>JARHVA010005180.1:300000-317500 GCA_037957365.1 Torreya grandis
AAATACCTCAACAAACTTCATGGAGATCAATTTGTGTGTGGTTGAATAACTCTGCATATTGGACTATGTGTATGGTCCAAGAGTACCTACAAGATTCCAATGTGCCTCAAGGGATATGAAATAGGTGATAACATGGTGGTGGGTTGTCTTCATATTTTTATAACATGTTCCCAATCCTGCATTATGGTTTTACAATCTTTATAGACCTCTTTCTATGATTTTATACCACTCAGTCACATTTGTATAAAGTTTAAGGTTTGTTCATAGATGTTAAGGTAATTTTGAGATTCCCAAGTTTCATTTTGAAGTTGTAAACACCTTGTCTCTACTTCTAAACCTTTATAGTTACTTGTGTATACATTATTGTGTCCTCAGGGTCTATAAACATATGTTAGTTTTGATATGGCTTGGAATGCATATACTTGAGTGGGTTGGTTTTAGTTATGACATAGGTCTTGTGATTGAGAAGGTAATAGCAGATTTTAAAGGCCATAAAGACTAAGATGAGGAAAATTTCTTCGGTATGGGTGTACCTAGTCTCATACTCTATAAGCATACAACTTATATAGTAGACAACATGCTCTTTATGTTGTTCATCTTGATGTACAAGTATTACTCCTAAGGAGTAGTCAGTAGCAAAAATATAAAGGTAGAAAGGTTTATCCTCTTTGGGAAGAATGAGTATGGGTGGAGAAAGAAGGTACACTTTAAGTGAATCAAATGCTTTTTGGTAGTCCCTACTCCACTAAAAACATATATGTTTCTTAATAAGTTGATATGAATGTTGGCATCTATTAGATAGCTAAGAGATTAAGCAACAAATGGATTGGATATTCCCTTACAAATTATGGAGTTAATTGAGGTGGGATGGAGGAGGAATATTAAGGATCACTTTGATTTTGGTAGGATCAACTTCAATTCCTTTAAGAGAGATGATAAATCAAAGGAGCTTTCTTGACAAGACCCTAAAATGCACTTCTTGGGGTTAAGGTGAACATGATAGTGGATAAGGCATCCAAAAATAACCTTAAAATTTTATAAATGATATTTATGTTTCCCAAGAAGTTCATCTACGTAATTATTCATATTTATTTGAATAAATTCATTAAATATATAGGCCATGGCACATTAGTAGGTTGCACCAACATTTTTAGATCAAAAGGAATGACCCTATAATATAATGTTTGCAATGGGGTGATAAAAGTAGTTTTATATTTTTATTCAGGGGAAATCAAGATTTGATTATAGCTCGAGAAACCATCCATAAGAGATAACATATCATGGCTAATTTTAAGATTAACAAGCTGGTCAATGTTTGGCAAAGAGAAATCATCCTTTGGGAAAGAAAGGTTAAGATCATGTAAATCTGTGCAAATTAAAATTCCCCTTATTTATTTGGTGATAGGAATGACATTTGAGACCCATTAAGGATAGTCAATGGGTTGGATGAAATTTATAGATAGGAGGTGTTGAAGATCTTCTTTGACAAGAATGGTTATGTAAGGGTACATCTGGTGAAGCTTTTTCTTGATAGCCTTGGTATCACAAGTAGTAATGATATTATGGGTATCAATATAAGGGTTGATTCCTCACATTTCATTTTAAAACCAAGTGAATGCTATGTTATGCTCTTATATGAAGGAAGGAAAATGCTGAAGCTCCAAGGAGTCTAGAGATTGGCCAATTTTGATAATACATGGGTTATCTTAAGTACCCAAGTTAACATCAATGGTGGATTCATTCAACATAGTTCAAGTATCAAGAGGGAGATATTTGTGGATAGAGGAATCTTCTACACTAAGATAGGCAAGAAGGGAATTGTCATTTTGATATCAAATGGTATTAATGGTAAGACAATCATCTTCTACCATCTCAAATATGAGTCAAAGGAATGGTTACAATCTCCCCATCCTTTTGATAAGTTATGGGTTCAAGTCTAATCATGTTGATAAAAAAAGGTTAGGGGGAATGATATCAAAACCCTCATATTTTTATGGTGAAGGGGTTGGTGAAACTTCCTTATCAATGATAGTAACAAGAGGGGAATTGGTTGGCTCTTTAGGTGGAGTGAATTAGAGACCAAATCTCTCATGAGGATTTTGTGTCTTACATGGAATTATATCATGTGGTCTATGATCATAACATCCTATACCAAATCCCTTCCAAGCACACCTATGGAGATATGTCTTGGTGAACTTTGATTTATCTAGATAGGATAAATTAGAGGTGAATGGTCAAGTAGAATAGGAGGTGGGGGTGGAAAAAAGTGGTTAATCAAGTCCCCCATAGAAAATATTATTTTGGATATTAGGAGGTCATAAATGAATAATGTTTATAATATTAGGATCATAACCAAGGTTCTAGTCAAGGTTCTCATACTCTTAGGGAGTAGGGAAGGTGTCCAAAGTCAAGATTCCATACTCCCCAAGTAAGAGATAAAAAGACTTGGGTTAACTTGTATGGTATCTACTTTACCTTCTTTCTCAAACTTGATGCATCGATGTAGGGTAAATGGTATGTAATTCATGGAATAGATCCAAGGGTGTCCAAATAAAACATTATACTAAAACTTGCCTTCTACTATGTAGAAGAGCTCAAGAAGTCTGAAAGGTCCTAAACAAATATGGAGGATAATAGTTCCTATATTTTTTTCCATGGTTTCATTAAAGGAACAGAGTACCATTGTGGTTTTTGACATAATTTTCTCTAGTATTTTTAGCTAGTCATATGCATAGGAGGAGATAATGTTAATGCTAGTTCCTCCATCAATTATAACCTTTTTATGTGAGATTGGTTGATGTACACATTAATGAATAAGGGAGGATATATATCTTGGGGATGAACATAGGGTATTTCTAAATCCTTAAAGGTAACAAGGGTCAAAATCTAGAGGGCTCCAACAAAGGATACTAGAGGTTATAGATCTTCTAGTTGAACCTCTATGGACTACAAAGCCTCTATCATCATTTGGTGGTGATGGGGCAAGGTATTGATTAGTTCATATAAACCCATATTCACCAGTATTTGGTGAAGTTACTTTAGAACTACTCTTTGGATTGACTGTAAAGGGTTTGATTGGGAGGTACTTAAAATGGACACCTTGGTCCTAGGTAAAGGTGAAAGTGTTTGGGTTTGGTTGGGTGATTGGGTGGTGGATGAAGGGTATGTCCATATAATAGACACCCTTTCCTTCCATTTATCCTTTTTTTGGGCTTGTGATCATGTGACCACATGGATGGTATGGATTTGAGAAAGAGTTGTGCTAGAGGACTTCTTTGATTTCTCCTCACTCTTAGATGAAAGTGTGGGAGTAGGTAAGTTATGGGTGGTGGCTTGTGGTTTTTCGAGTGGCAGTGGGCTCATGGGAGGATCTTTTGATAATAGTTCATCATGAACACATAGCTAATGGACTATGACTTGGAGAGATTTATAGTTCTCTATATCATGCCTCAATGTTCTATGGTATGAGCAAATCATATTATCATTAAACTAGGATGGCTTAGGACTATGGGGGTCAAATGGTTTTATAGGAGTTAAAGTCAAAAAATAAGATTTCAATAATCTTTGAAATATGATTGAGTAATATTCAAGCAAATTTGATAAGGGTGTTAGGGTTTTAGCTTTGAATTTTGGTATAAAAGCCTTCTTAGGAGTAGACTTCGCAATGGGAGCTTTGGGTGGTTGAATACTAGTAGGTTTTTTTAGAGTAGAGTGGTTAGGGGTAATGGTTTAGAGGTAGGAGGCTTAAAAATAGAAGACATGATAGTGGATAGTTTGGAGGTAGGTGTGGAAAAAATAGGTAGAGGTGTATCTAAAAGAGGAGGTTGGGTTTGGGTTGTCTTTGAGAGACTTGTTTTCTTGATGGAAGGATGAGGTTCTAGGATTTAAAAAGGATGTGGTCCTAAAATGGAAGGAAATGTATAAATGGGCGGCAAGTTTTTGGTTTTTGTGATCCTAGGTGGCTCCACTTTCTTGGTTGGCTTAATGTGGGGTTTTTTAAGTGGGCTAGATGATGCTAAATCCAAATTTAATGGAGGGTGAGTAAAGATTTGAGTAGGGATCATGCCTAAGTTTTTTATGGTATTTCTTAGGTTGGTGGAAGGCATTTGGATTACTTTGGGTGGATTTGGTTTGGTTGGTTCAACTATGGTTTGAGAGGTAGAGGTTTTTACTAGTTTGATTGGGATGATGGTGGGTTCACTAATGTAAGTGGAAGGTTGGGTTGACAATGGTATGGTTGAGGGCTCTTGCTTGGTTAGATAGGGGATCCCAAGATGGTGCCAAAATGTGGCATGATCCATGTTGGGTTGGGATAGGTACTCTAACTTTTGAACTAGTCTAGAAAAAAGATTATAGATGGATTTGGTTCCTTTGGTATTTGTCTTAGAGGACAAACCCATGGGTTGAGAGAGGGGATCAGTTTCCTTGTCCTTTTCCTCAATCAAAGGCTCTAAGGTTTGGGAAGGTGATTCCTCCATAATAGGGGTAAATAAAGTGACCTCTTGTTTAGGAATGGTTTTTAAAGGAAGATTGTATTATTCTATGATGGAAGAGAAAAGTATGGTGGTATTGGTTGCATTCTTTGGTATGTATTCCAAAGGAGAGTTTGGTAGCTCCACTACCTCAATAAGTGCAGAAATGGGAATAGTTGCTTCTTATTTTTTAGTTCCTAAAGGAATAGAAGGTGACTCCACAACCTAAATAAGTGGAGGGGAATAATAATTGGTTTGGGAAATGGTTTCCTCAACAATGAGATCATTAAAGACCACATCGATAGTATGCAACTCTTGGTTGTGAGAGGATTCCACTTTATTGTTTTCATTATTCATACAAGGGGAATGGTTGGGAAAAGGTTATCTAAATATGTCAAGTGACTAATTTAGGAGTGCATTAAAATTATCTAGTACAAGTTCTCCCTTATCAATCAACCCTTAGATAATTCTTTTTAAGGTATTGCATCTATTAACATCATGTTCAATGATATGGTAGAAGGCACACAATTCATTATCCTTATGCCAACTACGTATAAGATGAGAGGAATCAAATTTATATGGGGTTTGATTGAAGAAAGTTATATTATATTTTATTTTAACAAATTTTCCAAATGGAAGCATATGAATTCCCTAATGGAGTTTATTACTTTAGGTTGTTAGGGTTTTGGTTTTAGGTATTTTGGTTGGAAGAATTAGAAGATTTGGGTTGGTTAACAATTGGAGGAGGGGTGGTTTTAAGGACAACTACATTAATGATTGCCTTAGTTTTGGTTTTGGTATTAGAGAGATTGGTCGTTTTGGAGGAGGAAGTTTCATTTGAATTAAAACTAGAATTATTGTTTCTCAATTTTAGCTTCCCCTCATCAATGGCTCTAATCTCTAATTTGTGTGCCATGGTGAAAGCCTCATCAAATGTCTTGAAAGTGCGAACCTGTAGAGTGGAGGAAATATGTTTGGCACAAGCTTGAGAGAAAATATCAATCATCTCTAGTTGGGGAAAATATAAATAGAGTTGGTTTATCAAACCTCTCCAATGGGCCATGAAATCAACAATTGACTCATCCTCAAATTGTCAAATGGAGTAGAGGTCAGTGATAGAAACTTTCTTAGATATATTTATGCAAAAATGATATAAGAAGGTTTGAGATAATTGGGCAAAGAAAAAGAGGGAGTGTATGGTAATATCATTATACCAGTCTAATGCCAAATCAAATAGGGACATGGTAAAGGTGAGAATAAGGAGATCATCATCATAAGTAATCAAATAAAAAGAGTGTCTAAATGCTCTAAGATGTTGTTGAGGATATTTCTTGCTCTAAAATTTTGAAAATTTTGGAAGTTCCCATTGAGGAGGATAAGGTCAGATTTGGATGGATGGATGAATTGCTTTATTATAAATTTGATCATATGATAGGAAGTTATGGGCACTAGAAATAGATGACTCAAAATTGGTCATCTTATCCATTAACATCTTAACTAGATCGGTTTATAGTTGTGCACCCCCATATTTGTAGGGTAATTTCTATTTTGTTTGGGTAGGTACAACATAAGTATAGCTAGTGTAAGGTTGGGAGGTTGACACATATTCATATGTGGACATGGGTGGTTAAGAAGATGTCATGTATGGGTAAGTGGATATAGGAGGTTGAGTAGAAGGTGGAGCCATATACCCATTTGGGTTAGGAATTTGGCTTGGATTGGATGTAATGGGAACTTTTTAAGGAATTTACATGGGTTGGGTTAGAGGTGTATTTGGGTTGATAGGTTGAGGATGGGTGGTAGCCTTGATACTAATGGGTGGAAGGGTAGAAGGTATGGAAACCACCAATATTTGGAATGGAGTGGAGGTTGGTGGATTGGAGATAATAAGAGGAGGGGTGGTAACACTAGTAGAGGGTATTCCAATGGTAATTGGGGTATAGGTGTCCAAATTTTAGTTTGATCCTATAATAGAAGAGTTATTGGTTAGGGTGGAAGGCATTTGGGTGTTGGTTGGTTGGTTAGATGGGCTAGTTTTGGATGGTGGTATTGGTGGGATTATTGGTAAAAGATGCTTGGGTGACTAAGGGTTAGGTGTAAATAGAGGTGATTCTCATAATATGGGATGGCATACTATAGGGTGGATCAATAGATGGAACCAAACTAGGGGTATAGTGAGATATGGTGTTAAGGTAGTGTTAAATGGCTATGGGATTGTTATCCATAAAGGTGGTGAAATCGTATCACCTTGGGCAACCATCTGATGGATACTAGGAGTTTCAGAAGGATGGGGAGAACCCTCTATATCTAATATGTATTTCATGGATGAAGAAGAGGAGGAAGATGGGTGGTTGGGATGTGGATCTTGATTTTATTGGTTTCTTAGTTGTTATCTAGTGAGAACCATGCAAAGAAGGGGAAAATTAAGAGAAGAGTGATCTCACAACTCAAAAGAGAAGAAATAAAAATAAAAAGACCTCCAAGAAAATAATGCATAAACTAAAGTGCATAAAAATCCTAAGGTAATTTTTTCTCTCTTTAGGCTTATGCCTCAATCTTAAAGAAGTTATGAAGAAAAAATTGGGCTTGTAGAGGGTGTACTAGAAGATGTCTAAAGATGATTTTAGGTAGTTAAACTCTCTCAAGATATGTAATATAGCTTGGTACATGGCTTGATATTGGGTCTTACCCCCTCACTTCACACAGTAAAATGATAAGGGTGTCAGGTGCTTAACCATAATATACTAAGTTACTAGAGATTATACTCAACCATCATATTGAGTTGGTTCTCCTCTTGGTGATGAAATCCAAGTAGGATAGCTAAGGAAAGGTGACCTCTAGGTGATGAAATCCTAATCTTGACTTATGTCAATATTTTGATTTTTGAGTATGTGGTTTGTTCTTGTGTGTGTGGAGAGAAGTGGGACTATGATTAATTTTAAGCTATGTGATCTAATCAACATGAGAAAAATATGGATGCAAAGTTAATTTTAATCCAAAATGAAATTTTTGGTGTCTTTTCAAATGAATACAAAATAAATATGATGCACCTAGATATGATGATTATAATGCAAATCTTAAGTCTAGGATGAATACTTTTTATTTTCAAAAGTGAAATCAAAATAAGGTAATTTTTACTTTTTTATAAAAAAGCAAAAGAAACTAGAACTTGCATTTTTAAAGGGAAAAAGGAAATAAGTAATGTTTAATATTTCAATAAATAATGCAATAATTAATATTTTCTAATAAAACTAAATGTCCTATAACTATGAACCCAAGATAAAGCTCAAAGGTCCCACTAGGCATGTCAGAATGTTTCACTTAAATTTTGATTTATTTTATTTAGAAAGAAAGTTTTAAAACTTGAAATAAGGGTGAGGTTATTATAACATAATGTGTTACTCATGCATAAATCTAGATGAATATAAATACTCTTCTTTATCTTGGGAGGATGTCTTGCATATAAGAAAGCACTAGAAGAGAATGGTTGATTAGTGAGATAGTAGGGTGGATTGCCTAGTGTGAGCTAGATCTAAGAAGCAAAAGCTTCTTTGTAGGCTGTCAATCCACATTTTAAAAAAAAAATGATATGATAAAAATATATGATTTCATGAAGTAACATAAGGTATGGAAATTAAATACAAGAAATTATAGAAAAGAAATAAGTGATTTTGATTAAAAATATCAATAAATGATTAAATACTAATGCTAAATCACTCAAACTTGAATCAAAAAATAAGTTGAAGTTATGTAATAAAATGGAACTCATAAAGAGGAATTTGGATATGGTTAGATGGGTTAAATAAGATTACTATTATGAAAATGGACACATAGTGACCATTGATAGTTGGGTATGACCTTCGGTAGTTAGGGTCAACTATCAATTGTTATATATAACCATCAATGATTACTATGGGATTTGATTTTGGGAAAATAAGTCTGTTAGAAAGGTTTCAAAGAGGTTATAGAAGTGGTGTTTGGGTTTAATGTTGGTTTCAAGATAGGAGGTAATGTTCATAGGTATTTGGTTTAGGGGTTATGTATTTGGGTGATTAGAATAGGCTATGGGTGGTTTTGGGTAAGAGTTGAAGTGTCTAGAGTTACAAAAATCCAACATAGGAAGGTGAGGTGAAATAGAAATAAAGGTTAAATACATAGTCAATGAAAAAATATATTTAATTACTTAATCTTGATGAAAAACATAAATACTTAGATTTTTGGTGTTGTTGGTCTGAGGAATGTTGAAGGTTGGTTGAAAGCTTATTGTGGATCCTATAATGATGTCAATAGAATAATGGTACCTTGGATCAAGAGAATGATTTTTATATGCACCGTAATCTTTTGATCTTATTCCTAGTTTGTTGGGAATCTTTTTTATTTTCCTAGGAGTAAGAATTCATTGCCCCTAAATGATGATCTTTTGATGCTTTTCTTCATCTCTTAATATAGAGAAAAGGAGTGTCAAAATAAAGTTGGATAACAAATAGTTTTAATGGTAGTTTAACATGCATTGATCATGTGTAATATCATGGATTGATCATGCAAAGAATGATTTTTAGTTGACTTATAGTTGAGTCCTTTGATCATGTGCTCTGAGGCAGAGTTATGTAACCATCGATGGCCATGGTTAATGGTTGGTGATCGAGGGTCAACCATCGGTGATTAGTGAGACATAGTAAAAATGGATAAGATTATTAATTTTAACTTATTTTTGGTAGTTGATAAGGTAGTAAATGGTCCAAGGTAATTAAAGTGGGTCATGGGGTGCTTTTATGACTAAACAATTCATTGTGTGGTTTTTGAGTGCCTACATTAACCAAGTCTTGTCTAGTATATTTCTCTACTTACATTTATTATATCCATATGGGATTCCCTATAAAATAATGATAGGATGTCTAATTGGAAGATTGAGTGGTAAGGGGTGAGGTGATTTGTGGTGGAGGCATGAGGATAGAGGGAGATGAAAGATTTTGTGGAGGTGGCATAAGGAGGGATAGATCTAATAAGGTGGTAAAATTGGGATATGTGGATGGTGAATGAAAAGGTGGGATCACCATTTTCTCTTTAGACATATTGGTATTTGGATTCTTGATTACATATTTTTTGAGGTTTGGAGACTCATATAATAATACAATTGGTGACTCTATTTGAACAATTTTTACTATTAAAAACCCTAATTAGGAAGAAAGGTCTACCTATGGAGGGACTATGGAAAAAATGATTTATACACTAAAGTTACAAAATGTGGGCTAACCAAAGTGGATTTTAATCTATCTAAAACAAAAATATGTCATGTAATAATAAACTATGTTAGTCCTTACAATAATTATGCAAATGGGAATATAGGTGACAATCATGGGGGTAGTGGTGGAATTAGTAACATTATTGACTATAAAATCCAAAAATGAAGTACTTAAAAGAGTAAAGACATTATAAATACCATTGGAGTCTAATTAAGTAGTGGAAATTGGATAGACAATTGGAGCCATTAGAGTAAAAATGAAATAGGGGAAGTAGTTACCTATGTTGAATATTGTGAGATTATCATAGGAGGGATAATAGGAGAATATGATGTGATCATTGAAGTGTCAACTATTTTACCTATTTAGTCCACACCTTTATCCATATAAGGAGATTGGTCTTACTTTACAATATATAATATTTCTATTTTATGAGTATGAGTAATCCTAGGGATTAAATTCCCAAAGTTTCCATGTGGAGGCACTTTATGGGAAATATCAAATGTAGCTTCTCTTTGTCAGTCATATTCATAGTTTTAATATAAATACACTCATTTACTAGACTCGTATAAATGCTCTTTTGATAAATATTCCTCCACATAGTCATTTTCTATGCCAAACTAAGGGATGCCTAATGATGCACCTGAGTAAGGGGGTGGCCTCTCTTCTTCTTGTGTGACCCTAGGGGTTTTCATAATGGTATGAAAATACCTTCTTACATAAATAATTATAGGAAGAATAACTAATATAGTTGTAATGTGTACTAAAGGAGGACAAAATGAATTAATAACCATTGGATCCTAAGCTGGTGGAACTATGGTAATTGTTGGTGTAAATCAAAGATGAATTTTGTACTAAGGGTGTATCTATGTATATATCTTTTTTTCTTGAATCCTTTGGATTTATAACATTATTAAATACCTTTAATTCAAATTTTTCATCAATTTCTTCCTTTATTTCTTCCTCTACCTGGGGTTTCTTAGTTTGTTGAGGGGATTTTAACTCTTGATCTATCTTTATTTTATCCTCCCTTATAATGGATAGATCATATTATATCATCTAATAAATTTGTATGAAAATATAAACATTATTCATCCTTATTTAGACTTCAAAATCATCCACATGATTGATAAAGATCAATTCATGCTCATACTTACAATGTCCATAGCTTTTCTTGAATTGTATTTTAAACTTATTTATTTTTTGAATTATTACACTCATGGGGTTTTAAAATATAAATTCAGATGGTCTAAACTTCAAATAATGTTTTTGTTTTGAGGTCTTGGCTAATTAATCCCAATTTTTGAATTATATCCTCAAAAAGGAGGGGTTTCTTATGAAACTTGGCCAATTTATCCCTTCTCAAATTTTCATCCACACTATTAGATAGTTTAGAAGTTATCTCTTACCTAACTAAATTTTCAATCACATGTTTGGGTAGATATAAAAGGGCCATTAGTGTACCTTAAACTCTAATTATTTTATGGTCTAAATAGAACCAATAGTCACCCAATGACTTGATTTCTCTCTTGATCTCTATAGACAACTTTGACATTGGTTGTCCATTTATTTACTTTTAAACCATGTATATAAGGTGTCTAATATCCTTTGGATATGTTCCTTGTAATTTAGATATGGATATGATAAAATTCATCACATATCCTTTTTTATACTTTTGGATCCTAAGGAGTGATCCTAATAGGGCTGATAGTCCCACAAATGGTGTCTACCAAATACAAAAGCATGTGAAATTCATTATCTTATCAGTTGTGTGTGACCCTCTAGGTTTTTAAATTCAAACTTATGATTTCCCTCAATGGGGGAACACACTTTCCTTTTAAAATTATAGATAGTAAATGAACCCAGACTGCATCCAAAATATTTATATATGAGTATCCATGGAGTCTATTTAATATGGCCATGGTAATTCCAACACTAGGTATAAATTAGGGAACTGGGAAATTATTATTAATAGAAAATTTATTGGTATTATGATCCTATATTATTAAACTACCCCTAACACTATTATCTTTTAACCACTCACTAATTATTTTGTAGTTTTAAGGTATGTATAGTTTTGGAAGTATATAAAAATTATAAAAGAATAAAATATATACATATGACACTACTTGAGAGCACTATTTTTATGAAAATATCTTTTTTACATGTTCATATTTTAAATATATTATAAACTAAGTATGTGCAAGGAAAAACCTTGGTTTTGGCTTCCACTTTGTAAAGTCAAATAATTTTGATTTGTATAAATTCATATCTATATTCATTTTAATCATGAGTCAAATTATCCTCATCCTTGTATGGTTTAATTACCTTTACCTCTTTGTAAAATTTTTAATAGTGCTTGAATGTATTATTAAAAAAAAACTAGTCAAATTTTATGTCCTTCAACTATTGTCTAATTCCATAACAGAATATTGAATGACTTGGTTGTTTATTTTAGGATTATATTATTGACTAAACTAAGATATGTGATTAATTTCAAATTTTATATTTAAATTGATATAGAGATATTAATATAAGTTCTTAGATTAATAATTGTCAAATGTAATTTTATTTTACCTTTGGACATAATAGATAATCCATTTTATTATCTTGTGAATTCATTTTTTGAATCCTCCATACATGAGAATTAATTCAAGAGTAGTTGTCTCAGTCACCCATTCATTCTAATTTTGAATTTGATTTTATGATGTAAGCTTACACATGTTTATCTAACACATGGAAATTTTTCATGGTCTTTTATTGTTAAATCATGACTTTAGGTTTTAATGTGTTAAAATATATTTAAAGTTATCATTATGTTAGTAAATCATGGAATTTTTAAGCTAACCATCTCATTTTAAGATTCATGTCATATTTTCTCTTTATCACTTGATTTATACCTATCATTGTGTCTTCAAGTCATGTCATTGTATAGAACAATGAGGTTATGGCACATGGAAAATAATTATCATGAAAGGGACACATAGAACATATGGTAAATGACATGTGGTAGATATATGTGTAAATGATGACATGTGTTAACTGGCCATTAAATCACTTCGTATGTATCTTTGATAATGGTCATTTTTTACATTGGCTCTATAAGTGAGATGATGACATGTGGAGTGATCTCACTTAGTCATTTAATTACCTATATTTTTAACTTATCTTTCTACCCTAAAGCTTATGATAAAATGAGGATAAGACATATGGATTGATTAAAATTTATCATGTGGTCTCTAATTTTTGTGACACAAAATTTTGGGTTGAGATCTACAATGAAATGAGATGAAGACATGTGGCCAAATATTGTGTAGTTGACTATTCAAGAGACTTCATAACTATGTTTTATACCAAATACTAATGATGCACCAAGATATGGACACCTACTAAGATCTTTTTTAGGCAACATACCAAAATTATATTTTATGTCTAATGCACTTTCATGGTCCTCAAAGTTTTGATGAGTGAGTGACACCTTTTCACTAATTTTGACCTATAAAACACAATAAAATTGGTAATTGAATGTTTAGCTTTTTTAGTCAAATAAGTCAAACTAAAAAGTAAACCAGACTTTTAATTAATTGATGCCTCAACTTTAATTCAAAATTTATAAATTAATTTGTAAATGAAAAAATTTAATATTTGGTATATTTAGGTCCAAATTTATTTTAAGTTCAATTTATATTTTGATGGGAGCCAAAATTAGGATTTTTAATTATAAAGGGTCCATATTTGAATTTTTTGAATATGGAGTATGTTGGTCACAAAAAATGGTGACTCAATAGGGAAATACTCTTGATATTTTAGAACCCATGATTTTTGGTTTAACTATCATAACAATATTTCAATTTTATAAAGAATAAAAAATCAAATCATAAAATTAAAAGAGAAATCAACATAGCCATACAACATACTAATCCTCCTCACATTTTACATCATGTTTGATTATATGAAGGTTCTTTCCTCTCTTTATGATATTTTTATCAAAGATTAAACAAGATATTATATCTCTTTTCCATTTTTTAGATCAATTTATTATAACTTTTAAGTATGTATGTATGAGAAGGTAGATATTGATTTGCTACCAACTAGTCATCTATCACCTTAAAAGAGATACCTCTAAGTTCATTTTAATAATTAATATACTACCATCCATGCATCCCTAGCCCCACTAGAGATTACTTGAATCTCATCTTCCATTTTTTTGTAGAAATTTATTGTAAGAATGGTTGGGAACCACCATTTGATAGGTGTATAGGAATTAAATTCATTTCAAAAAATATATTTCCATAATAGTTTTATTTCTCAATTTTTATTATCTCTCAAATAATTTTTAAGCATGTAAATGTGTAATTGATATTTTGAAATGAGAAGTATTTATAAAATTTCATGGAAAAATCAAAGTAACTTGTAAAAATATGATAGATTTATTTAATACAAATAAAAATTTCCATCTATTCATGATACACACCATAATTCTAAGACCCAAATTTATCATAAATAATTCCATGAATATCCTTAAGTGCGATTAATTTCATTCTTTAATAAATTTTTTAAATCTATCTACAAGTGGTTAAAATGAACTTATTGAAACACATAATTAATTGAAAGTAAATATAATTTAATAAATTAGGAAATCTAATATAGGGAAGAAGGAAATATAATCTAGTAAAGTAGGACATCCTATCTAGGAAAGTAGGAAATCTAATCTATGAAAGTAGGTGATCTATTATAGGAAAGAAACAAATCTAATCTACTCATAATACTAAATCATAACTCAAATCATTTAGATATGATCCTAGTTGGATTAGCCATGAAATAATGTATCAAAAAACATGTTCATTAATTATAAAATTCAATTCATTAACTTGAAAGTATTTAAAATAAAAAGTGTTGTTACATAAATTTCATGAATATGTATTGGTCCAATCCACAAGGGATTGAATTTATCATGTTGTCATTTTTTTCATGTGATTTATCCCATATGAAGACTAAGTATAAAATCCTAAAAAAAAATTATCTTTGATGTTTTTCCAAAAAATATTTTGATAATGTCCTGATGTCTACTAAAATCTTATAAATCTTTTATTCTTGCATCCTCCATTTGAAAAATTATAGAAACATAGAATAAATCATAACATCATCTTTCATATACTCTTATATAAAATTATATGTTGATAACTTGAGAGTAATGGGGAAAATATACTATCTTCCATATACCAATAGGAAAGGTTATGTTTTTAAAGCCTATTTATGTCTAGTTTTGTTTACCCATAATGCATACTTTAGTAGTAGATTCCATTTTCTTGGTTTACTCTTTGCAAGTTTCATTATTTCATCAAACAAATTATTGTTGGTAGATTTAGAAATTCCATTTTTTTAGGGTAGTAATTTAAAGAAAACTTAATATTAATCTAATTTTTATATACTCACTTAGTAAATTATATATATTGAAAATATGGATCATTATCACACACTAGAGAAATTAGTGTTACAAGCTTGGTCAGGGGATTTTCATCAAGGAATTTGATTACATAGTGTGCCCTAGAGTTCTTTGTATCAACTACTTCAGTACATATTATGTAATAATCAATAGTTTTTAAGATAATCTTATGTCTTCACTTATTTAATCATAACATAAATATATTTATCAATCATCTAATACTTCAAATTTTCATATTTTAGGTTATTACTCATTAAGGAGATAGTATTTTCAATTTATTCATACTTTTGAGTGAGCATGACTCGCATAGTGTGTTTAAATGTGAATTATAATAGGAAGATATCCTTGGTGAAATATGGGATAATAAGATTTGGAACTTGGGTGATGTATTTTTTATATATTAAAATTATTTCTTAGATTCAACTATCCATTCCACTTTTGCATCCCGTTTTAGCATAGAATTCAATGGTTTTACAATTTTTTCAAATCTTGAAATGAATTTTAAAACAAAATTTATCTTACTAGATAAAGATTTGAGTTATTTATTACTATTAGGATATGGAATTTTCTAAATACCTCTAACTCTTTTAGGGTCAATATAAATACCTTCCTTAGAGATTACATTTCCTAGTAACTTTCCCTTTGTGACTCCAAAAAATTATTCTTGGGATTCTATGATATTCCATACCTTATGAACCTATTGAATACTCTCTTCAAGTGAGTCACATGATTTCCTCTATCCTTAGAGAAGATAGTGAGATCACCCATGTAAATAATGATGCACTTACCAATGAATCCTTGAAAATAAAAATCCACGACATGTTGAAAATTATCACCTACATTGATTAGTATAAAATAAATTTTTTTTATGCAAATTATCCCAAATTAGTAATGAAATAATTTTTCATTTGATCATCAGTTTCTATAAACACCTGATTTTAGCCTAAAAATCCATCTAAAAAATACATCATTTTAGACCCACTGACTATCTAGATTACTTCATCTAGGGAAGGAAATGAATATTTATACTTTTTTAAATCTTGATTAATATTTCTAAAGTACAAATAGATTATAATTTCACCTTTATTATTTCACATGGGAACTAGGTTAGCCACCCAAGTAGAATGCCTGCTTGAAAATATGATTTTGGCATCTAATAGTTTATAAACTTATTTCTAAATAAGGTGTTGTATAATGGGATTAATAAATATTTGTATTTTAATGAAATTTTTCTATCTCATTATTACAAGTGAGAACCTTAGGATCAAATATATTTAAATATTCACAAATATAGTTAATCACATCTTTGTATTCTATCAATAATTCTTTCAATCTTTACTTTTCTTTCACAAAATAGTGCAATCCAATATTGACATGTTTTGGATATTCTTTGGTTCCTAAATTTACCTTAGATAAATTATATTTATTTTTCTTAGATAGATTCTACTTTTTTGTCTTGGCAGTTCAGGTCAAAGACTTGTTTTAGTGACACCATACCTTTAGGTTTCCTATTCTATTTCAGCTGGATAATACAATCACCTTCAATTTATTCTTTGTTCATTGGATCAAAATATATTTCATCAATAATCTAAGACTCAATAATTTCCCATGAATAATATGATCTGATGGTAATCATCAAATACCTAAAAATTACCAATATTATTAGGGATTGAAGGAAATGGTACTAATTCTACTATCTAAGAAATTTATGCATTTTAGACTCTTTAAGTGGGCTTAAATTTGTTATTGAGATAGAAAAATAACTTTCTATCTAAATTTACTCTCTTAGGATTGATTTTATATTTAAATCTTCAAATTAGTTAATTAAATTCCAATATATATATATATATATATATATATATATATATATATATATATATATATTTATATTTATATTTCTTTAGTTATGATAGCTTACAGTTGTATCTACTCCTAACTTGCTTAAAAACCAACTCTAAGTCTCCAAACATTAATAGTTGTTTTATATTATGATTTAATACAAATTGAAAACCTAAAATCAAATATTCATAATTTGCATGGTTTTTGGTACATGGGAATTATATCTTGAAATTAGAAATGCATTGTCTCCCATTTAGGTCAATCAAAGTTATGGCTACATCGATCCTTATTTAGAGTGATCCCTACCAAAATATAAGGTCCACTACTATAAATTACCTTCAAATTATGGTTCAATATTCTTAATATTAGTTTTGAAAATGTAAAATCCTACATGTGATGATTCAAAATTAATTATCTTATTTTTAGCAATGTACTATGTGTTCATATTTGGTTCTCTATCAACCCTAATGTGATTGGTCACTCATTTCCAAGGTAACTAGATA
>JARHVA010005180.1:322500-357500 GCA_037957365.1 Torreya grandis
TAATAAAAAATTAGACTAAGTTTTGGTTGTCATAATAAACATGATTAAGCATTAGGATAAAAATTTAAATAATTCCATGGCATAATAATTGTTCCCACACAAATTATTCTCACCAAATTTGAATTTGATTGAAAGGGACCTGAGTCAGAGTTTTTAAATGAGGGTTTTATGACATCTTTAGTTTGATTTTTAATAGACCAAAATATAGTAAAAGGCAAAATTTCCATTAATTTATGGAACCCAAAATATTTCCCATTCTAAATAGACTCCATTAGAGCTGCAACCTAAAACATAAAGATCAAATATTAGCAACTTTATGCAAGATTAAATCAGAATTATGAACAAATTAGCCAAGTAGACCATGGTGTGGATTATTTTTAAATAAATATGATGTGAAAACATGCTAATTATATTTTAATCAAGTGAATTTTCAATTTTAAGTTATAAATTTGCACAATCTAAAACAAGGATCCCCATTTTTCAAAAATAGGGGTGTGTTGATCTTAAAAAATAGTGACTTCTAATGGAAATATAAAAATATGTTAGAATTTAGAGACTCTAGTTTAGACTAATAATTAGGATAATTATTCCACTTGATCATGCACCACTATTAAGATTAGTTCATGGTTAGAATAAATTTTTCACATGCAAAATTAAGATCAAACTCAAGACATAGACATGTTGTGTGTGTGCTTTGATTCCACTTATTGATTACTATAGGATTTAGATATTTAGAGAAAAAATTCTATATTCATGACTTTAACCATTAACATTAACTTATAATATATTTATATGTTCATTAAGAATCATGCTTTAGCTCAAGGAAGGATTGGGCATTACTCTGCTAACATCCAAGCATCCATAGCCCCCAAAACTTCACTTCTTAACTAGGTGTCTATATCCCTAATGGAGGTTAATAGAATCACCTCTACTTATAAATCTATTTGATTTTGTAATAAGCACTTATTTTTGTATTTTTTAGGTCATTTTGGCTTTCTAGCAAAGGTTAGGAACCCAATTTAGGGATTTGGTCAAATGTTTGATCTTTAGACAATCATCTTTAATTACAAACTTTGTCCCAAGAAATAATGTTTGTTAAGTGTAAACATGATTATGTCCTAATAGTTTTAGATTTCACCCTAGATGTGTAATATTTAACTAGGATTAGATCTGAACAATGCTCAAAATCCCAAGGAATAATTAATCTAACCATCAACATTTTCCAGTTTCTCCAAACTATAACATTTAGTTCATATTTCAAAAAATAATGATCGACCAATGTTGAGAAGTCATACCTACATTCCTGAACTATGGAGTTCCTTTTGTGAATATAAATGTATTTTGAGTTGAGGGCTATCCAAAAAGACTTTTTAGAAGAAAGGGACAAAGTAGAGAAAGCAAACAACTTAAACACAAGGCAAATAAATAGAAATCAAATAAATAGAAAGCAAATAAATAATAATATATATATACAAACATATTTATAAATAAGAGATAGAAATGAAAGAACAAAAAGAAATTAAACTAATCCCTACCTATATTAACTCTAACTAGTCTTATAGTTTAATCCATGAAGACCCTAGGTGGGACAACAGAGAAGTTATGCTTAAGGTAATTCCCATTGGTGGGAAGTGTGAACTTTACTCTTTGTAAGTCTTTTAGCTTGAAAGTGTTGTCTTCAAGTATCTCATCAATATTATAAAGACCCATCCATAAAGGTGTGAACTTCCCATGTTTACCCTTGGGTTTAGATGCCTTGTTCCAAATAAGGACAAACTATCCTTGTCTAAACACCTTTATCTTTGAACACTTATCAAACCACCTCTTAAATATGGTTTGGTGTCTACTAAAGTTGGCAAAGGCATTCTCTCTTGCATCTTCCATTTGTATAATTTCAAGTAGCCTTAAATTTACAAATTCTTGATCCTCATCCATGTACTATTACATGAACCTATATGTTATAAAATTGAGGGTGATGGGGAAGATGGGTTATTGACCATAAACTAACAATAATTATGATACCTTAAAATCTTGTTTAACTCTAGTTCTATCTACCCAAAGGGCATACTTAAGTAGCTTGTGTTATGTTCTAGGTTTATCAGCTATAGACTTCTTTATATCCTTCATCAAGTTTTTATTCTTTGATTTAGATAATCCATTACCTTGAGGAAAATGGTTTGATGAGAACTTGAGAATGTTGTTGTTATCATATACCCATGATGTCATCTCAAAGGATATAAAAGTAGATCTATTATCATAGACTAGAGATATTGGTGTGTCAAACCTTGTGCATATATTCTTTTCCAAGAATTTGATCACCTCTTCATTATTTCACTACTTGGTTGCCACTGCCTCAGTCCATCTTGTGTAGTAGTCAATAATAGTCTAAACATACTTGTGACCATCTAAGGAATTGGGTTTGATGACCCCCATAATGTCTAATCCCCATTGTGAAAAATATTTGTCAATCATGAATGGATTTAATTACATGGCTACCTTTGGATATTTTGTGTTGAAGACTTAACATGAGTGGCATTCTCTCACATTCTTGTGAGCATATTTAAAGATCGTAGGCTAGTAATAACTAGCCCTTAATATTTTGAGTGTTGTTGTTCTTCCAAATGGATGTCCACTTCCTAGCTTATCATGGAAGGTGCTCATGATCTCATATTTTTCATTATTGGAAACACATCTCAAGTATATGACTTCAAATTTCTTTCTATATATCCCTCAATCTTTGATTAAGAAATGGGCTACCTTGAGCCTTAGATCTCTTTTTTATTCTTTACTTAACCTTGTAGGACAATAACCATTTATTAGTAAGTGGACAATGGGATGATACCAATCATTGGGTTTAAAACTTTGTTGCTCTACTTACATAACACTTAGTTTGGGATTAGTATTGGCAATTAATTGAATTAAACCTTGGAACATTACAAAGTTTCTAGTCTTCATATCAATGTCATATTCTTGGAGCATAGACATCCACTTACCTCTCCTTTCTCCTATTTAATTTTAGCTTATCATGAGCTTAGTGGTAGGGTCTAGTACGATTGCATGCACCTTATTTCTAATAATATAATGCCTAAAAATTTTCACTACCTTCATCAAACACATGCTTATTTTTTAATCAAAGAGTAGTTCAACACAACATTTTTAAGGTTAGTGCTCATAAAATCCATTGGATGGTCACATCCATATATATTCTAAGTTATAATTATAGCTATTGTATGATCTAAAGCAAAGGAGTAAAGATAAAAATATTTAGTAAAGTCTTGACTTATCAAGAGTGGGGCTTATCCGATTGCCTCTTTGATGTCTTTGAAATCCTTCTTGGTCTCCTCATTCCAAGTGATCTTAGCATCTTTCTTCAACATGTCATTCAAAGGTCTCACTATTTTTGCAAAACTAGAAATAAACTTCCTCACAAAGTTGATTTTACCAAAGAAATACTTTAGTTCCTTCCTATTACTAGGGGGTTTTATCTTTGATATTGTATTTAATCTATCTGGGTATATAGAGATCCCTTCCTTAGTTATAATATGTCCCAATAATTTTACCTCAATTACACAAAAAATTCTCTTATTTAGGTTGAAAGAAATTTTTTACCTTCTACACCTTTCAAATACTTATTGTAAGTGCATGATGTGATCTTCCATATTCTTTAAAAAGATAGTCAGGTCATCCATGTAAATAATAATGCACTTACCTAGGCCTTAGAATGCATGATCATTGCTCTTTAGAAGGTTGCACCTGTATTTATCAATCCAAAAGGCATTATCTTATATTAAAAATTATCCCACTTAGTAGTAAAGCAATCTTCATCTTATCTTCCTTGTTCACTAGCACCTAATTATACCCTAAAAATCCATCAAGAAAATATGTCATAGTAAAACTAGAGATAATTTGGATTACTTGGTCAAGATAAGGTAGGGGTAATTATCTTTTTATATTCTCCATTCATATTTATAAAATCAATACACAATTTGATTTCACCATTTTTCTCCTTTATTGTTATTAGGTTAGCTACCCAAGTGGAGTGTCTAATGGGAAATACTATCTTAGCATATAGTAACTACTTGACCTCTTTATATATCATTGGTTCTAGGAAAGGGTTGTCTGGCCTTTGTGTTTACCTAAATGGTTTTTAGGCTTCTTTTAGAGGTATGGTATGAGATATGACCTTAGGATCAAAGATATTTAATTCATCATAAGACCATGTTATTACATCATTATACTCGATCAACAGATCTTTGGCTTTCTTGGTTTCAATGCTTGTGCAAGTTGTATCAATATTCACCAATTGAGATTGACCTTAGGGGCCTAGGTCTATTAAATTGTAGTCTTTCCCATATACTTTAGTAATTTTGATAGCCTTAGTTAGTCTATCTAAATCAAATAGTCTCTCTAAGTCTATCATCACTTTGGAAATCTTATTGTCACTCAAATGAATGACCTTCTCATCAAGTTTTCTTTCAAATTTATCATCATCAAGGGTATTTTCATTAGATTCATCAATGATATGAGACTCAAATACCCCTGAGTTAGTCATGAAGTCTATGATTTATTGATCATCGATGAATACTTGAAAGTGGTTAACATTATCAAGTACTAAGGGACATGGGATTAGTTCAATGGTAAGGCTTTGTAACTTGGAACCTTTATTGGGAATAAGGTTGGTTGAAACTAAATAAATTTCATTAGAATCCTTGTTTTCTTCCCTAGGGATTGACACAATGTTGAAAGCATAAAAATATTTAATTAAGTCCCTTACTTTAAATTTATACTTCTTGAGATATGATAGATTACATTGGTATTTAATTTTGACCTAATTAACTACTAGTTTTGAATAACCAAAAACTAGTAGTTCTTTGAACTCATCTTTAATTGAAAATTATAATCAAAGAATAAGTACTTCATACTTAGCTAAATTATTGGTACATGAGAACTATATTTTTTAAGATGCATTTTATTCCTTCCCAATGGGATTGATTAATACCACTCCTACTCTAGAGCTTGATTTGCATTTAGCACCATCAAAATATAGCTTCTATAATCTAGGCATAGCATGAGAAGTTTTGGAGTGACATGCCTTTGTGGTGTCAAGAGTGTAAATACCTAGATTTGAGTTAACCATGTTGAACCTATCATTAGTTTCATTATACTCAATGATCATATGTTTCATTTTAGGTTCCTTTTTTATCCTGATCTTATTTGGGACTCCTTTCCAAGGTAATCACATGTGTGAATATTCAGATGACATATAACCATTCAATGATCTGGTCCACTCTATACTTAACATCATCCCATAAGCATCAGGGATGTTCACCACTTGGATATCAATGAATTTTTGGATCCTTAGTTCATAAGCAATCTACATGTGAACATTTAAAAATTCACCAATCAATTTTACTCCTTATTTATCTAATTGAGTTATAACCCTATTATATTTAATTAGATTCAAACCTAATTATTCACAAATAGCCTTAGGCATAATATTTATAGATTCACTAGAGTCTAACAAATATTTATGCAAATTCTTACCAAAGATCCTGAATGTATGTAGGAAAGGTGGAATATATACCTTACTTTTGTGTATTACCAAATTATCATGTGCAGACTTTTGTGGTTTGCTAGACTTCTTAGACAAAGATTCCAATAATAGATCCCTTTATTCTCTAATCTAAGTCAACTCATGAAAAGTAATGTTAGATTTGATTTTTTTTATGTCCTATAATATATTATGCCCAATCCTATTAGAAGAATTAGATGCATCAGCATTGGGTTTAAATGTACTTCCTTTATGAGGCTTTGGATTGTTATCTAATTAGTATTAGGAGTGTCAAAATTATTTAGAGGAGTTGAAATGATCAATGGTTAACTATTCTCCCTATTTCTTAGATGATAAGTCTTCTTCAAAATTTGTTGAAAGCATGGATCTCTTCAGGAATATCCTTAGCCTCATTATCCTCTTGGAAAGGGAACTCAATTTTTTCCATAATAAGAGTTGAATCAGATGACCTTAAAGAACCAGGTGTACCTACATCATAATATTTATTAGGGACAAATTCAAAAGTATCTAACACTTTTTGAAAGGCTTCAGAAGCATTAAAAAATTCAACACAGTCTATTTCCTCAAGCTTAAAAGTGCAATGAACTCTAAAATAGTCAGGTAAAGAAACATCATCAAGATTTATATCAAGCACATTATTACTAGCAGATGGTTCATTATTCTTATTTTTATGGTAAATATCATTATAAAATATATTATTGGGCCTATTAAACCTTTGAAAGGAGAAATTCCTCCCAGATCTCTCTCCAGTATTGCCTACTTTATTTTTAAACTAAAGGAAGTTAGTGTTAACCTTTTGAACCATTTTAAGGATAGAGTCACTCTCATTATTTGGTACCACAGAATTATGAAATTGAGTATTATTATTTTTTGAAGGCATTAAATCCCTTTAGTTTTATGGATGAAATCCATTTGCAAAATTGTTTAAGAATCCTAAGTTTTGGTTGAGATGTGCATGGTTCAAAGGCAATTGGTTCAAAATTAGAAGCTGATTTAAGGTTGGCATATTTTGATTAACATTGGGGATGACATTTAGAATAGGAAAATTTGGATAAATTTTAGGAATATTTTATGCCATTTGGCCTTAGGGTTGCATCTGATCATTAATGATCATAGCTTCAACATAAGCTAAGGCCAATGATTAATGACCCAAGTAGATATTTTGAGAAACACAAAAGTCATGGGATCTAAGGCATCCTTATATATTTATAAGCTAAAGCCTCATAAGGTTTGTAAGGAGCTATGGTTTTGTTATAAATTTTATATAATATATAATTGGAGGCTCATATGGGCTCATTTGAGTCTCTTTTGACTATGGTGAATTACTGGTATAGGACATAAGGACTAATGATTTTACCAAATTGATAAATGAAAACATTATTAAAATTAACCCAATTAGTAATGCAGTTTTAAAGAAGGTTGAGAAATCATTCATATACAACATCTTTGAAAGTAAATGGAAATAGTCTACATGTTACATCTTCATGAGTCACATTCAACAATCTTAAGGAAGCTTTGAAACTCTTAATATGTTCTTCAATGATTATAATGCCACTAGGACTAAATGTTGGTAAATACTTTTTAGGATTATGAGGAAGGTCATGTATCACACTTGGCACATTGATTTAAGAACCACATATCCAATCCATACCTTGATAGGTATTGAACACAGGAGCACCCTAAATTGGTAAAACTAACAAAGACTTTGAAAGTCTACACTTACCTATGTCTCACTTAGCTCTCCTATGAACTTATAATGAAATTAAAGGTTATCTAGTATCTAAACATGAAATTTTATTGATTCTTGCTAATTTTAGATTGTGTGATTTGAATCATATTTGAAATATGATATATCAATCTTATCTTTGCAAGGAATAATGATCAGACTTGCACATTAAGCAAATTTTGTGAATATTTATATAAATGATGATAAAGGATAGTAATATTTAAGTAAGTTAGCTCAAATATGTATCTAAAATGAAAATATGAATTATATTCACATGTTTAAGCTCAAATAAACTCAAATTTTCAAAGTATATATCAATCTTTGATCAAAATAACTATTACTAACCTCAAACATGTTAAATTGTCAAAGCTTAAGCTATATTTACCACAATTAAGTATATACCTTCAAAGAACATCAATATTTGTCTAAAATAAGCACAAATATTGGTCTAAAACCATAAATATTAATTATATTAACATAATTGATCAAATAATGACATAATTGTGCAAAGATTACACTAAGCTTTGAACACAATTCACAAGAATGAGCAAAAATACTTCAAATCTACAAAGATTTAACTAGCCCTCCTTCTATCACTATAAAATCCCCTCTTGTTGATTCTTGAATAGGTGTCAAGGTGCCCAGAGATTTCTAAGAATTCAATTCATGAGTTATAGGTTGTGATAAGCATATTATCTATTGATGGAAAAGAGGCAAAGTAAGTGGACTATTTCATAATATTTATATTAATTTGGTGGTTGAGAGCCACCATGGCCAAATAGCTAATTTATGTAAAATATGAAGTATTTTGTGCTAGTAATAATGAATTATGATCAATAACTAATCTAAAGACTAATCTAATATTGATACTTATAATGAAAATTAAGTTAGAGTGATCTAGTTAAAAAAGGAGCAAAAGGAAAGGTAAAGTAGAGAAGAGATGTTGTTGATCTTCATTCCAAACATCATGACAAAGTTAAAATTTCATCTAGACATGCACTTAACCAATGTATAACATGAATTATCATAAGCTTAAATCCTATCACACATCAGGGAGGATAGTGTTAAATAATGCAAATAAGAACTAGATTCACTTTAAATATTTACACCTATAAGTAAACAACATTAGCCCAAATGCAAGAAGAGTAAAGAAAATGAATTGAACCCAAGAACTTTTAATTAACCTAACATGGCCATAAGTTAAAAAATATAAATTCAAAGGTGCACATAAATAATTCATAAGAACAATTTAAACATGGAAATTAAACTAGGCAAGTGAGAGAGAATCCATGATAACAAACACATAGACAAATATTGGACAAAATTTATAGAATTCCTTGGTTTTATTGTTTTATCAAAGTTTAAAAAGTAATTTCATATCTAAGAACTCCTTCCCCCTTTTACAATTTATATTACTCCTTTTATATAATGTAAGGAAGTATGTCAGTCAATCATATCCAATTACAAAAGTACAAGTGTTAGGACAACCATCCCTTCTACAAAAGTTATATAATACACTAGACTATTCCTAATGAACTAACCTGTAGGCAATGTGTTTTATAGTTTTTACATGCCTTTGAAAAATAATACTCCTCAAAATATTTTAATGCTTAGTTACAAAAAGAATATCCTAACCTTGAGGTCCCTTGTGTTGCTAAATATCTTCATTGCTCTTTAATGTTTTTCATCAATTAGCTTCAAATTAACAATAGGTTCCATGAAGAGTTCATCTTTTTAGTCTGACTAGATCTTAAGATCTATGTCATTTATTCCTAAATCCTCTTTGATTCTCCTAAATTTATTTTTCTTTTCTTTTTCTATTAGGATCATGTTCATGACCCTACTTTTATCCATCCTAGATTTCCCTTGGTTTTTGCTCCTCACTTCCTATGTGACCAGGATAGCTCTATGGTTAAACTCCTCATCAGTGATAATTATCAAAGGACTAAGTGAGGTGGGATAATTTCTTAATCTATCCAATATGTGTAAGATATTTTCTCCTATTATTTGAGGTCCTTTGAAATTTCCTCCATCTACTTGGACTAGATGCTTAGGGCTTTAATTTTGTCCCCCAATATAGCCCTAGCCATATTTGAATGGGATAGGCTGACTGATCTAAATTTAAGGACTTGATTCTTTCTCAAGGCTTTGATTAAGTCTTTCACTTGATAGCTTGAATCTTTCCATTGGCCAACTTAGCATGTAGCCATGGAATTTTGCTTAATTATTACCTCCTATTTAGTTCTAACTAATTTTAAGGAATGAACAAGTCAATCATGGTGTCCTCATATAGCTTAAATTTGTTTGATTGATAAGATGATAGTATCTTTTTAATTCTTCTATTATTTCATCATGCCTTTGATGATAACCTGTAATTGATTAGATTGTCCTCTTCTTGGTAATGGAAGGTTGATCCTCAATGGTCTAAAAACTTTTTGGACTAGTTATTATCCCTAGTGTTTAGGGATGTGGCATCAAACTATGTATCCTTAAAAACCTTCCCCTTTGCATCTAAGGTCAAATAAATTTTTGAATCCTCTCTTAAATTTCCTTTGTGAGCTACCATGGTCATGAGTTTGTTTAAATTTCTCACTAGTGGTCTGTACTTTGGTTCTAGATTGAATTTCGCTTACACAGGTGATAATTCAACTCTCTTAGGCTTGATTATAATAATAAAAGGGTCAAACTAGGGTTTTTTTACTTTTTATGGCCATATTAAATTTGTTTACATTTCTCTAATGGTGGAAACTATCTAAACTTACATGAGCTTCATTACTTAGATCCCAATTGGATTGCATACTTATTCCCTTGCATTTCCTAGGTCTATAATATCTTCCACTTAGCATATTATACTGACTTGGCTCTAATGTGGCATCACCATGGCATCCATGTGGAATTTTCATCGAATTTTTCTTGTTCATATTCAAAAAGTGATCTATGCCTTTTTAAAATTCTCACTTGATTTTGCACCGTTGATCTTGATTACATGTATCAATCACACTCTATTAATTTTGATTTACTTAATTATACCTCCTACTCCACATACCATCAATCAAGATATGTATTCCGATTTACACACCATTAATCTTTGAAATATTCTCAAACTTTAGTTTGTGTCAAGCAGTTATGCCACATGTTGTCTCCATGTTCATCCTTTGGATTTTTAACTTTTCAATGTTCATTGTGCATCATCCAATCAATATTGTTTGATCAAATGTGCACCATCAAATCTTGATTTTCAAGGTTGAACACCATTATTATCTCAATGTTCTTTAGCTATGAGTGTGACACTTGTCACTTTCTTGCTTATCCTAGGGTTATGTTGAAGTTTTAACTTGATTTTGCTATCCAATCAATCTTGTTTGAGAAAATTCACAATGTTGATATTTGAAATGTGCTCAAAATTTATCTTAGGGATAGGGATTTGAATTTCCAAATTTAACCTTTAACCATTGAACTTGATCTTCTGAGCATATGTGGACCATTGATCTTTTAGATGAAAATAATATTTAAATTAGTGGTCAAGAAAATAAAAAACTTAGCATAATGTTTTTGGACTATGGTTTTATTTTGTGTTAATAAACACAAATTAAAACCTTAATAAAAAAATATTAATATAATTTTTAATAATGATAAAGGGGACCCTACATATAATAAAAAGGACATGGCATAAATTCTTAGGACAAGGCTTTTAGGATAAGTCTATAGACATAACAAAAGGTTCTGGTGGTTAGTTAGAACATGCAAAAATAAAAGGGGACCACGGGGGGCTCAAGGGAAAAAAGGGAACCAAAATAATAAAAATTTAGACTAAATTTTGGTCTTGTTAATAAATATGACTAAACCTTAAGATAAAAATTGAACTACGTCCATGGCATAATAACTATTCCCACACAAATTGTTCCTACCAAATTTAAATTTGATTCAAAGGGACCTGAGCTAGGGTTTTTGAATGAGGTTTTCGAGATGTCGTTATTTTGATTTTCAATAGACCAGAGGTTAGTAAAAGGCTAAATTGACATTAAGATATGGAACCTAAAACATTGCCCATTCTAAATGGACTCCATTGGAGTTGCAACCTAAAACATAAATATCAAATGTTAGAAACTTTAGGAAAGATTAAATAAGAATTTTGAACAAATAAGCCAAACATACCATGGTGTGGATGATATTAAAATAAATATTATGTGAAAACATGCTAATGATACTCTAATCAAGTGAATTTTCAATTTTAAGTTAAAATTTTACACAATCTAAAATAAGGGTCCCCATTATTCAAAAATGGGGGTGTGTTGACTTCAACAGGTTCCATTTTCATACTATAATTTTTTTTATATACTACACTAGGGTTGGTAACATGTACAAACTATGTAATCAATGTATTATTGAATTCTATGTAAGATTAAGGAGCCAGTCATAGGTAACGTCTTACAAAGTCAAATGAAATAATATGAACGCAACATCTTTATGAACCAAAATAAAAAAAATCCTAAATAATTATTAAAGTATTTAATATATTCCTATGAAGTTAATACTCCAAAAGGAGATAATAAAGGAAATTATTATTCAAGATTCTTAAGTAAATCATGGATGGTACTAGCTAAAGCTATGGTGGAGCCAACTAACTAGGCCATATTGAAGTGCTAAGAGGGGTTCCCTTGCATTAGTGAATTTTTTTGAGTTACAAATTTCCTAAGGATACATCTATTTTTTATGGGTCTTTGATGAATATGTAAGGGTGATAATAATATAAAACTAGAATCATAGTTGGACCTTGTCAACCTTACTGGTAGATCAAGTGTATATAATGTGATCAAATTTTGATGATTTAGATGTTATGGTCCCTCATAGAACCAAATAAAACCTATTGATGTGGATTTTATTCACACTAAAGACTCTTATGAAAGGTCCCTAACATTTTAGGATTGGTGAAAATTTCACTCCAAGGCATGAATTGTGGGTCTCATTTTTATAAATAACCATGTGGTTGAATAACAGTGATTAGAAGGCTTATTTACTTTAGATGGTTCATATATGATAGATGTCTAATTCTCAATATAAAATATAATTGAGGTGGATATATGGATCTAAACTAAGGTAAATTTGACCAAATAAGATAAAAGGAGGGAAAGGTAAGGTATAAAATAAGGGTCTATATGATCTAGTTGAATAATAAACCCTTCCAAGATGAGTAAATATCCTATGACGAGCATATTTCATGAACCAATATTTATTTTGGGTTAGCTATAAGAAACTAAAAAAATAAAACATAGTAAAGAGTGTAAGGAAATAATTACATAATAACTCACTGATTACAATCAAATATGTTTTTATTACCATATTGCTATGTATATTCAATGCCATTAACAATTTTTAATTATTATCTATAACCAAAAAAAGTGATTAAAACTAATATAATGTTAAATATAATCACTACAATTAAAACACATACACAACCTACTATAGTTTTGTCAAATTAATGGAAATTTTTCAATGAAAACACCAAAAAACTAGAAGAGACAACACATGCATACAAACTCACAGAATAATTTTGTAACTTTATTCACTTGAATTAATTTTTAAATTCTCTTCCATTTACAGTGTATAAAATACATATATAAATAACATTGGATGGGGTCACCTCATCTTAAAATTTTATCCAAATTGATAAGGTATAAAATAATACTAACTCTTAATTTATTTTTCAAACTCTACATGATGTACAATGTTTATAAATATAAGTATCTTAATTTATATTTATAGTTAATACATATATGTATATAAATAATTCTATCAAATTATACTTCAACAATCACTTCTTGAGTCTGATTAGAACTATTAATTGAGACTGCACTTGAACTAAATTGAATTGTAGTTGGGAATATTTGATTAGAAATACTAGAATTAGATGATGATAACATAAATTCATGGGTGTTATTTACATTTATATAGTGACTCAAGTACTTGAATATGTTAATTTAGTTTCCAATATAGTTGGTCTTGAGTGAGCTTGCAAAGGAGTTGTAATGAAATGAAGTGTAAAATATACAAGATTTGCTTGAGTATAATATGTAGTATATCTAAGAGAAGAAGATACATTTGTTGAAGTATGATATTTTGAATATGAATACCCTACCTTGAATACCAACCAATCTTTATATTTTATATTCTCATATTTAATCATAACTGCAACATAATCTATCTCTATGGTTTTACAATTGATAATTGGTAGTTCAAATAATAATAATAGTTTATCCATCAAATTATTGGGAAACACCATAGAATACCTAAATGAAGTATTCAATGATTGTTATTGTGATACTTTTTCCTTATAAAAACTGATCAATTAGATCAATTGATTACTACTCCTGAATACTATACTTTCAACTTCTACCCTCAAACTATTGGTAGCAATCTAAAGTAAATTATTAAAAATGGCCTAGTTACTACCTACCTAAGTGGTGTATATATGAATTTTATTTGCATATATCCAATTATTTATATGAAATTTTTATTTCGTGTCATCTATTTTTCAACCAAATCCTACATCTTTGTATGCCATTCCATTAGATGATCACTCTTATTGGTCACATAATTATGTGCCAAAGTGATGTCTAGAAGTTGTAGTAGATTGAGATGTTGATATTTGTTTAATATAACTACCTTGATAATGAAGTTTAACTTGAAATTTAGGCTATATATATTCATAAAAACTCACTAAATTTCCCTATTGTGGTTATGACTCTACCCTTTATTGATGTATATAACATATAATGTTAAAAAAGTGTCTTAGAAAAACTTTGTGTATTATTAAATATGTCTTTTAGGGGATCTATTATAACTTATGCATCCAATATTTTATTGGTTTTTTTTAGGCCATTAAACATATTATTCAAGACTCCTCCAATATAATCAACCATATATATATGGTCCTCTTAGATATTACCTTCCCCTATAGGCCTAGATTTCCTCTTAATTATCAGTGAGAAGATATTTTTTTCTCTTATTAACTCAATTGGATTCCCCCTATCATTATGGTTATTCTCATAAAACTTTTCAATTTATTTGATATATAATCAAATTATATATTTAACTTAGGTTCTTCAATGATAACCAAGTCTTTTTTGGTCGATTTCTCTGCTTGTACTTATTGTGTCCATATTGGATTCACTATCAAGTTATCATAGGAGGTCAGAGTGGTAAGGGGTGAGGTTATTTATGGTGGATGCATGAGGATGGATGGAGATTAATTAATTTGTGTAGGCTTCATTAGGATTTATGGATTAGAAATATGAGATGTGGATGTTGAAGTGAAAGGATGGAGAACCATTTTATCTGTGGACATCTTGGTCTTTAAAGGAGTCTTGAGTACATATTTTATGAGGTTAAAAGAATTATAGACTAATACTATTGGTGACTATATTTTAACATCTTTTTTTATTAAAAAACCCAATTGGTTAGAAATGTCTTCCTATATATGTACTATGGAAAAAAATATTGAAACACTAAAGTTTCAAAATGTGGGCTAGCCAATGTGGTTTATAATTCAGGTGTAGAAAAATAGATTGTATAATAGTATCATGATTTATTCCTTGTAATAATTTTTTAATGTGAGTATAAGTAACTATCATGGGCTTATTAGTGGAATTAGTAAGTATATTGACTAGACAATCTAAAATTTAAGTATTTGGAAGAGTAGAGACATTAGAAATACTAGTAGATTACAAAAAAGGAGTGGAAACTATAGGGATTATTATATAAATTAGAGTAATAAATGAAATATGGTAATAAGTTACTTGTGTTAAATAGTGTGGGATGATAATATAAGATAAAACTATAGCATATGATGTAATCACTCAAGTTTTAACTATTGTGCATATTTGGTCTACACCCTTATCCATAGAAGGAACTTGGTTTTCCTTTCCAATATATAATTTTTGTATATTTTGAGTATGAGGACTTAGGATTGAAGTCCCAAATATCCCCTGAGGAGGAAACTTATGGGAAATATTAAATGTATATTCTCCTTCTAGGTTTTCTTCATATTTTTCCTCTAAATCTTATACTTTGGTTGACTCATCTAAATTCTCTTTTCATAAATATTCCTCCACATAGTCATATTATGTGTTATACTAATGGATGCCTAGTGATATTCTTGATTAAGGGGGTGTCATATACTCTTATTGTGTGATTGTAAGGTTTTTCATAATGGTAGGAAAATAACTTATTACATAAGTTACCACAAGAGAAGTAACTGAGATAATTATAATTTATACTAGAGGAGAAGAAAATGAAGGATTAACCACTATATCCTAAGGTAGTGGATTTGTGTTAATCATTGTGTATAATAAAAGGATAATTTTATTACTAAGGGTGTACGTGTGTTTAGATCCCATTTCCATAAATATTTTGGTTTTGGAACATTATTGGGGGCCCTTACTTTTAAAGGTTCATCAATTTATTCCTCTATTTCCTCCTCTACCTGGGGTTACTCAACTTATTAAGGGGATTTTCCCTCTTGATATATCATGATTACATTCTCCCTTGTAATGTATGGATCATATTATATCATATAATCAATCCTCATAGATATCTCAACATTATACATCATTATGTAGATATCAAAATCATCCTTAGGATTCAAAAAGATCAAATCATGCTCATACTCATAATATCCATAACTTTTCTTGAATTGTCTTTGAAACCTATTTAATTTTTACATTATTACCTCCTGGGGTCATATAATATGAGTTCATCTAGTTTAAACTTGAAATAACCTATTTTTTTGAGGTCTTAGCCAACTTTTCCCAATTTTGGAACTGTTTCCTCCAAATGTTGAGGCATGTCTTATAATGCTTGGCCAAGTTGGCCCTTTCTAAAATTTTATCCATAATATTGGATAGTTTATAATCTATCTCATACTTAGCTAATTTTATAGGAACATGTCTAGGTAGATATAAAGGGCCACTAGTTTAGCTTAACCTTTGATTATTGTATGTTCTAGATAGAACTAATAATCACACAATGACGAGTGATCTCTTCATCTTTGTAAATAGACTTGACATTGGTTATCCATCTATTTCCTTGTAAACCATGGGATAGAAGGTGTTTGATATCCTATAAATATGGTCCCTATATATATATATATATATATTAATTTGATCAAATTCATCAAATAAATTTTTTGACCCTTTTAACTCCCAAGGAGGGGTCTTGATAGGGATGATAGTCCCACATATATCATCTACCAAATACATAAACATGTAAAAGTTAATGCTAATTCATGTATGGCCTCTATATTTTTAAATTGAAATTTATGATTTAACCTAATGGGGGAACCCCTTTAACTCCCAAAATTATATATAGTAAAGGGACCTAGACCTCATCCACATGAGTTATAGATAGGTCTCTGTGTATCTTATTTAATAGGGCCATAGTAATTCTAACGCCAATTTTGAATTGGGTAATTAGGACCTTATTATTAATATAAATTTCTTTAGGATTTTTATCCCATATTATTAAGGTACCCCTAATAGTTTTATATTTGAATCACTCACTGACTATTTTCTAATTGTAAGGTATGTCTATTTTTGGCAATCTATAGAATTTCTCAAAGGATAAGCCAACCACATATGCCAATGGATGTGTATTATTATTCTTATAAACTAATGTATATATATAGAGATGTGAATTTTATAATATGTATTATTATTCTTATAAATTATTTTGTCTATTGGCCTATATATAGAGATATGATGACATTGAATTGATATTGATAATTCATTCATTAGAATGTATTTTTAATTTATATTTTTTCCCTAAATATTATGATAAAATGACATTTAGACACATAGAATAATCTCAATTTATTAGGTTGTTAAAAACATTTATGACTCAATATTTTGGGCTAAGAGATATAATGTGGAAAAATTAAGATTCATGTCTAAATGTCATGTAGTTATTGGGTCATATGAATTCATAACTAATCTTTATATCTAAGATCGGAAATGCACCAAGATGTGGACACTTGGTAGGATCCAATTTAAGCAACATGATAAAAAAAAATCAAAGTCTAATTCATTTATATGGTCTTATAAGTTTAGATGAGTGAGTGACACTTTTTCATTTATTTTAACCTATAAAACTTGATAAACTTAGAAATTAAATGATCATATTAGTTATTCAAATGAGTCAAACCAAAATGCAAACTATAATTTTAATTAATTGATGCCTTGAATTTAAGAACAAATTATAAAGTAATTCATAAATGAAAAACTTTAGGTTTTGGTATATTTATGTCTAAATTTATTCTAGGGTCAATTTATATTTTCATGGGAAAAAACTTAGGATTTTCAAGGATAAAGGGTTCCTATTTTGAATTTTTGAAAATGGGGAGTTTGGTCATAACAATTACCACATGTTTTAAATTTCAATTTCTATTGAAAATATATCAATTTACTACAATATTACAAGAAATCAAGTTATAGTTGAATTAGATGCAATACTCTCTATAGATTCTAAATATAAAAATTTTATTGAAAAATCACAATGTTTTCTCACAACATTATAATAATCAAATTCTAATTGAAGTAACAAAAAAGACATTGCATTACATAAATTGATAAATAAAAAATTAAGTCTTATATAGATTGAATATTTAAATTTATCAAAATATGAATAATGTTTTATTTAATTAATTTACCAAAAATCAATAAACTTTGCTTTTAAACACTCAATCAAAACTTCTTTATTTCTTTCACAAAGATCACACTACATACTTATGTCTTGTATAATTATCATGTATTATTACATTTAAGGAATATCCCAAAGAAATATTAATATATAGATGATGTTTATGTATTATGTAACACCTTGGTATTGTACACTTATCAAACTCAAACCTTTGTTGTTCCTCTCAATTTTGGACCTTTCCTTCTTCTGCAAGTCTTGCATATGTTTTGTCTTATGCCCCTTAGCCTATATCTTAGTCCGACCAATCTTATGTTTATGATATATTCCTTATATATTTCCCAAAATTCTTAAAATTTACTTTCTTCTACCTCTACAAGTTTTGAACCTATAACTCCTTTCATGTTCTTGGACACTAAAATATGGGATAGATAGTAGCATCGATGCTAGTGTCCTGACTTGATGCAAGTGTTCAAGTGACCTAAAGTCATATAATTTGTAAATTAAATGTATAATAATGGTTATTATAAGTAATTTTATTTTATTTATTACTCCTAAAGTATTTATATAAATACAAGATCAACCCTCATTTATTCCTTGACTATAAACTCCTTACCTACTCACAATATAACTTACAAAAGGCATTTAATCAAGAAATCAAGTGATAAAAACTTTCATATTTTCTCCTATTTCCATATCATTCATATTGAAATCACATACACATTTCTAAATTACTAAATGATCATCCCAAGAGACATATTTTCCAAGTTAAAAACTAGGTTGTTATTGTACTTATCACATATTTCATGATTCACACACGAGCAAACATATAAGGGAGAACTACATTAGTCTAAAGACCACTTTAGATCACTGTATATGTAGGAAATTCTCATTAACAAAGGGTTATTTGGGGTTATACTGACACCATGTTCCCACTAACCCATTTACCCAAATATCACCATGAAGATGAAGAAGTAAGGTTTTAAAATTTCATGAAGAGTGACAGTCCATGACCCATATATTAATTCACCAGAGAGAAGGAAAAGACATATATAGAAGCATATAGGTAGTCACATCCTTTCTTTGTAGGTATTTTTCACAAGACACATGCATCAAACCTATATATTAGTACTAACACAACCATCCCAGGCTGATGAAAGTGTCTAGACCTTGATAGGCCAAATTTATATAATTAGGAAACTATTTTAGAATCATCTTCCATATATAGCATTGTGTTAGAATTATAAAAATATAAGTACATTAATTCATTATTATTTCCATACATAGCTTATTTTTACTTTAAATATTTATCCTATTCTCATTTTTATAAATTCAACATATGTTATATCTAAATTTAGCACTAATCAAGATGTTGTAGATCTGATTATCACCCTTTTGCATTATCATTTATATATACCAATTTAAAGTTAGTCTAATGGTAACACCAATTACTTAGACCAAAAACCATTTAAGAGTTAAACATTATCCTAATTTCAATTAAATGATTAATATATGTAATCAATATAACATAGAACACAAAATTCATAAACATCCAATACATTATCATTCTTTAAAAAGATTATTTAACCACTAAACTCTGACAGTAATAAAAATTCATTCCATGGACATCCTCATCCATCACATTATGGGAACCCATTAGATGATACTATTTACACTTACACATAAAACACACCTCTTATGTTTTAAAGACCCTTTATTACTTTCAATGACAATGCGATTAAGGATGATTGCTCTGATATTCATTCTTTATTCATTAAAACATACCTTGATAAACACCCTATACACAATGATACAATTGATAATATTTCAAGTGAAAAATTTTGCACCATGACATTACTTATGTACTTGGATTATACTCATCATGATTTTCATCTTTACACTATATCAGTTAGAGCATTGGATGGGACCTCCTAGAATATTCTTGGTGAGAATTAACTACCTTTACAAGTTAATACTACACATGTGGTTAATAAATTTTTAGTTATACCTTCCACATGAATCATTGATATGTTATTTGGAAGACCTTGTATCCATACACTTTAAGCAATTTATTCTACATTATATGGGTGTGTTAAATACATTCATGCCAATCAGGTAGTTACAATTTCTATAATTTCATATGAATATCCTCTTAAACAAGAGAAAATTATACCTAGATAGTTAATTACCAAGCCTAATAAGGTTGATTAATCTCAAAATGGTAAGAAATAGGAAATCCCCTTTACTAGGTGGTCAGTACTTTAGAGACTATTAAATTAGAGACATACAATGGATTCCACATAATCCCCATCTACTATAGACTATGCTCATATAACCAGAGCGTCTACACATGTTCCTATTATGATTAAAAATAAACCACATAAGACTCAACAATGGGTTTCACTAACCCATACTCTTATTACTCCTACTAATGATTCATGACCATAGAGTCCTATTTTACATACCCAGAGCATCACCAATACTACATTGATAGATACTGAACCTATAGTGCTCCTCAATAACATCATAAGATTATTACACTAGGTTCACAATGGGGAAATATATATGACCATTTATTTTATGGAATAATATGATTATATTTCCTTTTCAACCACTCTAAATACCAAAAAAATTAAATAAAAAAACTTAAAAAATCCAAAAATATTTTTGACACCTTATATGTTATATTGTCTCATTGACATCTATGTGTTAGTTCCATGTTGATGGATAACATACTTCTTATTTATACACACACACATGTGTCACACTTCTATTTTATTTTGATACAAACATACACAAATACATGATATATTCTTATTTTAAATGTTGGACCTTCCCTCTACTCATGTCAAGCAGGCATTGGGGGCATCTACTTCTTTGATATTGACACACATAGGTTATATAGTTTGATGATAACATTTCACTATCATGTTTGAGATTACATATGTACTTACACATGCATTTATCCATGATTATCTCTTACACAGGGTACTTGATATGCTATACACTTTACATTTTTCACCAACACATTTTATCCATGGGATACTATGACATGTTTATGATGGCTACTTATGATTTCCTTTATGAACTTCCTTGAGTGTATTACCTTATTATTTTATTACTTTTTTGATTATTTTAATATTCTCATTTTCATATGGCTCCTATGCTTATGTATGTATTCTTTGACATTTAAACATGTCATTATTTCTTGTATGGAAATTTGAATATGTCATTCTTATTTTTATGGGTATTTTACTAAGTCATGTCCCTTTGAGTGTGTGACATTTAAACATGCCCTTGTTGGTGGTCTCTTTGGACCATTGTCTTTTGAATTGATTTTGAGTGATATTGTGTGTGTGTTTGATTTTATTATTGAGATTATAATATTAAAATTTATATGTTTCCATGATTTTTATCATGCATCGTAGGAATTCATGTAATCACATTGGTTCTATGTGCTTCAATGCTTTATCTACCTAGACATGTTCATTTTATATACTACATGTCTCCCTTCACAGTTATATAGTTGTGTTATCCATTTTAGGTGAGGTAAATACTATTTCCTATCTTTCGCTCACCTCAAATTGTGTAATATTAGTGAGGGAATGTCATAAATTCATTTTCTTCACACTTGGTACAATTTTTAGATTCAGTGGGGGCATACTTTGGAAGCATGTTATTCAAAATCTCTAGATTACAGTGGGGGAATGCTTTGGAAAAGTTTTATTCAAATCGGTAATTATATTAGTTTTTATATTTATCCATATATAGTGGGGTCATGATTTGGAATCATGTTCTCAACACTTACACTATTTTTGAATTTGCCAAAGCACACAATTATTTAATTCAGATTCACAGTTGTGGTAGAATTATATACATTGGTACATTGTTATACACAATTTTATCATGAGACATATCTAATGTTTATATGATATGAAATTTGTGACTAATATTGAAAAATACATATCAATTTTAGATTCTAAAAATCTTGTATGTACTATTAGCACATCACATATTTTTACTTACTAATACCCTAGTTGGACTTTTATAGATTTTATTGAACCAATATACTACATTAGTTGGTTAACTTTTGGTATAGTTGAGGTAATGGAATCACCCAATATTTCTAAGTTTTTATGTTTGACTTAATTATATCATCTAGCCTCACCAAGTTGTAAGTATGATTAGATTACACGGTTGAGATAATTTCAAATGCCATGTGGCAACTCACCTTTGCTCCAAGGTTGGGGACATGTGCATTTCAACATCTCTCTCTATCTCCTTAGATATATTCCCTTTTTAGATTTATCTATATTTATATTAATCTTAGTTTTATATCCTTACAATGATATATATTTTTCAAATTGACAATAGACAAGGGTATACTCCTAAACCTTGGTCTTTCAATTTCAATAATTTTCAAGTACTTTCAATTACATATTATATGCACTAATTATATACTATAACATGTGTCTGGTTTCAAGGTAGTCACCCAAAATTCACTCAAGTTGGGCACATGCAAATACAAGGTGTGTTATACACACCTAGGTATGCATTACTTTCATTAAACTAGTAATTTCATTATTAGATTAAAGGGGGGATATAGATGATATGTATGGATTATATAACACTTCAATCTTATACACTTGTAAAATCAGACCTTGGCTATTCCTATCTATTTTAGACCTTTCCTAATTATGCAAGTCTCACATCTATTCTATCTTTTTCCCCTTGGCATGTCTCTTAGTTTGACCAATCTTATATTGATGAACCAAGCCTTCTATCTTGCCTAGAATTCTTAAAATGTACTTATCTTATACCTTTAAAAGTTTTAATCATGTACCTAACTTACTAATCCATAAACACTAACATCTCGGAAAAACACTAGTGTTGGCACTAAAGTCTTGACCCCAAATAAGTGTCCAAGTGCTCTAAATTCATCTAATTTGAAAGTAAAATATATTTGAATGGTCAGCCTAAGTGATTAAAAATAATTTATTACTCCTATGGGATTGATATAAATACAAGATCAAACCTCATTCATTCCTCACTAGAAATTTCTTACCTGATCATTAGGAAACTTGAAAAAATAATTTAATCAAGCACTCAAGTGAGCAAAGCTTCCTTATTTTATCCTATTTCCATATCAGTCATAGGTAAAACACATATATAGGTTTAAATTACTAAAGTATAATCTCAAGAGATATATTTTATAAGTTACAAGATAGGTCACTATTATACATGTTTATCACATATTAATGATTCACATGCAAGCCAATATATAGAGGATAACTAAATTAGTTTGAGGCCCACTTCAAAGTATTAGATATTTAGGAAACACTCATTAAAATAGGGGTATATGGGGTTAACTCGACACCATGTGCCCACTAAACCATTTTTACCAAAGCTCATAATGAAGATGAAGAATGGAGGTGTTTCAATTTCATGAGGATTGATAGTCCATGACCCAAATCTTAATACATTAGAGTGAAGGAGAAGACAAATCTATAAGCATCTAAGTGATTACATATTTTTTAGTTGGTATCTATATAAGATACATCATATAACCTAGATAGTATCTTTGATGCAACCATCTCAATATGACACAAGTGTCTAGATATATAGAGGTCAAATTTATAGAATCAAGTGATTATCCTAGAACCATATTCTAGTCTATTTTTTACCAATTCTAGATCCAGCACTGCATTAGCATAAAAAAATCTAGTTTCATTACTTATTTGACATTAAATACATATATTAGTTATACTTTATATATTTAGCATATTCCTAGTTTCATAAATTTGGCATATGTTATAACTAATTTTATCATCCAATTAGCTTAATATAGATCTAATTATCACCCTTGTGCATTATAATTTATATATACCCATTTAAAGGTAGTATAAGGCTAACATCAAGTAAATCTAATAAAAACTATTTTAGGGTTATACATTTGGTGAACTTGATTCATATGAATGTAAACATTTCTAATTCATAGGGTTTTCAATCATCTAAGGTTTCATATTATTGTACCTTTTAATTTTATACTTATATTACTTTGCATACAACCTAGGCATAGTCCTAGATTGGGTGTTCTTATTAAGCACGTTAAACTTATCATTACACCATCTAAGATGTCTCAAACTAATGATGGATCTCATATTATGTATCATGATGATACCCATGTTGATAATGAAAAACATATTGATGAGGCTATTATAAAAAAATATTATAATAATGAAAACCATTAAAAAAATGAAAATGAGAAAATAGACCATGATCAAGTGCAAGAAATTGCATTGATTTGTGAGGATATTCATCAAAACCCTAAATATATTGAACATATCTTAAAAACCATACCAAAAATAAAAAGTTCAAAATTTACAGTTGAAATATCCCTCCCATTAAACACATTACAACATAATACATCTAGTGGGGCATGGGTTATGTGTTTAAACCTTTGTTTCCTAAAAACCAAAACACTATTTCTACATCTACCATGTAATTACCAACTATTTTTAAAAAAGTTTCAATTTTATTTCCTATTTCTACTCAAACCATGTTTACATCCCCTTTGTTGACTACCCAACTTGATAATCTAAATCCCAATGGGTTTATAGTTCAAACGGTCCTTAAATTTATAAAGGCCTTATAGGATAAGGTTCCAAACATTTTTTAAAAATGCTTTAAAATCTCATCATGATATTGATTCACAATATGTGTTGCATAACCTTCTTTCACTTGAGATATATTTTCACTCTTTGCTAACTAGTTGTTTTTCACCTAATTTCTATTTTATGTTAGAAAAGGTAATCCTAAATAACATCTCTAATTTTTTTATGTGGCATGCCTTGAATATGCCTCCAATGATAAACTTTTAATGATATTATTTACAATAATCCTCAAAGACTATGCTTTGAGGTGTTTCTATCATTTACCTATCCAATCTATGAAAGCATTCAAACCTCTTTTAGATCATTTTTGGCACACTTTTTCATAAATATTTCTAAATTTTTTTCCTATGCTCAAATTACCAAAACAAAACAAGGAACAAATGAACCTATAAATTAATATGTCTTGAGATATAAGATAGTGCTTGATAAAATGACCTATCTTGTGGTAGAGAAAGAATTGCAAGACCTATTAAGAAAATTATGCCTATTCCTTTACATGAGTCCATTTTTTCAAGAAGTTAAAATATTTAGATGACATGTGCCATCTTGTATGAGACCATGACATGAAGCTTATTTCTCTGAATAATGTCACATATAGTTATTAGAGTGTGAGTTTATATCTCTCCCTCATCTTATCAAGGTTGATATGAGTTGACCTCTATCCAAAACATATGATGTTAATGATTATTTTGATTATCATTAGATACTAGGTCATTCTATGAATAGATTCTCTACCTTTAAGCATAAGATCAAAGATATTATCAATGAACAAAATCTTTCTTTTTATGATCCTCCAAAAGAATTAGATTCACAACCTGTTGATCATAGGAAACAAAAAATATCTAACCCTTTTAAAAACAATTCTCAAAAAGAATTGCAAGTACAAATGGCATGTAATTCACATCCTCATCCATCACATTATGGGCATAAATTATATGGGATTATTGTTACTTATACATGACACACACCTCTTATGGTTTAATGACCCTCTATTATTTTTGATGACAATGAGATTAAGGATGATGACTCCAATCTTCATCATCTACTCATTCAAGCATACCCTTACAAACACCATATATATAGTGTTATGATTGATAATGGTGAAATTTAGAACATTTCCATGATGAAATTACTTATGCACTTGGGTTATACTCATGATTTTCATCCTCATAGTAAATTTGTTAGAGCATTAGAGTGAACCTGCCAAAAGGTTCTTGGCAAGATTAATCTACCTTTACAAGTTGGTCCTATAATTTTGTTTACTACATTTTCAATTATACCTTATATAGGCATATTTTATATGTTATTTGGAAAACCTTATATCCATACACTTTGAGTATTTCCTTCTAGATTACATGTGTGTATTAAATACATTCATGCCAATCGATTAGTTATAATTTTTGGAATTCCATATTAACATTTCTTTTGAATAAGAGAAAATTATACCCAAATAATTAATTACCAATCCTACTAAGGATAATTCACTAAAAAGGGGTAATAAATAATGAATCCCCTTTACTATGTATCCAATACTTAGTATACCATTAAATTAGTGACATATAGTGGATTCCATTGAATCCCCATCTACTACACATCATATTTAGATATCCAGAGAACCTACACATGTTCCTATTATGATTATTCCAAAGAAACCATAGATAAATCAATGATGGTTTCCACAAACCCCTACTCTTATTTCTCTTACTACTACTTAATGAAAATAAAGTCTTATTTTACATACATACAACATCACCAATACTATCATGATAGATATTTAACCTATAAGTGCTCATCAATAGTGTAATAAGATTATTACACTAGGTTCATAGTGGGGAGATATATATGACCATCAATTATATGTAATTATAATATGATCCTTCCATTTCAACCATTGTAAAATACTAAAAAAATCTAAAAAGAAAAAAACTTAAAAATTTGGAAAATATTTTTGGCACCTACATGTTATATTGGATCATTGGCATGTATGTGTTAATTCCATATTGATGGATATCATACCTATTAATTCTACATACACACATGTGTGTCACACTTTTATTTGAGTGAGATAAAAGAATACACAAACACATGATTTATTCATATTTTATATGTTTGGCCTTCCCTCTACTCATTTCAGGTAGACATTAGGGGATCAACTTCTTTGAACTTGACATAAATAAGTTATATGGTTCAATGATCACTTTTCATTATCATGTTTGAGATTACATATGTACTTACACATGCCTTTATCCATGATTATATTTTACATAGGTTACTTGATATGTTATACTTGACAATTTTCCATAACACATTTGATCTATGAGATACTATGACATGCTTATGTTGGTTGCTTATCATTTCCTTTATGTAATTCCTTGAGTGTATTGTGTGTTGCTATTGTATTAATTGTTTAAACATTTAAATATTCTCCTTTACTTGTGTTACCTATGTTTATGTATGCTTTCTTTGAATTTTTCATATGTGTTAGTTGTATAGACATTTGAATATGTCATTCTTGATTTTATGTACATTTAACTAAGTAATGTCCCTTCAATTGTGCAAAATTTGAACATGGCCCTTATTTTTGATCTCCTTGGACCATTTTATTTTGACTTTCTTTTGATTTTTATTATGTGTATGTTTTTTTATTATTGAGCTTATATTGTTACTATTTATACATTTCCATGATATTTATCATGCATCTTATGCCTTAATGTGATCAAATTGGTTCTATGTTCTTCAATTATATATCTACCTAGGGATGTTCCTTCTATATGTTGCATGGTTCCATTCCCAAAGTATACAATTGTCTTATCCCTTTGATTTGAGGTAAATACCATTCCTATCTTTCCCTCACATAAAATGTGGGAATATTAGTGGGGGAATGTCATAGATGCATGTTCTCCACACTTCGCATAATTTTAAGACTTAGTGGAGGCATGCTTTGGAAGCATGTTCTCTAAAATTATTCAGTATTCAACATCTCCATATTACATTAGGTGCATGTTTTAGAAACATGTTATTCACATTGGTATTTATATCACTTTTTATATTTATCCATATACATTATGGGCATGATTTATAAGCATGTACTCCACACATAATTTTTGAACTGACCAAAGCACATATTTATATGATTTAGATTCATAATTGTGGTAGAATTTTATACATTGGTACCATTTTTATACACAATTTCAACATGATACATATCTAAGGTGCATATTTTTGATGATTCAAAATGTACCACAAGTTATCTTTAGTGTTGATGAACACTTCTCATTTTAGGATTTGAAAAATCCAAGGCATGAGTTGTAATTTGTGACAATTTAGTGATGTTTATGGTGGAATAGAAGTAGAGTATGGGAAATATCCACAATATTTATTTATTTTAGTGGTTAGGAGCCACTAGTGTTTGAATCTTTAGATCTTTATAAATTTGATGATTTCCAAACTAATCTAAATGAGTATTAACAATGATCTTTAAACTGAAGTGAGTTTTCATTTTAAAAAAATAAGAAAAGAGAAGGGTAAGGTAGAAAGGAAACGTAATTGAAAATTCTCATCTCAAATATTATGAAAAAAATATAATTACTTTGAGCACACATGAACTAATTTATGTTATAAAAATCATGAACTCAGATTACATCACAAATCAGGTAAAATTTAGAGAAAATATAAAAATCATAAGAACCAAGTTTACTTTAAATTTTTGATACTATGTTTTGAATAACCTAAGCACATCCAAATTTAGAGAAAAATAAAATGAAGTATACTTGAGATATTTATAGTTAATCTAACATTATCACAAATCAATAGCCCTATGACAAAGAATATCACTCAAATAACTAAGAATCCTTCAAACTTAAGATGATAGCATGTAATTGAGAGATAACATTGACATTTAACAAACTATAAAGACAATATTTTTAGAAATCCTTAGTTATCTTAAATGCTCATGGTTTATAATTTCTCAAAATCTCCCTCTCTACAAAATGGTAAAACCCTACCTATTATAAGAAACATAGGTGGTTCACCAGTCAACTTTCTCAAAACATGTACATGCAGGATAAGGAAATTTATCCTTAATATAAGGATTACAATGTATATGACCTACTACATCAAAATTGATAAAATAAAACATATATGCTAACAAGCTAGCATATATTTGTTACAAATGGATATTATTTTACAAATTACATTGGTAGTGGGTCCCTCGATTATCCCTATCTAAAAAAGTCTTTCACCTTGGTGTATTTCTCTTTGATTAACTCAAAATCCACTTCAAGTTTCATTAGACAATCTTCCTCTTGATTTGCCAATGTGTCAAATTCATTATCAGCCTTAGCCATGAGTTCCTTGACACATTGTGCCTCCATGATTTGCTTCCCTAAAGTAAGGATGGTGTCAAGGATATTCTAATTATCCTTGGTAGAATGGCCTTGATTGTCCTTAATGCCATAGATGTGGACACCAAATCTCTACTTGAATTATCCATCACTGATCAAGACCATAGTAGTGGTTTGAGAAGGGTTGTCCAATAGGCTCCCCAAAAGTTTCTCCATTATGGCTACCAAGTCCTTGTCTTCCTTGATGAATTTATCAACATTATTGCACCAAGTGATCAAATATTCTTATTTATCCATCAAATTTACCAGAGGATATCTAAATGTCTAAGCCTGATGATCTTGAAGTCCATGGCCTACTTTGTCCTACACACCTTGATGATTTCTATCATCTAAGCTTGATAATCCTACCATTTAGTGATTAAGGTTTGTGCCATCTCAGCTTGATGTTTTAAAGCATTTAATCTAAGCCTAATTTTCTTTAAATTCTCAAATGTATCTAGCAAAGATTTATTCAATACTTGTAATATGTCCTCAAGAATTGAGAGTAAGACTTGAGCCTCAAAATCTTGCTTCTCCTTTTCTAATTTGAGGATCATTTACTTCATTCCTTGGATTTTGGCCATAGTCATTACTAATTGTGCCAATACCAAACTAGTTGCATCCTCTTGATGGATGGGATACTCCCCTATTGCCTACCTTTGGATAAGAATTATGCCAACAAAAGGTTCCAACTTTTGAAAAGTGAATTCTTCAGTGCCAATTGTGGCCTTCTTTTTCAATATTCTCTCTAAACTTTATGTATCTATATTTAAATTCACTATTTCATCAAACTCCTTAAATTGTAGTTACTCAAGATCTTCTACATTTGAACTCCTAGAGGCCCCTAGGGTGTTAATTATTTGGATTTCTTTATCATGAAGGATTTGGATCCTTCTCTCTACCTCTCTATTTACAATGTCCTAGATCCATGGCTTAACTTTATCCTATAAATCAATGCCAACTCAGGTTAAGGCCAATGATGGAGAAATAGATGGTATTTTTTGTAATTTCTCATAAATAAACTAGTCAAGAATGGTTGGTTCATAAATAGGGTTCTCATCATTAAAGAGATTAACTTCATTATTAGGATGACTAAAGGTTAAACTAAGCTTCTTTTTAGGTGCTAGGGGCACCAAAGCCAATTTTTCTTGTCTCTTTCCTCCATCTAGTGGGATCAAATAATTGCTTACTATATCATAGGGATCCTCCTCCCTATCAAAACCATAGGTATCTATAATATCAACAAGGGAACTCTCCACTATTTGTCTTGCCTCCAGGGCAATCATGCTAATGATTTCCACTAAGGAAGGAGGCCTCTATAGGGATGCCTATGGTTGAGGACCTTTTATAGGTATATTCTTTATCCTTATCTCCTTGACTATAACTTTACCCTTTCCTTTTATATCCTTAGGTTGCCCAACCTGGGGTGGCTTTGTCAATTTTACTCATTGATGCTAAAAATATTATCTTCTAATAGGTGGCTCCTGATGAGTAGTGCCAAATGGTCTTAGAAATAAATGATAATTCAAGGGATATAGTTTCCATCTCTCTCCTAAGGGTTTATTGTCTCTGACCAAACTATGCTCCAACTAGACATTGTAGCTTTTGATCCTAGATAGAACCTCTTCAAAGTTCTTTGCCTTTGTATAGATACCATCTCCCATTCCTTTTTGATGTTTGTATTCAATCTTTGGAACCTTTTTATCTCATATGTGGTTGGCCACTCTATTATTTGGGTCCCACATCTTAAGGCCATCTAGTTGGAAATTAAAATAATTTATGTGGATCACCATAATTTCCAATTGCTTCCAATCCTTGATCACAATCATGCCAATGTCCAATGGAAAGGGGTGAAGTTGAGCATTCTTATTTTTCTTGCATATCCCATCCACACCATGGATGATTTGATAGTCAATATCTTGATCTAAAATCTTACTATGGACATGAATGGGCAATTAGTAGGTTTGAATCATGATTCCTTCTATTCTTATTATAGTGCAATCTAAATAGAACCATACAACCCCCATGGATTCTACTTGATTTTTAATTTGAGGGTGGAGTCTTGGCATAGGGACACCAATGATTGCCTCATATATAGCTATTAAAAAACCATAATAGATAAATTACATGTGGTTCATGTATATGAATATATGTAATTTTGAGGAATGGTGAGAGATAGTGGTCCTGTCATTAGGGGACCAATTTTGGATGCCAAGGAAATCTACAAAGGTTAAAAGTGAATCCAAAAGGTAGGACATAATAAAGAATTTATTATATGTCCTTATCTTAATGTATGTGAATTGTTTGGCTAAGAAAAATCTTATTAATTCTCCAATGGGAGGGGTTAAATTTTCTCTAGCATGCAGTGAACATAAGATACCTAAACCTTGCTCACATAAGTAGTGGAAGGGACACCAAAGGCTCTATTCAGTAAGGTCATAGCTATACTAACGCCCTCCCTAAATTTTAAAATATGAATCCCACAATTAATGGACCTAAAAACATGAGATCCTTGGATTAACCAAGGTATGAGGACTAAATATAGGTTTTGGGTGTTTGTCCACTCTCTTAGGGATAGGAGATCAATATGAGGCAAGGGGAGCTTGTAATAAGTTTCAAAGGCCATAGGGGAGATGAATGCAACATTCTTAGTGTTTCCCTCTTGAATGATCCATTCCCCATATATTTTTCAATCAATGAAAATTGGATCAAAGAGGTCAATACAATGCATTACCTCTAATTTGGCTATAGCATGGTGGAGGCTTGCTAGCTAAATTGAGACTAGGTCATTGTATCTTTGGTGCATAGAAAAATTCCTCTTTTCCTCTTAGGAAATTGGTTTTAATTCCTCCATAAGGAATAATAAATCAGACCATTTCTTGATTCCATACATGTTTAGGGCTATCAAGTCCAGCTCTATGTCTTTGAAGATCCTTCCCTCACTATCTAAAGTTAGATAAAGTTATGCTTACATCTTCATCTATTGCCTACCCACCACAATTGTTGACACTAAATTAAATTTTCAAGGTCACCAAAGGTTTCACTAGGGTACTTACTTCAAGGTTTAGTTAATTTATTCTGATTGCTTTATGACTAATTAAGCTGACTAAGGTCTTCTTTATAGAGGGTTTAGGGTTTTTAAGCTTTAATGGTGGAAATATCCAGTTTCTAAATCTTATATGTGCCTTAGATTTGATGGGACCTTATTCTCATGCCTTTTGATATTTCAATCTTAATATATCTTTGATTTTGACTATACATGCTTATGTGGAGCCTATGTGGTGTGGCTCTATGCCTTTCATGATAATTTTCATAAATGCTAGTTGGAGACTAGCCATTGGCTTTCAAAATATTTCTTTATTTCACTTTGATAATCCAAATCCAAGTTACTATGTTCTTATTGTTCTCTTGATCTTTAGATGCATGGCTATGTCACTTTTCACCCCAAAAAATCTTCCCCATGATGCTTACTCTTGCTAATTGTTATCCCAGCCATGTGTTAGCCACATGTCAAGTTCACAAGGCCTTTGAAAAGTCTTCAAGATTGATGCACCATTGGATCAAATCTAGTGATCGAGCAATCACCATTTATTTTTACAAGGTCCAAGTCATTTAATTGAGTGTCTTTATTAAGTGGGTCTTGCCTAATTTTCATCCTTCAAATGGAAAGCTACCATGTGTCCTCCTTATGGGGCTCTATGTACCTCTATTAGTTACCCTATTTGTGGGTAAGCCATGTGTCAAGTTTGTAAATCCTTTGAAAATTCTTCAAGTTTGATGCACTATCAGATAAAATCTAGTGGGTGAGTGATTGTCATTAAATCTTGCAAGATGCACACCTTTTAATTAGTTCCATGACTATATAAACTTAAACTTAAAATGATGTTCCTAAGGTCCTTTTATGTTAAGAAACATAAATTGACTTAGTTTAATGCCTTTTATGCTAAGACTTTCTACATAAAAATGCTAGAAATTCCTTTGAAAGGGTCTTTATAAATTCCCCCTTTGCTTAGGATTTGAAAAGTTGTCTAGGTTAAATTTGGCAGGCTCAATAACATCAACTACATCCTCATAGACATCAAATGATGGGAGAAAGCTTGTCAAATTTAATACAATATAATTTATTCAATCTAATGACTGAGTGACACGTATCAGGCTCTTAGGAATTCCTAGGGCTTTAGGGTCGATGTGCATCATCAAATCAAATCTAGTGAGGAACTGAGGAACACTGGATCAAAATTTAAATGTTTAATAACAAATGGTCTCCCTTTTGGTATCAATTTTGATTCATGTTGTTGGATCAAAATCTCTGATTGAATACGAGGCATCAGATCTACAAAAGTGTGTGAGATTTAAGTTAAGGCCTAATATGTATAAAGGTTTATAATAAGCTTTTGACCTTTAAAAGTTGGTTCATGCTCACAAACACCAAGATATTTAAACCTTAATAAAAACCTAGTTAATCCAAAAGGGCTCTAAAGTTTTAAAGGGGAAAATAAGAGATCCAAGTCTTGATTTTATATTAATGTTTGGTCATGTTAAAAAATGTAATTGAAGCCTAATATAAAGTTTAGACTTAGATTTTCTATAACCGAAAGGAAATAAAATTTCCCACTAAACTTTTCCCACATACATTTAAATTCAATCCCCTAGGGTTTACTACTTAGGAATGATAGCTTTCTCCATATATGTTATAGGTTATATATATATTAAAAGGAGGAAATTTAGATAATATTTATGTATTATATATCACCTCAATATTTTACACTTTGAAAACTTAGACCTTGATTTTTCTTATTTGTTTTGGACCTTTCATGCTTCTACAAGTATTGTATCTATTCTATATTATTCCCCTTGGCCTATATCTTAGTCTAAATAGTCTTATGTTGATGATCCAAACCTTATATATTTCCCATAATACTTAAAATGTAATTATCTTCAACTCTTCAAGTTATGAGTTTATACGTACTTTCCTACTCCTTAGACACTAATGTCTAGAATAGACATAAACATCAACACTAGTGCCCTAACCTAACATAAGTGTCCAAGTTCCCTCAAGTCATCTATTTAAAAATTAAAAGTATCTTAATGTTTGAAATAAGTGATTTAATTTGAGTTGTTACTCATAAGGTGTTTATATAAATAAAATATCAACCTTAATTCATCCTTACCTATAAATTTCCTACCTTCTCACTAGGCAACTTACAAAAGGCATTCAATTGAGAACTCAAGTGAGAAAAGTTTCCCTATTTCTCCTAATTCCATATTAGTCATATGGATAACACATTATAGGTTTTTATTACTGAATTATTAGTCTAAGGTATATATTTTCTAAGTTATAAGTTAGGTCACTATTGTACTTATCACATATTGCATGATTCACACACAAGCCAACATATACAAGATAATTACATTAGTCTGAGGCCCTATTCAGAGTATTGGATATGTAGGAAGTACTCATTAATATAGGAATATTTGGGGTTAGATCAACACCATGTTCCCACTAATCAATTTTTCCACAAGGTCACCATTAAGATGAAGAATTAGGGTTTTTTAACTTCATGAGGAGTGATAGTCGATGACCCAAATCTAAATACACTAAATCAAATGTGAAAAAAAATATAGAATCATCTCAGTGGTTACATCATTTTCCAATAGGTATTTTTTATAATACAATGTATAAAAATTATATAGTAGCATCAACACAACCATCCTAAGCTGATGTAAGTGTCTATATCTCCAGAGGTCAAATTTTTAGAATCAATAAAATATTATATAATCATCTTCCAATCTATTTTATACCTATTCTAGATCTAAAAATTTGTTAGCATTAGAACAAGCTAAGTACATTACTTATTTTTCATTTCCATACATATCTTAGTTATACTTTCTATATTTATCTTATTCTTAGTATAATAAATTTAGCATATGTTGTATATAAATTTAGCACACAATTC
>JARHVA010005180.1:362500-370000 GCA_037957365.1 Torreya grandis
TCAAAATTTTATATAAACTTGAAAGAATTCCTATCCAAAAAATTAAAGAAAAACAACAAACAATGTTATAAAAATATTAGGTTCACCATAATTTTTAACACTTTTAATTTAAAATGAATTAAAATAATTTTAATCAAACTATTGAAATAGAAATGCTGATATCTACTATTTTTTTAACCCAGAGGTATCCCTAATCCCAATTGGGACACTAAAACTCCACACAGTGACCTTAATTGGGGTGAGCAAAGGTGAGACTAATCCTTTTGAGGCTATCGATGGGTTCCACATGTACCGAACAACCTTTAAAATTTGGGTGATGAGACTTAAAATTAGGACTTAGATGGGATAAACCCAAAGCCCTTAGCCAACTACACCTCTTATGTGGCCTATGATATGTACTAATTTGATATTAAAATATAGTAAACTATTTTTTTTTTAAATCAATAAATTGTTAAAAATAATAAATTTGACTAAGGTTAGAGTTTGTCCCTTAAAAAATAGATATGACTACGAAAACTATCTATAAGTGCTAACTATATGAAATGACCTACAACCACATTCAATGTTGGAAAATAATAATTTGCATTCTACTGGGCCAAATTTGTGGGAGGTGGATAGGGGCTAATACAACATTATATGACTAATGTGAATACATCCTCATGGATTTCATGATTTATTTATTTATTTTTCCATGTAAAAAATTATCTAAAGGTTAGTTTTTGAGCTATGTGTGCTGATACTCTATGTAGATGACCTCTAAATATCAAACCCTAGTCCTAGACATACATTAAATGGTAATTAAATTAAAAAGTATAATAAAAATGGGTTAGTAATGATAAACAAGTTGTCCTTAGAAACCCCTTATGACTGAGAATTACCTACATATCCTAAATGGGCCTCAAGCTAATGTAGTTCTCCCTCTTAGAGTGATTATGTAATCCATGATTATGTAAATATAATGACTTTAGCTAGATGATCAATTGAAATGCTTGACAATAGATGCCTTTGACTTGAAATAAATAACATTTAGACTTGGCTATTGATTTTTAGAATGTTGCAAAATTGAAATAAGAATAAATAGTTCTCTTTTGATTAGTGTGCAATGATTTTTATAAAGAGATTTAGTGGAGTTATAATGATTATCCTTGATGTGATTTAATAGGAGAATATTTAGAATAAATTTTCTAATAGAATTAACAAGATTCATGGAAGAGTCACTATGTAACATCTCAATTAAAAAAATGATTGTTGGAGTGTAGGATACAAGGTTGCACTAGGGGATAAGGCCAAAATATGACCCTATCTGGCAAGTGTAAAATTTTTACATAAGACTAGAGTCTAGAGGCCAGTTCTGACATGAGAATGTGATTTATATATGTATGAATGAAACTAAAATAAGGATGTTTATATTATATTTTTTATGTTTACAAGATAGTGAAGGATCTCTTATAGGTTGTCAGTTAATGAAATGGAGAATATACAAAGTGAAGGTAAGGATGTCAAAAATAAATATTTTCAAGAACTAATGATTATTTTTATGTGTTTACCCCTACTTGAAATGATGTCCCTAAAGTCATTTTAATCCAAAAATTTATAAAATTAATTACACTTTAAGTTATAGTTAATTATTAGTTAGATTTTAAAATAAGTTTAATTTTACTTTATTAGACTTAACCACCTTATGCTTTTAGGATGTTAATAATAAGTTTATAAAGTGAACTTATTAAGGCTCAAAACTTTATTATTTTTAAATATATCAACACAAGTTTATCTAACAAACAGGGACCCACTTTACTTATCAAAAACTAACTTAATCACTTGTACAAGTCATCATGTAAATAAATTAACATGAACAACTAAACCTAAGTAATAAACCACTTCAAATTCATCAATAATTTACCAATTATTATCCTTAAAATTTAATAAGTCTTGAGAGTAACCATATGAACATCTAAAAATAAAAATCTAAAATATAATTCACCTATACAAATAATTTTCTATAAATTGATCCATAACTAAAACTAAAAAATAGTGTATTCTAAAAAAAAAAAAGATCAAAATTATCAATAGACATGAAAACAGATACATGATAAAATATTTATTTATAAAATACTTATGAAAAATACCATTGAAATCAAATTTATTTGTATCAAAGCATCTAAAGTATCAATCTAAAACTAAAAATGTCTGAAAATATCAAGTTTTAAAACAATAAACAAATAAAACTTTAATTTTCACCTTTTGAATCTAAATCAAATAAAGGATTACCTTAATCTATGTAATATTCTCTATAACTAGAATGATTTTCAAGCATATCGATTTGTGTGACTCCACCATATTTATATTCCACTTATAATTTAATAATATTCATGATGTGAGTTACTTTAGGTGGGGATGAAGGGCTGCTAGCATGTTCATGAGTTGATGAATAAATAATAGATTGTATCAATGACATGTTTATAGGATTCAAGAGTCAATAAAGAATTAATTTAAGGTTTGAGGTCAACAAATGGAGTTATAACATTGATTATAAGTTGTATATGACAATTTAAAGTACATGGTGAACCACATACAAATGGATGGTATCTTTAGTTAGCTCTATAAAAAGGTCACCAAGCATGAGTACTTTGACATGAAAAAATACTAGAAGGTACAATATTTAAAATGTTATAAAATGCATGGTCACTAACATCAAAATTAACGGAGACATGTGTGCCATAAAATAAACCATGTGTAAACATGTTAGAGGCCCTTTGGCCCCTAAAGGGATACCTCAATAATTTTCTTAAATAAGTGACACACTATCATTATGTTAATATTCCCTTCTCCAAATATTATTTCTATCAAAAATTTGTGAACCTTTATTCAAACTTGGCATGTTTCCTCTAAAATTAAAAGAATGAAAAAATAAGACATGATATCCTTTCTTTTGATAACGTACTATCATTTTTCACATCTAAAACTACTTTTAATAATCTAACTATTCAAAACATTTTTTATCAGCCAAAACCAACTGAACAAAATTAAATATTCAACTTATCTTTATAATAAAATTTATCTATCTCAAAGATAAAATAAATGAAAGATATAAATTATAAAATTTGAATAAAATCGTAATATATTCTAAAAATTACATTTTTAAGACAATATGAAATCAAAAATTTCACAATATATTTTGTAAAAATGTAAATCATTCTTCCCTCAAATTACCAATAAAATTTGACTATGTTAATTAGAATTCACCTTCAATTTATACTTTCAAAAATGTCTTTAAAAAAATTCAACTTAAATATATCTAGAAGAAGACAATGCATTCATTTTGGAATATCATATAGATTAGAAAATATTTGCATGATAATCTCAAAATAAATACCTTAACTTGAAGCTAAATAATCATAAAAACCAACCAAAAATATTCACTATTTGAAAACCATTCTATATGAACCCTGAGATAAAATAATAATCTATTATATAGTTTAAAAAATCACTATAACATACTGATAAAGTTTCTTCTATTATCTTCATTATATTCTCTGAAATTTAAAAAAAATCAAGTCACCGTACATCTATAGAAAAATATATTAAAAAAACTCAATCATATTAAGAAAAAAAATATAATATTTATCTTTAGAATAAATGAAGTTACATTTCAAACAAAAATCATTTATATACTACATTAAAATACATGGGATGATGGATTTGAATATATCATCTTATAAATTGAGAATAACCCAAAAAATATTTCATATAAAAAATCATATCAAAATTACTTAGTCAACCACCTGTAATGTGCATGTAGGATTTTAATAAACCAAACAAAATTGATCATACCACTGTATTTACAAATACCAAATCAAAATACTCTAAATTTTCCAAAGATTAAATTATTGAGAAACCATAAAAAGTTTAAACATCTTTGAGACTGAAACAAGAATACTTGAAGTTCAACTTAAACTTGTGTGGAAACCACTTTAATATTGTAAATAATATTAATATAATAGTTTGCATCAAAACCCAATACAACCATTTTCATTGAATCACTTTTGAGATAATGAAGAAAATCAATACAAAAGTTTAGAAAAGTTGTTTACTAATATGTTCATGTTGTAAATAATATTCACAAGTAGCCATATGTATTATCACATTACACCCAAAAAATATCTATCATCAACAACATAGATAAACATTATGAATATTATTCATGGATTTGATTAAAAAGATTATTGCATTGACAAGTTTAACACCAAATTAAACTCAAACAATGTCATACATAGTATTCATTACTTAGACACAAAAAAATGTTTGTATTGTACCAAAAAAAAATAACCTAACGATATAAAAATTGCATGCAACAAAATTATTTTTGAAGATGATCAACATCAAACCAAAAATGACTTTTTCTCAACATACAAAATATATTATACTCTTCTGCTTTTTGAACTTCACCATTTTAAAATAAATGGACTTTCATACTTGTGATATGGGTTGAATGCTATCACAAATATTCATAAGATGACCAAATACCTTTGAAAATTTTCTTGAAATTGATCATAAATATGTATCCTAATTGTAAATCCCAAATAAACCCTAAAAAATGCCAAATATCAAGCTAAAAACAACCAATATCAAAGAAAGAGAGGCAAATACATGCTTGATAGAATATGGCTTCCACTTGAAATAATATGATAAAATGAGAAAATGAAACATATTAATCAAGTATACCCAATTTTCATAATGCATTCAATGTGGATAGAAGATGCCAGATGACACATTTACTTCCTAGTGCACTTTGTGCTTTTATAGAAAATGGTAGTGGATACCAAGTTTAAACACTTTGCTAATTTATTTTTTGAAGTCTTGTCCAAACTAAAAAGGGTTAACACATATATCAACATATAACAAATGTATAATATTTTAAATATGAAAAAACCTCAAACATCTACTTAAATAAATTAAAATTTAGCATTGAAACATTAAAATTGGATTTGAATGTATGTAAAATTTAAAAGGTGATTGTGCATTAAATTTACAAGAAACACTTCACCATTTTAGAAATAACCTAGCTTATTTGAATCCAATATATTAAAAATAGTAATTTCAATATTTATCCAAAGCATATTAATACTTGTAAATGTTTTTAGGCTTTAGATTTAGAATTTTTTATTAGGTATTTGGTCTTAAGTATTATCATAGGTATTGGATATTAGCATAGGTTTTAGATTTATAAATATATTAAAATGAAATTAATCTATAAATGAGTTCAAAATCTATAACTTATGTGAGTAGTAAAAAGAGAGAGGATATTTTAAGCTCATTTACTAAGACCAAAGTTCCCATAATGCAATAAAAAAAATTCATGATGTAGAAAATAGTTAGTTTAGAGAGCATTTTTTATCACAATTAGTGATTAAAGATAGAGTTTCTTCAAAAATCATATGCAAATTTATGAAAAAAACATTCACTATTATCAAGAATACTTATTTAAACAATATTCTAAATGAGATATTTACATAAATTCCTTTTAAAAAATTTATCACTGGTACCTGTTGCTTACAAATGATCACTAACTGAGCACAAGAAGTCCCACTAATTTAAACATTATATAAATCCAAAAATCACTACATTTATATATTCTTCTAACTAAAAAATATTTTTCATAGAGAAGATCACATGTAACAACATTTTATCATTCATAAATATGATGCTTAATGATAATTACATTATGAATAATCAAGAATGATAATCAACCCACAATCAAATAAATACAATGAAAAATAAGTGCTTATAAAACAAGTTGGCACCCACTATAGATAATTAACATAATGTTGCCTAGTATATGTTACTTAGTGAAATACAATAGATAATTTACAACAAGCTTAAGAATTTTAATTTTTTTCATTGGGGTATAAAAATTTAGGATAGCATAGCATACCTTGTAGGCTAATTTGTATGTGAAAATGGGTTGCAACAAATATTGTAAATTTTTAAAACTTAAGATTGCAATCTAGGTAAAATTGTTTCATAAGTAACTAAGCACGAACCCCTTTATAATTTTCATAAATAGGGATGAATTATTAATCTAGTGTGGAATGAATAATGAGAAACGTTTAAAATGAAAATTTGGGTTAGATGAGAACAACTATGACAATATAAAACACAAATTCTAAAAATAAATGTTACTTTAACAATAGTAATCTAATATTGAATTTTTATCAATCTATTATTAAAAATGAGTCAAGAATTTAGAGATTGGTGAGATAAATAATATTTAAAACCATCTACATAACTTTAAAAACATAACTTATACCCATAATAATCACATTCATTATGAATATTATTGAGTTGAAATAGTATCACCAACAAGAAAAAACAAAAATAAAATAGAAAGAAAAAGAAAAAACATGAAACAAAATAAAGAAAGAAAAAGAAAAAACAAAACAAAGAAAATGAAGAGTCAATCATAGAACATTTTCAAATGATTATGTTGACCGTATGATATAACTATTAGGGTTCTATATTTGAACCCTAGCTGAGAAGGGGATTATTAAGGTCCTCTACTCAAATCTAGACAAAAATGGGACAAACCCTAGGATGTGGGTCACCTATCATAGGGTCAGACCTTTGGAGAAGGACTGATTCCTTCTGGATCTATCACCTAAAATAAAATTTGACTAGGAACAAGGAGAGAGAAATGGGTAACTAATGAACCTAAAAACTAACAAGAATAAGAAAAATTACCAATAGGATAAGATCTTGAAACAATACTCAAAATTGATTAGAATTGATTGCTTGAAATAATTAAAACCCAAACCATACTTAAATAAGCCTCAACTCAGATTTAGAGTTGACATGCAAAAATTCTAAAAAAACTAACGTCTAAAATAAAACTTCTATTTTTAGAAGATACTATTTTTAGTAATGCATGCAAGCACATGTACCTTAAAAATATCTTGAAATATTTTAAACACTAAAATTATCCTGTGGGATGAAATTCAATTGAAGTTGACTTTTTGTTCTAAAAATATACAATTTCCAAAAATAGAAATATCCCAAAAAAAATTATTAAACTAAATTTTTAGAACCTATTTTTTGCAATCAGTAACAAATCATAAAAATGTGTAAAGGAGGTGATGCACCAATAATGTGATTGTTCATCCACTCTATCTAAACTTCCAAAAAAACACTAATGAGATCATATCTACAACTCCAAATGGATGTTTATGCATTAGTATTTCATGAAAAGATCATCAAATGATCAAAACCTAAGGGAAGTGATGGAGAGGCCTAATTTAAGGCACTAACCAATCAATGTATCCACTTTTTAGCTTGAATCAAATGGCATTTGACACTAAACATGACCTATAAAACAATATAATCTAATAAATAGGTGAGATCAAGATTTGACAAGGGAGAGATTTATACCACATTCAAATCAATCTAACATTGACACACTATACCAGAATATTAAAATATGAAAAAGAGTCCTTTATTCATCTCAAG
>JARHVA010005180.1:375000-507500 GCA_037957365.1 Torreya grandis
AACATTTCTAATTCAGAGGGTTTTTAATCATCTAAGGTTTCATATTGCTATACCTTTTCATTTCCTAATTATATTACTATTGGCCATTTTTTTGGCCTACATATAGAGCTTTCAAGGATTGAGAAATGTTCCTAATTTAGATAAGGATCTAATGATAAAAGAGGAAGATCATTTTGTTTACAAACCTTTTAAAACACTTTAAGTCCACTTGAAGTGTAATTTGTCATCTTCTCAGGATAGGTCTGGAAGTTGTAGATCCCACATGAGGTGATAAGAGTGTTTGGAATAGATATATAATTACATGGAGTTCATCCTATTCTTCATTGATTCCATCTTGAAATTTGAGTACACTGGTAGAAAAGACAATTTATAGAGGCCATATCTCACACATGTAGATGAATCAGAGAAAATTGGTCATATGGGTTTCCTCCCTTTGTGCCAAGATTATATGCACCAAATATCAATTCCTATACCAAAGCACATAGAAATATATTAAGGTCCAAAGTTGCCTACTCAGTCATTTTCTACATGTTTTCCATACTTAGCTAAATAAGCTAGAATGTTACTAGGATGTCATGCAAGAATGAATGGATCAATCAACTTGAGAATTTTATATATTCACTCAAAATTTTACCAAGAACAATAGATCAAATGGGTTCATCCCTTTTAGTCTCAAAAACATCTCTTGAAAATTTGGTGCCTCCATGAAGTTTGTGCTTCAAGTTATAGGCATTCAAATTTGGACCTACAACATAAGAGGTTTACACTAACATCAAAATAAATCTAGGGAAAAAATCTATCTATGCTTAAATTTTATGGTATACAATACATCAATGACCTTAATGCAAATGACAAATGATAGTTGTACAGACATTAAAATAAATCTCAGGAAAAAATAATGTGAGTTTAAAATTGACAGTTTATAAGACATCAAATACGTCCATATATATGTCAAATGACATTCACATAGACCTCAATTTTAAGACATGTTAAAGAGCCATTAGGTTTTAAGTAGTGGGTCCTAGGAAAATCTAAGGGTTCATGCTTAATCTCTCATCAAGATTGGATAGAGCGAAGCAGAGTGAAATTGGTCATTGAATCCAAAGAGCTAATGAGTTAAGGACAAGTGGCACAAATGCATTTAGTTGGAAAAACATTGATGGCTCATGAGCATCTATGCATAGGTAGATCAACAAATCAAACAAGGTCAAATATTCAATATATTGAGTTAGCATAGTAAATTGGTCATTGAATCCAAAGAGCTAATGAGTTAAGAAGATAGTTTTTTTGACCTAGGTAAGCTAATACAAAGGAAATAGAGATTGAGCATGATCTGGGTCAAGTTAGGGTGAATATTTTAGGACAAAACATCATCACCAAAGCTCCTTAAAGATAAAATTCGTCTTTTAGACCTATTTTAGTTAAATATTGGAATTTGGTTTTTAAAATGAGACTAGGCTTTGAGCTATAGGAAAACCAATAATATGATCAATTTTAAATCTGTAAAGAGATTTATGCTCAGTTATAGCCTTGACAAATAGGTACATATAGCCATTCAAAATACTTGAATAATCTCTTTTAATTCTAAGGTATAATGGTTGGCCCTCAATAGTAGATTAGGTAGAAATGGCATAGAATCCTGAGATGATGACTTGATGGCTAGATAAGGATCAATGGAACATTAAATTATTTTGCAAAACCCTTTTAAATTGTGCTTTCTTGATAATATCAATGAGAAGTATCCTCAAATTGGTGTTAATCCATCAAAATAAGTTGGTCATTTTCTAATGCATAGTTCCCTCTTTCTCATTCTTTTCTATAAATGTAGGCTTCCAAGCCTTTAAAAAATAGCTTGGTAATCCCTCTGTTGGGCATGACTAGAATCTACCTAGATTTGATCTTTGTAACCTCTTGAGATGAATAAAGGACTCTTTTTCATATTTTATTATTTTGGTATAGTGTGTCAATGTTAGATTGATTTGCATGTGGTATAAATCTCTCCCTTGTCAAATCTTGATCTCACCTATCTATTAGATTATATTATTTTGTAGGTCATGTTTAGTGTTAAATGTCATTTGATTCAAGCTAAAAAGTGGATACATTGACTGGTTAGTGCCTTAAATTAGGCCTCTCCATCACTTCCCTTCGGTTTTGATCATTTGATGACCTTTTCATGAAATACTAATGCATAAACATCCATTTGGAGTTGTAGATATGATCTCTTTAGTGTTTTTTTAGAAGTTTAGATAGAGTGGATGAACAATCACATTATTGGTGCATCACCTCCTTTACACTTTTTTATAATTTGTTACTGATGCCAGAAAATAGGGTCTAAAAATTTAGTTTAATAAATTTTTTTGGGATATTTCTAGTTTTAGAAATTGTATATTTTTAGAACAAAAAGTCAACTTCAATTGAATTTCATCCCACAGGATAATTTTAGTGTTTAAAATATTTCAATATATTTTAAAGCTACATGTGCTTGCATGCATTACTAAAAATAGAAGTTTTATTTTAGACGTTAGTTTTTTTAGAATTTTTGCATGTCAACTCTAAATATGAGTTGAGGCTTATTTAAGTATGGTTTGGGTTTTAATTATTTCAAGCAATCAATATGAATCAATTCTAAGTATTGTTTCAAGATCTTATCCTATTGGTAATTTTTCTTATTGTTGTTAGTTTTTAGGTACATTAGTTACCCATTTCTCTCTCCTTGTTCCTAGTCAAATTTTATTTTAGGTGATAGATCTAGAAGGAATTAGTCCTTCTCCAAAGGTCTGACCCTATGATAGGTGACCCACATCCTAGGGTTTGTCCTATTTTTGTCTAGATTTGAGTAGAGGACCTTAATAATCCCCTTCTCAGCTAGGGTTCAAATCTAGAACCCTGATAGTTATATCATATAGTCAACAGTTATCATTTGAAAATGTTCTATTATTGACTCTTCATTTTCTTTGTTTTGTTTTTTCTTTTTCTTTCTTTATTTTGTTTCATGTTTTTTCTTTTTCTTTCTATTTTATTTTTGTTTTTTCTTGTTGGTGATACTATTTCAACTCAATAATATTCATAATGAATGTGATTATTATGGGTATAAGTTATGTTTTTAAAGTTATGTAGATGGTTTTAAATATTATTTATCTCACCAATCTCTAAATTCTTGACTCATTTTTAATAATAGATTGATAAAAATTCAATATTAGATTACTATTGTTAAAGTAACATTTATTTTTAGAATTTGTGTTTTATATTGTCATAGTTGTTCTCATCTAACCCAAATTTTCATTTTAAACATTTCTCATTATTCATTCCACGCTAGCTTAATAATTCATCCCTATTTATGAAAATTATAAAGGGGTTTGTGCTTAGCTGCTTATGAAACAATTTTACCTAGATTGCAATCTTAAGTTTTAAAAATTTACAATATTTGTTGCAACCCATTTTCCCATACAAATTAGCCTACAAGGTATGCTATGTTATCCTAAATTTTTATACCCCAATGAAAAAATTAAAATTCTTAAGCTTGTTGTAAATTATCTATGTATTTCACTAAGTAACATATACTAGGCAACATTATGTTAATTATCTATAATGGGTGCCAACTTGTTTTATAAGCACTTATTTTTCATTGCATTTATTTGATTGTGGGTTGATTATCATTCTTGATTATTCATAATGTAATTATCATTAAGCATCATATTTATGAATGATAAAATGTTGTTACATGTGATCTTCTCTTTTAAAAATATTTTTTAATTAGAACAATATAAAAATGTACTGATTTTTGGATTTATATAATGTTTAAATTAGTGGGACTTTTGTACCAGTGATAAATTTTTTAAAAGGAATTTACGTAAATATCTCATTTAGAATATTGTTTAAATAAGTATTCTTGATAATAGTGAATGTTTTTTTCATAATTTTGCATATAATTTTTGAAGAAACTATATCTTTCATCACTAATTGTGAGAACAAATGCTCTCTAAACTAACTATTTTCTACATCATGAATTTTTTTTATTGCATTATGGGAACTTTGGTCTTAGTAAATGAGCTTAACATATCCTCTCTCTTTTTACCACTCACATAAGTTATAGATTTTGAACTCATTTATAGATTAATTTCATTTTAACATATTTATAAATCTAAAACCTATGCTAATACTTAAGACCAAATACCTAATAAAAAATTCTAAATCTAAAGCCTAAAAAACATTTATAAGTATTAATACTTATTGAAAAAAGGGTTTTGCTTTGGATAAATATTGAACTTAATATTTTTAATATATTTGGATTCAAATAAGCTAGGTTATTTCTATAATGGTGAAGTTTTTCTTGTAAATTTAATGCACAATCACCTTTGAAATTTTACATACATTCAAATCCAATTTTAATGTTTCAATGCTAGATTTTACTTTATTTAAGTAGATATTTGAAGTTTTTTCATATTTAAAATAATATACATTTGTTATATGTTGATATATGTGTTAACCCTTTTTAGTTTGGACAAGACTTCAAAAAATAAATTAGCAAAGTGTTTAAACTTGGTATCCACTACCATTTTCTATAAAAGCACAAAGTGCACTAGGAAGTAAATGTGTCTGGCATCTTCTATCAACATTGAATGCATTATGAAAATTGGGTATACTTGATTAATATGTTTCATTTTATCATTTTATCATATTATTTCAAGTGGAAGCCATATTCTATCAGGCATCTATTTGCCTCTCTTTCTGTGATATTGGTTGTTTTTAGCTTGATATTTGGCATTTTTTAGGGTTTATTTGGGATTTACAACTAGGATACATATTTATGATAAATTTCAAGAAATTTTTCAAAGGTATTTGGTCATCTTATGAATAGTTGTGATAGCATTCAACCCATATCACAAGTATGAAAGTCCATTTATTTTAAAATGGTGAAGTTCAAAAAGCAGAAGAGTATAAGATATTTTGTATGTTGAGAAAAATTCATTTTTGGTTTGGTGTTGATCATCTTCAAAAATAATTTTGTTGCATGCAATTTTTATATCGTTAGGTTATTTGTTTTGGTACAATACAAACATTTTTTTGAATCTAAGTAATGAATACTATGTATGACATTGTTTGAGTTTATTTTGGTGTTAAACTTGTCAATGCAATAATCTTTTTTTATCAAATCCATGAATAATATTCATAATGTTTATCTATGTTGTTAATGATAGATATTTTTTGGTTGTAATGTGATAATACATATTGCTACTTGTGAATATTATTTACAACATGAACGTATTAGTAAACAACTTTTCTAAACTTTTGTATTGATTTTCTTCATTATCTCAAAAGTGATTCAATGCAAATGGTTGTATTGGGTTTTGATGCAAACTATTATATTAATATTATTTACAATATTAAAGTGGTTTCCACACAAGTTTAAGTTGAACTTCAAGTATTATTGTTTCAGTCTCAAAGATATTTAAACTTTTTATGGTTTCTCAATAATTTAATCTTTGGAAATTTAGAGTATTTTGATTTGGTATTTGTAAACACAGTGGTATGATCAATTTTGTTTGGTTTATTAAAATCCTACATGCACATTACAGGTGGTTGAGTAATTAATTTTGATATGATTTTTTATATGAAATATTTCTTGGGTTATTCTCAATTTATAAGATGATATATTCAAATCCATCAGACCATGTATTTTAATGTAGTAAATAAATGATTTTTGTTTGAAATGTAACTTCATTTATTCTAAAGATAAATATTTTTTTCTTTTCTTAATATGATTGAGTTTTTTTAATATATTTTTCTATAGATGTACGGTGACTTAATTTTTTTTTAAATTTCAGAGAATATAATGAAGATAATAGAAGAAACTTTATCAGTATGTTATAGTGATTTTTTTAACTATATAATAGATTATTCTTTTATCTCAGGGTTCATATAGAATGGTTTTTAAATAGTGAATATTTTTGGTTGGTTTTTATGATTATTTAGCTTCAAGTTAAGGTATTTATTTTGAGATTATCATGCAAATATTTTCTAATCTATATGATATTCCAAAATGAACAAATTGTCTTCTTCTAGACATATTTAAGTTGAATTTTTTTTAAAGACATTTTTGAAAATATAAATTGAAGGTGAATTCTAATTAACATAGTCAACTTTTAATGGTAATTTGAGGGAATAATGATTTACATTTTTACAAAATATAGTGTGAAATTTTTGATTTCATATTGTCTTAGAAATGTAATTTTTAGAATATATTACAATTTTATTCAGATTTTATAATTTATATCTTTCATTTATTTTATCTTTGAGATAGATAAATTTTATTATAAAGATAAGTTGAATATTTAATTTTGTTCAGTTGGTTTTGGCTAGTAAAAAATGTTTTGAATAGTTAGATTATTAAAAGTAGTTTTAGATGTGAAAAATGATAGTACATTATCAAAAGAAAGGATATCATGTCTTATTTTTTCATTCTTTTAATTTTAGAGGAAACATGCCAAGTTTGAATAAAGGTTCACAAAGGTTTGATAGAAATAATATTTGGAGAAGGGAATATCAACATAATGATAGTGTATCACTTATTTAAGAAAATTATTGATGTATCCCTTTAGGGGCCAAAGGGCCTCTAACATGTTTACACATGGTTTAAGTTATGGCACACATGTCTCCCTTGATTTTGATGTTAGTGACCATGAATTTTATAAAATTTTAAATATTGTACCTTCTAGTAATTTTTCATGTCAAAGTACTCATGCTTGGTGACCTTTTTATAGAGCTAACTAAAGATACCATCCATTTGTATGTGGTTCACCATGTACTTTAAATTGTCATATACAACCTATAATCAATGTTATAACTCCATTTGTTGACCTCAACCCTTAAATTAATTATTTATTGACTCTTGAATCTTATAAACATGTCATTGATACAATCTATTATTTATTCATCAACTCATGAACATGCTAGTATCCCTTCATCCCCACCTACAGTAACTCACATTATGAATATTATTAAATTATAAGTTGAATATAAATATAGTGGAGTCACACAAATCGATATGCTTGAAAATCATTCTGGTTATAGATAATATTATATAGATTAAGGTAATCCTTTGTTTGATTTAGATTCAAAAGGTGAAAATTAAAGTTTTATTTGTTTATTGTTTTAAAACTTGATATTTTCAGACATTTTTAGTTTTAGATTGATACTTTAGATGCTTTGATACAAATAAATTTGATTTCAATGGTATTTTTCATAAGTATTTTATAAATAACTATTTTATCATGTAGCTATTTTCATGTCTATTGATAATTTTGATCTTTTTTTTTAGAATAAACTATTTTTTATTTTTAGTTATGGATCAATTTATAGAAAATTATTTGTATAGGTGAAGTATATTTTAGATTTTTATTTTTAGATGTTCATATGGTTACTCTCAAGACTTATTATATTTTAAGGATAATAATTGGTAAATTATTGATGAAATTGAAGTGGTTTATTACTTATGTTTAGTTGTTCATGTTAATTTATTTACATGATGACTTGTGCAAGTGATTAAGTTAGTTTTTGATAAGTAAAGTGGGTCCCCATTTGTTAGATAAACTTGTGTTAATATATTTAAAAATAATAAAGTTTTGAGCCTTAATAAGTTCACTTTATAAACTTATTATTAACATCCTAAAAGCATACGGTGGTTAAGTTTAATAAAGTAAAATTAAATTTATTTTAAAATCTAACTAATAATTAACTATAACTTAAAGTGTAATTAATTTTATAAATTTTTGGATTAAAATGACTTTAAGGACATCATTTAAAGTAGAGGTAAACACATAAAACTAATCATTAGTGCTTGAAAATATTTATTTTTTACATCCTTACCTTCACTTTGTATATTCTCCATTTCATTAACTCACAACCTATAAGAGATCCTTCACTATCTTTTAAACATAAAAATATAATATAAACATCCTTATTTTAGTTTCATTCATACATATATAACTCACATGCTCATGTCAGAACTGGCCTCTAGACTCTAGTCTTATGTAAAAATTTCACACTTGCCAGATAGGGTCATATTTTGGCCTTATCCCCTAGTGCAACCTTGTATCCTACACTCCAACAATCATTTTTTTAATTGAGATGTTACACAGTGACTCTTCCATGCATCTTGTTAATTTTATTAGAAAAATTATTCTAAATATTCTCCTATTAAATCACATCAAGGATAATCATTATAACTCCACTAAATCTCTCTATAAAAATCATTGCACACTAATCAAAAGAGAACTATTTATTCTTATTTCAATTTTGCAACATTCTAAAAATCAATATCCAAGTCTAAATATTATTTATTTCAAGTCAAAGGCATCTATTGTCAAGCATTTCAATTGATCATCTAGCTAAATTCATTATAGTTACATAATCATGGATCACATAATCACTCTAAGAGGGAGAACTACATTAGCTTAAGGCCCACTTAGGATATGTAGGTAATTCTCAGTCATAAGGGGTTTCTAAGGACAACTTGGTTATCATTACTAACCCATTTTTATTATACTTTTTAATTTAATTACCATTTAATGTATGTCCAAGACTAGGGTTTGATATTTAGAGGTCATCCACATAGAGTATCAGCACACATAGCTCAAAAACTAACCTTATAATAATTTTTTACATGAAAAAATAAATAAATAAATCATGCAATCCATTAGGATGTATTCACATTAGTCATATAATGTTGTATTAGCCCCTATCCACCTCCCACAAATTTGGCCCAGTAGAATGCAAATTATTATTTTCCAACATTGAATGTGGTTGTAGGTCATTTCATATAGTTAGCACTTATAGATAGTTTTCATAGTCATATCTATTTTTTAAGGGACATTCTCTAACCTTAGTCAAATTTATTATTTTTAACAATTTATTGATTTAAAAAAAATAGTTTACTATATTTTAATATCAAATTAGTACATATCATAGGCCACATAAGAGGTGTAGTTGGCTAAGGGCTTTGGGTTTATCCCATCTAAGTCCTAATTTTAAGTCTCATCACCCAAATTTTAAAGGTTGTTCGGTACATGTGGAACCCATCGATAGCCCCCAAAGGATTAGTCTCACCTTTGCTCACCCCAATTAAGGTCACTGTGTGGAGTTTTAGTATCTCAATTGGGATCAGGGATACCTCTGGGTTAAAAAAATAGTACATATCAGCATTTCTATTTCAATAGTTTGATTAAAATTATTTTAATTCATTTTAAATTAAAAGTGTTAAACATTATGGTGAACCTAATATTTTTATAACATTGTTTGTTGTTTTTCTTTAATTTTTTGGATAGGAATTCTTTAAAATTTATATAAATTTTTGACACTTAAATAAAACACCCTTCAAATAAAAGACCCTTAAACTTTGGATAATGTCTAAAAAATCAATTTAATTTCTTAGACCTTGGATTAAATCTAACACTGAAGAAAATATGTTACACCTTGGATCATTTTAATGCAAAACCTCTTTCTTTCAACCTCAAGTTGAAACTTGCTTGATTTCTAAAACTAAAAATATTTTGATTACTTTTACTTGTTTTATAAATTGTGTTTTAAACATTTTCATACTATTTAGTGACTATCATGAAGGGCTATATGGTATCTATTAGTAGAAATTATGGCATTATGATTTTATCCCAATACTCATAACCATATTACAAAACTAAACATAGAGCTTAGTTTTATCTTTCCTCATAGTATATCATCAACACCTAAGGTCCCTTGATTATACCAATAAGAATCCTCTTTTATCCTTATGATTTTTGGTGTACTTAAAAAAAGTGTATCACCTAAGGAATCTACTCTCAACTTGCCCTTGTAAATAGGGTTAGTGAGCTACAAGCATGGTTCTACCATTGTAATTAGTGTTGTGAAACATTACGCTAACAATAATAAATTAATGATCACGCATATATGAGATCCTACAAAACATTCAAACCCTTACTTAGTATTATTTGATTTACATTTATTAACATTGTTTGATTTACATTATACTATATTCATAGTTACTAGAATTGATTAAATTATAGTATCACATTTTTTAATTAATATTGCATCATTTATATAATTCTTAAATGAATGAAATCTTATCTCAAATGTTACATAGGATTTTTCATTTTCTTGTAAAATTTTCTCCTACTTTCTAAGATGTTATGTACTTTATTTCTACATGCTTAAAGTTTGAGAAAGTCTAAAACTTACTATAGATCAATCTCCATTACATTTACTTCACATTTTTAAACCATTTAAAGAGCATGTATGCAAAATTTTAAAAATCTTCCAATTTTACATTGCATATCTACATCATTAAAATACATTAATGTTCAAAATCATGATCTTATTCTTTAAATTAGTTGTAACATTATATCATAGGGTAAACCACACTCAGTTGACTCATCCATAGACTTCACTCAATATAGTTTCAAATTTACATACTTAAAAAATGTCATTATACCATTGGACAAGGGTTAGGTATGTATGCCCTAAGGTATTTCATATCCCATTACTATTACTATCAATGAAGGGTATACAGGCCTTAGATACAAGGATAAGTCCACTTCTCATGGGATCAATAAAGTTAATCAACCTCTCAATTGTATACCCATTGTACATATGTGATTTTATTATAATAATAAATTTTTAACAATTTTTTTCTAAGTATTCTCAAGTAATATGATCTTAGATGGTTTTATGAACTTATTATTCATTCAGTGACTGTTTCTATTCCTTTGGTAAAGTATTTTTTAACACACATTTTTATCAACATTGGTGAAAATTTATCATGTGCTCAAATTTCAAAGATAATAAAAGGGTATAATGAAAAAATAATTGAATATGTGATAAGGTGTAAGATTTTGCTTGAAAAATGGTAAATAAAATGGTTGATAATGAGCTTCAAGATATTTTTTATACAAATCTTACTCTCTTCTCTTCAAGAGCCCATTATGTTTGATAACTTATAACCCTTTGATGAAATGTGTCATATATTCAAAGAGCATGAATTTAAGTTGTCTACTTTCAATAAGCTCTAGTCTATTCCAAATGTTCATTCAAATTTAAATTTTTTATTTTCAATGTAAGATAAATTAAAAGAGCAAACCAATGGAAATCAAGAATGAATAAAAAGTTATAGTTAAGGTTATATCACAACCACCTCAAAAGTATCAACTACAAACTCCACCAATGATGTAAATTTCCAAGTTGCCATCACCTCATTGTGTATTATTATAAAGACTTATAGAATGAAATGTAATCACTCTTCCTCCACCATTTGAGATAGATATGTCTAGACCAAAATCTATATGTTTTGATGGCAATGTGTATTATTATTATCATAGATGTTTGGGCATTCTAAAAATATATGTTTCATACTTAGGCATAACATTTAATATATTATTTATGAGAACATTACTATTATTTTCACACCTATTGAAAATGCTACACCACCAGAAAATAATAATGCAAAGCTCAAATTTTACCTAGATCCCTTCCTAAATCATGATGCAAATAACAAGGAAAATTATAAAGTTCATTATGAATACAATGATCATCATCCTCCCTATATATATGGACATATAATTGATATCATCATTTATACAGTTACAAGTAAACAAACCTCATCTCATATGGTTTTAATTTATGATAGTTATGTTTTTGATGATGATTCAAATAGACATGCAACTTTATTCAAGCATATGCTAATAAGTAATCCATATATACTGTCATGATAGAAAATGTATCAAGTGAAAATATTTGAACCATGAAACTCCTTCATTCTTTTGGTTATAAAGAATAATATTTACAAGATACTCAAATCATTTGTGTATACACAAGATACTCTTGGGCTTATAGTGATTGTATTACAAGTGGGATCTCTCATAGTACCCACTCCATTTCTAGTTCTACCAAGCACAAGGGTATTTTATATGGTACTAGGACACCCTTGGATAAAAAATATTAGATAAATACCTTATATACCTCATAAATGTCTCAGATACATTCATGATAATCAAGAGGTCAAAATGAAATGAATCCAATATGAATATCTTTGAGAGTAAATGGTGTTTACTTCTTATAGAATAGTTACCTAGTACATATATTTAACAACATGGTAATGAGATATTTTATATAATTATTCAAGAGTATTTTATAAATCATATTACGTTTTATAATGAGCATGAGCATACTAAAAAATCATTATCTTCATATTCTTATTAGCATGATATAGTTACATAAGATCATATTTATCTTATTTCACACAGCACGGTATATCCTCCTATGTATAAAGTGGCACATAAAAATAGGCTATAATCTTTTAAGGAATAAAAGATTATTAAAATAACTTCGATAAAGGTAAAAATTATGACATTTATTTATCATACACATGAGGATACAAGTTTACATGAGCATATGGGAAGTGATTCAGAGGGTTATATTACAGCATACATCTCCTATTAAAATTAAGAAGCATCTATAGTTGGAACTTATTCATCACAATAAGTCACACCTTCATATCATGCCATGGGTTATACATACATACCCATCACTAATATCATTGTTTATCTACTTGTATATAACTTATTTCATTTCTTTCTGAATTATTCTATCCCTTATCCAACCATTTTTCTATTCCCTTGGTTTTATTTTTCACTTTGGTTGCTTACCCTCTTAATTTTTAAACCAATTCAAAAAATACAAAACACTTATCTTATGTATCACTTCACTTGCTTACTAATGCATATGTTACACCTTGTGGCACTTACATAACCTCATATTGATAATTTTTACATGAACATAGTTATCTTCTTCCCCATTTGAAGAGCATTTAAATTCCTACATTTTTTACATATTTGCACTACTTTTATATGACTCAAAGTTACATCTATATTGGGGTTACATTGCTTACGTTCACCTTATCATGTTATGTTTTTGCACATTTGTTGAGTATTATTATAACCCTTCTCACTTCCTCTATTTTCAAACTTTTGCTTTTATTTTTCAAATATCTTTAAGCATTTAAATATTATAAATAATTCAAAAAAATGAGTATATGTCAAAAATTTTAAAAAAAATCATACATTCTAAATTTTAAAACATCAAAATATTTTAAAAAATTTAAAACTAAGACCTGAAACATTTTAAAATTTTCTAAATTACTTATTTTCATATGTTATTTACTTTTATACCCTTAAATTTTTTCAAGAAAACACAAGTATTATGCCTTTTATGGATTTTGTATTTATAAGCTCATAGTGTTAAATTAAATTCCCATTTGTGCATGTTATCCTAGTCCTATTTATTTTATATCACTCTTTCATACTGATTTCACTTATTTTTCTAAGTCTCAGTATTCCATGTCAATCGTTCAATGAGTCATAAGGATCCCTAGTATTCCTTTTCTTTCATTCTTTAGTTTTATTATCTTTGGATAATAACACCCTAGCTGGACAATGCAATTCTCTATTATCTAAATCTGCCACACATTTCATTACTCTTTTTTATGTAAGTTTATTTTTATATCTATTTTGCCCTTGTTTAAGTCGATTGGCATGTGACTAGGTTTTTGAATTTCAAAATTGGGATTCTTATATTTAAATGGTTCCCTAAGGCATTTTACATATAGTAATAATCATTTGTAACTATCATAATAAAATAAAACCATATTAAAATAAGATTAATGTCTAAATTTATCTAAAGTTCATACATATCACATCTAGATTACATGTTTTGACTAAGAGGATGGCCTACGTGAATATAATTTAGATACATCTCTTGCTTGATCTAGTCACACACACACACACACACACACACACACACACACACACACACACACACACACACACACACACATATTTGAGGGATATATACATCATATTAAGGTCCCTATCATTGAAGCTATGTAGCTAGTGCTTAGTACAATGGGGTTATGAGGCCAACTCAGCCATTCTCACTTCCCAATTTCCATGAGGGTTCTAAAGAAGGAATTTGAAGGCACAAGTTGAATCTCAAGATCCCAAATCCATGCCAATATTAAGTGCATCTAGAATTTAATCCAAACATAATATTTTTTATAGTTTTATCATAAGAGAAGCTTAGGTAGTAGAACCCTAATTAGACAATAATACATCCCACTATTATCTTAAACACCAACTATTGTCCCAAGCCAAGACAATAGTCAAATAGTCAGATCAAATAGTGTCAAACTCAAACATAGGGTTAAAATATTCAAACATATCTCTATGATCACTGAACAAATAAGTTATCTATCTATTTCTCACGTTTCAATCAAAAGCCCTAGTTACACAATAATAATTATTTTACAAGTAAAATTAATGGTTAAATATTAATTTAATGGTTCATTTTACTCTACTCTTCTATTTTATTTGGTCATAATAAGACTCCATTAATCATAAAATCAATAAAACATATTGGTGAACCTATTTTATTAATCAAACATAGCCAAACCCTAACTTCCAGCCCTAGGGATTTCTTTCAAAAGTTTTGTCCTCTTAGGGTTTCAAATTAAATTATGATTTCCCTCTTATGTTGGATTATGTGAACATTGATTTTTATTTCTCCTCTTATTTTCATTTTATTTTTTGCAAAATTTAAAATGACTACAAAGGAATCTCTTCCTCCTTGTCTAATTGATTAATTCATAGGCATTCCTATCCAACTATAATAAATAATGGAGAAATTACCAAATTTGTGTGATAGATACTAATAATTAAAATGATTACATATATAATGATGATGATTAGTATTTCCATGATGGTTAAAATGAATATCATGCAAGTGATGATAAAAATGTTAAGTAAAGTAGTTTAGATGCATGTTCTTCCCTTACTACTTCTAATTTTATTCCAATTCAAGTAAATTAACATTATAATTACAAAGAACCCTCTCATTGGCTATGTCGCATTTGATAATACTCATAATTTGTATAAATCATTTAATGATCTTGTTTTAAAAATTTCAAAATATATAGCAAATAAAGTTAAAATTCCATTGCATGAAAAAAATGACAATGTTGCATCTCAAAAATTGCATCCTAGTTATAAAAATGTTCTATTTACATATGACACTAATGTCTCTAAAATATAAATTTATAGTGAATATTTTATTCCCTTCTCTTTTTAAATCAAAAATGAAAGTGGTAATACTTTTAACAAGGTATAAAATGCAATCATTTCTCCTTCTTTCTCTTTTTCTTTGTTAAATAATGTTTCAATTTCAAATGAAAGTAAACATTGCATTCCTCTTTCATGTGATTATGATTTGAACAAGGTTGAAAATGTAATATTTTATCCTTATTACTATCTATCTCTTAGTGATAATATTTTAATTTCAAATGTTGATAATGAAATCTAAACATATATTCCTCTTCCATGTGATGATGCTTTGAATGACATTGTAAATCTAAATACATCTCTTACACCCTCTTCTAGTGAACATGAAAGTGTGATTATTTTGAATGTTGATTCTACAAGTGAAAAATAATATGATAATGATGAAACCTCGAATTATGATGATTATTATGTATATATTTAAGAGGAGAATATATGTACTACATTTAGTATTATTTTTCCTTTACCCACACCTCATGTTTATAATGATTGCATGTTATATGACATATCAAATGATAATGTTATTAGTGATAATATTATTACAAAACATAATGATGTTATTATTTTCCTTTAAAAAGTTAAATTAGGTGAATATGTTGATTCTAATGATGAAAATAATAGTATTTTTTCTTTTATTTCCATAGAATGTAGAATAACTTTTCAAACTAATGATATATTAAATACCAAATAATCTCCCAAGTGAACCATTACTAAATTAGAATATATTACTCAACCCCTTCCTCTTATATTAAATAATGTGTAATGGCTAAAATTAATAATAAAATTCAATTAATAAATAAACCCTTTAAAAATATAAATTTACTTTCATAACAGTTTATTTATTTAATGCATGTTGTGGGTGTTTTACAACATAAAGTACATCAAATTACATTGGAAAGTAAGTCATACCACTCTTGGGTTTATTTTGATGCTATCCATGGTAACCCCATACCACATAAAATATTTCAAACACCATTAACAAGGAATTTTAAGATACCAACATTTTCTAAGTTCAATAGAAATGGAGATCCTTGGTTGCATCTCAAAGCTTGTAGGAAATATATGAATAGATGCAATGATAGTTTGATATTATTACAATTATTTCTTAGGAGATTAGAGGATGAGGCACTCGATTGGTTTCATCATTAACCCCCTAGTGGATCTATAAATGCATATTAGTAACTAGGGGAACTATTCATTATGTATTTTATACATAATAAGTGACTCAAAGTAACATATGAGAGATTACCAACATTACATTAGGTAAAATCAAAGCCAGATTATGATTACATATTATTGTTTAAGTCATGTATGTAAAAATTAATCTATCAACCAAAAAATTTAGAAACATACTATATATTATCTAGAGGTATCATTTTACCATTTATGGAATAGTTGTTATATCACACATAAAAGTCACTTCAACATTTTGATATGCAATTATTGCATTAGAAAAATAAGTTGGGACTTTTTGAGATTAATTCAAAGGAAGATTTTAATATTGAGATGTTACCATCAAAGTCATATAATTTGGTCCAAACACTTATACATCTCTTCCAAAGGTAAATGTGTAATATAATAAATAATTTAACATATTCAGTAAATGGAAAAATCTTGTTTACATAGAAACTCTTATAGTGAATAAAGCATAGTATACCAAGAAAGAACCTATATAGTCTAATTCATTCAAAGATAGGCCACATGAAATTCTCTTGACACTATCAGATATGAGGATGATTACACTTATTAAAAATCATTATCATCCACCATATCATGTGTTTAGAGTGAAAAATCAACCTTATTATAAATATCATTACATTAATGGGCATTGGAATAATGATTATTGTGTACTCAAAGGTCAAATTGAGAAGTATGTCGATAGAGGTATTATCACATTTATGAAAGGGACACCCGGATCTACTTCACCTCATTCTCATAGTTCCAATTTTACCATGATAAATTTATTCTAGGACATTATTTTAAAGGAGCCAATGGTTAATAATCATGTGACAAGAAATGTTTATCAAGCACCTAACTATTATAATTTAGTGAAACCACTAGTTCAACAAAAATGTTAGCTAGTAAAAAAATAAAATCCAAATTATAGAAATGTTGTGAAATAAATAAATAAATATCATTAAATAGTGATAGTGAGAAAATTGATAAATAAATTTTACAATAGATAATCAACATACTCCTATTATAGCTATGCATAGGGCAGTGTCATTACCAAAGTACAATCCTCTAGTTACACAACATGATCAACATGGTTCACAATTTTTATTACCTTTAGGGTGGAAAGATGATCATTATGGGATGAGATACTAACTACATAGTTCTTAGATAAATATCATATAACTTCACTACTAACATTCTAAACTAAGCAATTTAAATAAAAAACACATATCTTAAAGTATAAAATGGTAAATTAATACAATCATCTTGCATTCTAATATACCAAAATTATTCTTATCCATATATATCAAAAAAATTATATAGTGCGATAAGTATCACATCACTCTATGATAGAGATTATGTTCCATATAACCTTCATTATCTAAATCTTCTATATCAACTAACAGAGTAGACCTCAAACTATAAGCCTTAGGATCATCTTGTATCATGTAGCATGACCTTTCTTCCATCTATCAATACACATACATAGTTAATCATGCCTTGAGATAGATATGATTTCACTATAATTAAAAATACTCATATAATATCCTCGGATATAGACCACCCATCAGATATAACAAGGAAATTTTTAGCCTTGTTACCTCATCTCTCAACTCATCCCAATCTATCACATCTCACACATGTTGCAATAACAATCACATCTTGATCAAATAGATGTGTGTGCACACTAACAACTATCATGGCTAAGTTGATAATACCACTATCCATGGCATCATAAAGGACATGTTAGGCTAGGTCACAAAGTGTAGAATCGATAGTCATCACCCAGTAATCCTCATCACCGACATAGACATAGAATAAACAATCCTTAAATATTACTTGGTGAATAATTTAGAAATAATAAATGTATAAGGTAAAAAACATTATAAAAATTTCATACCTCCAAATTCCTTGATAGGTTCAAGGTCTTACATGTCATCAATAGCCACCACTCCTCCACCCAAAAATAATGGTGCCCATCTATGTCATTTCCACCATGTCATATAAACATTTTTACAGCCCACATCATCCACATTCAAGATCTTTATGAAAGGTTCCCTTTTATCTACTAGAATGAGGGAAAGATATATTGTATATAGCCTACCCCTATCATATGGTCTCGCTAGAGCCCACATACTCCACACCCATACCTATGGAGATTGGGGTGTATATTTATACACCCTGAATTATCATATGACCCTTTCATACTAAAAATTATCAAATACATTTAGCCATCAATCATGAAATTAGTAATTTGCATGAATCTAGCACATTTGTGTCCCATCTTTTGGCCACCCTAAAAAAACCTATATAATGTCTCCACACAATAGACTTATCCATCAACTCATCTAATTTCATGTTGGATAAATTATTAATTGAATGAAAATGAGAAATCTTTGGTGCAAGCTAAAATTGTCTTCAGGGTTCAAATTAGAATGAGTAAAATAATATAAATAAATAATCCAATATATGGTTGTTCACTTCACATTCCCAAATGACCCTTCTTATTCCTACAAGAATGGAAATTAAACTCATTATAATAAGACAAATAACCTATGACACCTAGGATTATGTACAGTATTATTACATCCCCCCTTAATCTATATGGGTCATGGTGAGACCAAGCATTCCTCTAAACTTTTTAAATTTTTATCATCCAAGTGTTTTTGTTAGGATGTCAGTTGGTTTCTATGTTGTATGTAAATGTTACAACTTAACACTAACATATTTCACATAGTGTCAAATTTTTCATCCCAACCTAATACTAATAAATTACATTAATATTTAGATAGTGATGTAGACACCTAAATCTAGCCACCAATGACCTCCAACTAAGATTTTGACCAATTTCCACAAAAGTGCATAATTTGGCCTAAAAACATTAAAACACATTAAATGAGTTGAAATTGACATATTCAAGTGCCAATTTTGGCTAGGGTGTCACTAAATGGGGCAATCTAATTTATGGACTAGCTAACTTTGATTAGATCATTTCGAGTCAAAATGCCAATTTTGCACCTAGGTGATCTAGATTACTCTTTTCTATCAAATTTCTTATATGAGATACATGTATTTGTTTTTTGGTGTTGGAAAAATACTAAATAGGATAAAGGATCCAATGCATTTGGCATTGACTTCCAATTCCAATCCAGTCAAATTTTGGACCAATAACAAGACATTTTGATCAATTTAAGCACTTTGTGCACAAATTACTCAAATTGATCAAAATGCCTTATTATTGGTCCAAAATTTGATTGTATTGGAATTAAAATTCAATTTAAAATACATTGGATCCATTATCCCATTTAGGATGTTTCTAATACCAAATAATAAAAACATGCATCTCGAATCCCAACTTGGCCCAATTTAGATCCCAACTCACCCTTACTTGAATCCCAACTCACCCTGACTTGAATCCTAACTCACCTCAACTCAGATCCCAACTCGCCCCAACTCAGATCCTAACTTGGATCTTAACTTGCCCCAACTCTAAACCCAACTCACCTTGACTTAGACCCCAACTTTTCCTGACTCAGATCCTAGCCTGGCCTGACTTGATCCAACTCACCCCAACTTAAATCCCAACTTGACTATGTCAACCTGAGAGTTCATTTTCCTAAGTTAATTTTTTCATCTTTAAAAATGATTCAAATCTAAACCACTTGATAACATTTTTATTATAGGACCAACTTGGAAAATTTCTAAAATGTGTTTAAATCATCTTTTGTATGCTTTAAAATGAATTGGGAACATTATTTTGGTGTTTAATATAACATTTAGGTTCTTAAGTAAGTTTTTAGCATTATTTTTCAAAGTTTACAATTTTAAGACCAAGGGGTCAAATAAAAACCACCCAATCTTTCATTTGGGCTTAAAATTGAACACACTTGTCAATTTTATTTTCATTATTTCAATTAGCACTTTGTTTTCATAAAATAAAAGGATGTTGCATGTATGATCTTCCATTTGTCCCCTTTAAGGAACCCTTAGAATCAAAATCACTTTACGTATTTGTAAATTGCTTAGTCCAAGGCATAAAAAGAACGTTGTCTAAAGCACTCCCCAAAAACTCACAAAATTATTAGGTGACCTTGACAACGACCCTAAAGTCTTTCTATTTTATGCTTTCTTTATTTCATGTAAACTTGGCTTACAAGGGGGATGACATTACCTCCCATGAGTTCTTTAAGGAAGTTTTGACCTGGGGTTTCACCTCCCAGAATTGACTTCACTTACTCTTGAGTTACACACGGGATGTATCTATATTTGGACATCACACTATACTGAGTGAACAACAAGATGTAGTGGTTGTAAAAAGGACTAGACCATTTTACAACTAGCCAATGCCACGGTCACCCAATTTCCATGCTTGTATTTTGCATCATTTGACATGAAAGTCATTGTCTAATTAATTCCCCAGAAATTTTCAAAATATTTCTAGTTTATTCAAGCCCACATTGTCATACCCTTGCTAGGATTTGGATGATTATACTTAGTGTATTTTGGTCATTTTTGCTTGGTATGTTTTGAGACTAAAACTTGTTTGTTTGTTCATAAGCCATGTCAAAATAATGTATTTGAGTTGAGGAGGGTAGTTTTATGCTACCCAAATCATGTCAAAACATTTTGAGCAATTTGAGTCTTTGAAACATAACATAAATCACAGCATTTGAGCATGCTTATGCCATTATGTTGCTCAATTTATTTCAAGACTAGTTTACCTTATATCAGAAACCATTGTTTCAAACCATGTTATGTATACCATTTAGACCTTTGTCTTATGTTTTCATGTTGTCCAATATTGTCTATCTTTTTTAGTTAAATCCTAGTTTTCAACGTTGAGTTTTCAATTAGCCTTGTCAAGTTTGGATTCAAATATTGATTGATTTTTGTTTAGGCCTTAATTCATTTGGCTGATACATAGATCTTTCTCTTTTGGGTTGCATAAATTTGGTTAATCAATTACCCAAATTTTAAAACCATTGATGGTTTGTTTCTTTAATACCTATCTTTATCATTGTTTATTCCTTTATTTGGGAAAACATAGTCTTTCTTCAAAGAGACTTTTGTCTTATGCCTTATGCCAACTGATCATGTTTATGTTTAATTCCATGTGTTAGGTATATGTCAAAGATGTTTCCAAACTTGTAGATTACATAAAATCACATCATGCTTTATTTTCAAGCCTATCTTTTGATGTCATTTGGCTAAAATTCCTAACATTCCTATTTATTTGAGCCTAGATTTTGACTCCACTTTTGGATAAATGACCTAGTAATTCAACTTTTCACTTTCCTAGTTTAGACCTTGTTTAGAACACTTTGACCTAGACCATTGACATGTCAGTTTTTATTTAGATTCTTGACCTTTTATGTGTATGATATTTTACATTAAAAAATTGATGTTAGACTATTTTATGCCAAGTCTTAGCACAAATCATTTTGGAGAAACAGCTCCACTTTTAGACCACATTGGAGATACAACTCCACCTCTTCAACCAAGTTTGAACCATTTGTCCTTTGGATATAGTTTTTAAGAGTTTGTAGAACTCTAAGCCTTTTTATTTCAAAGATTTCATCATTTATTTGGATATGTCTAGCTACACTTATGGTGGAGTCACGTACAATCTAGCTTATGATAGAATGGCTGCACAAAATCCCACTAGGAACCCCTATAGAGAAATATTTTCTATGGATTTTTATTATTCTCCTTAAAATACTCCGTATGGAGAACATAGTCAAAATCCATAAAATCCAAATTGATACCTTGACTGGTATGAAGAGGCTTGTGAGGAGGCTTTAAATGCCCAACTATAGATAATGTTATTTAGGATATGGATCTTACCCTCTTTATTATAAGCAGTACATGGAACACATTAAAGAACCAGTTTATTATGTTAACTTATACTTGGTGGACTTTTCAAACTAATGATTATAATAAACTTAGACTTTATTCTTAGAAGCTTTGTGACATTTGTTAATGATATGTTTTTGGTAAAAAGGCTCAAATTAGGTTTTTGGGTTATCATTATGTTAGGGTTGAATTTATCTTGATATGGATAATGGCTCGGTTATTGAGCTCACATGTAGAAAATAAATGGAAGTGTGAGTGGAATGTAAGTAGTGGAGTGATGCTTTTGTGTAAGATTGTTGCATGGGGTTTAGTAGAAATGAAAATGGAGGTCTTGTGAATTCATGTCAAACATGCATATTTTATGGAAGAGAATAAGTAGAATGAAGAGGAAATAGAAAATACACCTAGTTCATTTTCCAATCAAATGGTAGAAGGAGAAGAATTAAAAATCTTGGGTTTTGAAGGAAGATGTTGGCATGTTGTTATCATTGATGTCAAAATGATGCATCTTGTGAGTACTAATTAACATGATTTTGTAGTTTTTATTGATGTCACTAATATTTTAATTGATGTCATTGAGATTTTTGTTACATCTTGTGAGTCACAATTGTCACAAAGAGGTATGATGGTCAAGTGAGCATTGAAGCATGGTTATGAGGCTCTAGGTCTACATGAGGTCATAAGAGAATGTTGATAAAAAAGAGATTATTTTAGTGGTGTGAGATTGGTGTTTAAATAGTGTTATTATTTGATATCTTTGAGGTAATCATGTTTGATTACTAGTTCTTGGATATAAGGTGTCTTGAGAAGCCTAGTCTAGACGTTGCGAGAAGGTGTGCATAGTGAAGTTTGGTGAAGTAAGTGAGCACAAGATTGTGTGAGGTTGTTTTTAATTATTTGATTATTTAATTAAAGTTTAGATACTTTTAAAAGTGTTTCAAGGTTATTTTTCAAGTTTCAAGTGCTTAAGAAGCCTAGTCATGGCATATAAAGTCTTTGTGAGAAGGTATGAGTATGGTGACTTGGTAAGATGGATAAACAAAGGCATGAGTGGTTGTACAAGGTTTATTGATCATGTATGTGAGGCATTATATCACTCATGAAAGTCTTAGGTTGAGCCTATAAGGGTAGGACCTTCAAACAAAGTCTAGATCTAGACCACTTCTAGACCCTGCCTCACCTAATGAGGTATCATGATATATTTTCAAGGAATGTGAAGGAATTATGGTAGTTATTAAGCATGATAGAGGTTTTTTTATTATGTGAGTTAGGTTTAGAGTGTATTTACTATGTCATTAAGGTGTGTTTCTAGGTCTAATGTTGTATGAAGACCATGATGTAGAGAGAGAGTATGGCCTAATGGGGTATGAGGTTCTATTTTCGAGGAAATTATGGATATTTGAGTATTTTCATAAGTGTGTCATTTTTTTTCAAGTATGTTGACCAATTTTTAGGTCATGGTTTATAATAAAAGTCATGAAAATGTGTTCGGAGGTCTCTTGAGTGTACAGAATGAAGGATTTTCAACTTGAGAAAGATTTTATTGTGTTCATTAGCTCATAAAACCTTTGCATGGGAACCTAAATAGTCCATGGTAGATTTTGAAGGGTCTTATCTCAAAATTATAGACATTATTTTTTGTATTAAGGGGCTATTCTTTATGAATGATTGTTAAGAATGGAAATAGGTTTAAACCCTCATAGAACCCTAATAAGAATCTGATGTTGAAGATGTTGCTAAAAAGTGATATATTAGATTGGTATGCTTAGTTAAACTATTAAATACTATATTGGACTCTAATAGGTACCTATAGGTGGTATTTTTTAGAGAGAAGAGAGAGAAAATGTTAAAGTATAAGCTTGTTTTTAAAGAAGTTATTGTAGAAGTCAAAAGTTTGATTAGACATAGTAGAAAAATGGATGGAGGAAGAAGTTAGAGACTCATTTTTTATGTCAATGAAGGTATATATAAGATATATTCTTCAATTTAAATAAATTTATCATCCAATTTAGCCAATCACTGATAGGCTTAATGGTGTAAAGAGTGAAAAAAACTCACAGTAGTGAGAATATTATTAGGAATTTGTTTTCATGATAAGATGATGAAACCAAGTACATAGATATGTTTTTTAATACATATTAATATTTTTTATAATTTTTGAGTTTAATTAATATAGTGAAAAAATTTCTCACAAGTTGACCTATCTAGTTCAAATGAGTTAGTGAGATATAAGGTCATGAGATTGGTCTGCAAGACTAATATTTTCCATTTGACCATATTGTATTCTATCTAATAATGGTATAATTAATTCATAGGATAATTTACATGTATAAAAATTCATATATATATATATATATATATATATATATATTGAAGGTCTGAGTCACCATGACTGGTCTTTAAGGTAAACTGGTAGCTCTGAGTAAGCAAGTTATAGTGATGAGTTTGAGGCTTTATGCCCTGATTTGAAGTATCTAATGCGTATTATGTTTTTTTTTGTGACTTTAAATTATTTTTCATTCTCTTTTAAATCTTTTAATTTAGTTTAATATGTTGAAAATTTGAATTCAAAGTGGGTTGTCTGGTTCATGTAAGACTATGTGAGATAAGGTCAGGAGATTGGTTTACAAGACAAATCTTTGATATTAGAGAATGTAATTTTTATGTGAGGTTGTTCTAAGGATTCCAAAGGATAATTTTAATTTTTTTTATTCATGATAAATCCAATTTTAGTTGTTTATCAATTCATCTTGACCAATTATTTAGGCTAGTTGGTAGTTCTGAGTGAGCAAGTTGTAGAGTTGTTCTTGAGCTATTATTATCTAAGTGAATTTATTCCAATTAGTTGGGTATGTTCATGAAGTTGTTTATTACATGTATATATGTTTAATTTTTCATGGGATAGTTTCCAAAGGAGTTATTTAACTTCACTATTTCAAGATAGTTTCTGAGGTGTATAGGCCTAATAAGGTAGTCTATCCTAAAGAGGGCTTCAGGATATGAACAAAGGATGCATATATAACCAAGCATGGAAGAGGTTAGAAGAATTAATTTTAAAATTTTTTTAGTGGTTTTTTATGTTTTAATAATTCCATCTAGATCTAATAATATCAAGTCTTAGCGTCAAGATAACTGACCTAATGAAGTAGGTCTCCATGAGACCTAAAGGGTGAGTAAGACCAATGTTGGTCATTGATTCAGAGTGTTCCAAGTTAATTAATATTAAATTAAGTTAATATAGTTTCTATAAACTTTTTTTTTTTATTTACATGACATGTAGGTGATCAAGCTTGAGAGAGATCAAATAGTGTTTGAGTACACATAGGCCTAATTAGACAATGAGCTGCAAGGAGTGTTTCATGAAGTAGTTAAATATATAATGTATTATTCAAATTAGAATAGGTTATTTTGGAATCATTTAAATTTTATATAAAATAATATTTTCATATATTTAAGTGTAATTTTTTCTAAGGGATCATGTTCTACATGTTACAAGACAGACCTAATGTAATTAGGTCTCCACGAGTCCTAAAGAGGAGTAAGGCATAATTGAGCTATGTCTAACTAGTGTGTGATAAAATTATGATTTAAACATGTTAATAATAAGTCATAATAACAATTACATGGAATAATTAATAGGTTAAGTGTGTGTTTCTAACCAAGTGGTATATGAACAAGCGACTAGTATATATGCAAGGCAGTTTAGGCCTATTTAGATAAGTTAGATATTTTGAGAGTTCAAGTGAAGTAAATAGCACATTTAAGAGATGAATGAGGTATTTTATACCATAATATTGGTGTATACAAAATATCATGAATATCTAATTTGGGTACTATATATGAATATCAAGGTCATATGACATAATCTATTTTAAAGATACCTATTTGAGAGAAGAAGCCTAGAAGGTAGTTTGAGAGAGATAAAAGAGTGAGAAGATATCAATAAGGTGATAATAATATATTGTGTTATAAACAATGTTTTATAAATTTCTTTATGATTTTTAGGTGGTTGAGTTGGTGCTGAGTCCTCTACGAGGTTGGTGCTTGTTAAAGCCTAGTTGAGTGGGTGTTTAACTAGTTGGGGTTCGTGATCTATGTGGAGTTGGTGATTAACTAAAGATTGGTTTTTATCTTATAATAATATAGTCCATTTTTATATTTCATTTGTTTTTATTTCCTTTGAGGGTTTCCCACTTATATAATGTGTTATCTTGTTTCATGATCTTGTATGGTTACATATGCTTTGTTAGATGTTCATGTTTGTATGAATGGTTCATGTATGCTTAAGTGGAATTGAATGAATGTTTTGAAGAAACTTATTCACCCCTCCACATATTACTGATTGTGATTCCAACATAATGTATAGCTATATTAGGCTTGAGTGAAAGACTTATAAATTCACAATTTGGTTCCTTTTTTTATTGAATTTTTTAAGATAAAACAAATAGGGTTTTTATATGGATAAATATTTATTGTTTTTTTGAATAAAAAATTATATTATACCTTAGGTTATCTAGGTAAATATACCTAAGGAATTATTTTAAATCTATACTTATGCCTATTGTTCTAAAAATCAAATCATGATAGGCAAGGAATTGTTCTATGTTTTTTATTTATGAATTAAAAACCCTCAAGCTAGTTATATGGATGTGGTTATGTTAGACTAATAGTATAGATATAATAATACACACACACACACACACATTAATACATTTTTTTACTTATATAGGGTGAGCTTACCCTAGGGTATTCAGCCTCTTGAGGTTTATAATTGCTAATTTTTAGATTTATTATATTATCTATATATAACCTAGGCATAACTCTAATATTAATCTCTTACCACCTAATATGGCTCAAACCAATGAATTATCAAATCTTATGCCTAATGAAATTTCCAATAACAAAATGAAATAAAATATTGAAGAGGTTATCGTAGAATATGATTATGATCATGATAAAAATTAATCTAATTTAAGTAATGAACATGAATAAATAGATCAAGAGTATGAAAAATATATTTCTATGTTTCAAGAGTGAATATGAAAAACCCTCAAAATCTTGATGAGTTCCTAAAAACCATATTAGAAACTAAAAATCAAAAATCATAGATGAAAAACTAGGTGTATCTATACATTATTTTATTAAAGCTATAGGACATGTCCATATTACTAAATCCCTCCCTTTTATCATGTCATAACTTTATACATATAATGGGTGAATTAATTATGTGTTTACACCATTTTTCCCCAAAATAAATCCTATTATTGCTACATCCTCCATGGGAAACATTAACACTTTAATCCAATTATCAATTTCAATGCATATATCAAATCAAACCTTGGATACACCTCCTTTGGTGACTTCTCAAACTTCTAGTCTTATTAACTAAAATGTGCAATATCTTATTAAAACTATAAAAAAAAATTCAAGATAAGGTTACTAATATTGAGAAAAATTATATGAAATTGCCTTATGCTATTGATTCACGAGATATGTTTCATAACTCTCTTACACTTGAGATATCTTTGTACCCATTTCCAAATGGTTTTTTTACACCTAAGTTCACATTTTATGATGCTAAGAGTGATCCTAAATAAAATATCTAATATTTATATGTGGCATGCCTTGACTATGCCTCTAATGATAAACTTTTGACTAGATTGTTTCTAAAGAGCCTCAAGGACTATGCTCTAATATGGTTCTATGATATACCAATCTAGTCAATAAAATCATTCAAACCTCTTATGGATTAGATTTTGTCACACTTATCTATCAACATTACATAAAAGGATCCTATGCTCAAATTACAAAAATAAAACAAGGAACTAATAAACATATCAACAAATATGTCTTGAGGTACAAGATAATGTTGGCTAAAATGACAAATAAAATGGAAAACAAACAACGTTAAGACATATTCAACAAAAAATTCTCTCCCTATTACACGATTCCATTATTTTAAAAGGGTTTAAATCTTTTGATGACTTATGCCATATTTTTAGAGATCATGAAATGAAACTTATTTCATTAAACAAGCTTAAGTATGTAGCAAAACACCAACCACATCCAATACCAAGTTTCATGTCAAACCATGCTACAAGGTCAAACATATAGAACCTAAAATGGAAACAACTACAAATGTTAATGTAGTGTCACAATAACCTAATAATATTATCTTATATAATATACTAGGGAGATAATTTATATGATTACTTGAGTCTCAAATTGCTACTTAATAAGTTTATATATTGTCATCTCATATCTCTCACTCTTCCCATTGAGGTTGATATTAGTAGACCACTACCTCATAGATACGATTCCAGTACTTATTTGACAATCACCAGGGTCTTAGGCATTATACTAAATAATTTTATACATTTAATAATAAGATTAAAGACCTTATTGATAGATAATATCTTACATTTGAGGATCATACCAAAGATTTATGGTCACAACCTATGACCGTAAGAACCAAAATATGTTTAATGATCCATTACAAGATCATTCTTAGAATAATATAGAAGTATAAATGGAATATAATCCACATCTTCCTCCACCACATTATCATAACCCATTAGTTGGAGTATTAGTACTTATATATGATATATTCCTCATATGGTTTAGAGACCCTCTATTGCTTTAGATGATAGTGAGATTGTGGATGATGACTCATATATTAATTCATTATTTATTTGAGCATACCTTGATCACTCACCTATTTTTAGTGTTATGATAGATAATGGTTCTAGTGAAAATGTTTGCACCATGACATTACTTACACATTTTTGATATACACATCATGATTTTTACCCTTCAACTAAAGTGATCAAAGCATTTGATGGGACCTCATAGTAAGTTCTTAGTGGGATTGATTTACCTTTACAACTTTTCCTAGCTCATGTGGTCATTAAATTCTTGGTTATATCATACATAAGAGTCTTTGTTATGTTATTGGGATGATATTAAATAAATAATATCTAAATAGTACCTTCCTTAGTGTATGGGTGTATGAAATACATTTGTATCAATAGAGTAGTCATAGTTCCTCGAATTCCATATGAACATCCACTTGAATAAGAGAATTTTATTCCAAGATATGATAATTATAAAACCTACTAAGGTTAATTCTCTATTAAATGATAATTAATAAACACTACCATTTCCTTGGTGGCCTATACTTGAGAGACCATTACATCATAGATAAATAGTGGATTCCATGAAATACTCATCTACTACTATGTAGTATACTCAATTATCAAGAGAAAATAAACATGTTCCTATTATTTATACTTATAATACACTATAGAGCATAAAATTATGGGTTCCATAAACACCTACTCCTTTTATTACCTATTCAACATCTCAAAGTCCTAAGATACATATGCAGAGTATCATTAAACTTACAGTGATAGATATTACACCTATAAATTCTCCTTGGTAGTACCACCAATTTGATATAGCATACTCACTATTCATATCATTTATAGATGAGAATCCCTTAGATGGGATAATTGGATAGACTTTTCCTTTTCAAAATATTCTAAAAAATATAAAAACATTCAAATAAACTCATTAAATACCAAAAAAACTTAACATGTTCCTAGTTGTACTATTTATTATACATATGGTATTTGATCCATGTTAGTAGATAAACATATCTTTCCTTTCCTATATACACATGTATTTCACACTTCATTTGAGTGTGATAAAAGCAAACCTAGATACACTATATGTGCACATATAGATATTAGGTCTTTCTTCAACTCACATCTTAATTACATTGGGGGTATCTACATCTTTGATCATGATACACCTAGGTTATATTATTTTATAATAAATTTTCATTATCATGGTTGAGCTTATATACTTACACATGCCTCTATCCAAGCTTATACATTTCACAATGTACTTGATATGTTATGTACTTAATGTTTTTCAAACATATATGTTTAGGAACTAGTATGTTATGTTCATATAATTTATCTATATTTTGTTCTTTCATTTATGTACTTCATTGAATGTGTGTCTTGATTGTTATTATCTTGAATTATATTGCATGTTTGAGCATTTGAATATGCTCCATTTATTGTGTCCCCCATGCCCCTATTTGGACATTTGAATATGTCACTCTTTATTATATATGTATGTTTGAATATGTCATTTATATGATTTTTGGAAATTTTACTAAGTCATGTCCCTTTTATTGTGTGACATTTGAACATGCCCCTTTTATGATGTCTTCTTGAACAATTTCCTTTTTTTTCTTTTGAGTGATGTTATGTATGTGTTTGATTACTTGTTAATCTTGTAATTTTACTCTCTAAATGTTTCCATGATCTACATCATGCATTATAGGACTTGATGTGATCACATACTATGTGCTTAAATGTTATATCTACCTATACATGTTATCCCTTATGCTAAATTATCCACATACATATTATATAGTTATCTTATCCTTTTGAGATAAGGTAACTACCAAATTCTACTTCCCTTCACCTCAAAATGAGGGGAATATCAATGGAAGTATATTATAGATGCATGACTTCCAAATTTTCATAGTTTCATATTTTAGTGGGTCATTTCAAAAAGGCATAACCTCCACACATATTTATTACTCAACATCTCCAAATCATAAGGGGGCATGTTATGGAAACATGCTCTCCATGTTTATACTAGTTCTTAGATTCTCCAAAATTAGTGGGGGTGGGTATGTCATAGAAGCATGTCCTCCACAATTGTACTAATTTAAAAATTTACCATATCTCACATTTATATGATTTAGATACATATTTATTGTAACATTATATACATTGGTACCATTATTATACCTAGGTTTCAACTTAAAACATATATGAGGTGTATATGCCATGTAAGGGGAACCCAAAATTGTAAAATCAAATCAATTTAGAGATTTTAAATATTGTCATGGACTATTATCATACCCAAGATGGACTATTATGGGTTTTTATCGATCTAGTATACTATAGTAGTTGGTTTGACATTGGAAGGTTGAGATATTTAAATCACTTGATATTACCAAAATAATAAGTTAGATTTAATTAAATCATCTAATTTTACCAAATTTATATGTTGGATTTAATTAAATCATCCACCCTCACTAGATATATAGTGTGAGTTGATTAAATCACTCACACTCACTAGATTATGTACATATTTAGGTTATGTGATTGAGATGAAACAAGCTTAATAGCCATGTTACAACTCACATTTACACCAATTTTTAGGGCATATGCCCTCAAATATCTATACATATGCACTTGAAGGTTCATAATTATCCTAATATTAACTTTAATTATTCATAATGAGGTATACATTCGAATCAAATTTTTAAAAGATAGATGGTTGCATCAACACATAAGTATACTCCTAACCTTGCTCTTTCTACTTTCAATCATTTAATATTATTTTAATTTAATATTTCATACACTAATTTTATATAATAACATGCTATTGATTACAAGTCAGTCATAATCAAGGCACTCAAGTTTGGCTCAAACAAAGACAAGGTGTATTATACACACCCATATGTGAATTTATTTCCTTTAAACTAATAATTTTATTACTATATTAAAGGGGAAAAATATATATACTAAAATTTGATTTATATATTACCTCAGTCTTGTACTCTTTAGTTCTAGACCTACCTACTATCAAAAGGTTCTCATTCACTATCTCTTTGTGCCTAATTTCTTATATTTAGTTTGACCATTGTTACTCTAATGACTAGTCCTTATATAATGTGAAAAAATATCTAAACCTAATTATTATCCTTCACTCCCAATTCTAGACATGTATAATTTTCTAGCTTCTTCGACACTTGCATCTTAGACAGACACATGCATCAATGTAAGTGTCTAATTTTCCTATAAAGTGTCCAATGCCAAAAATTCATCCAATTTTGAAAAATAAACATATCCTAAAGGTATACCTAAGTGTTATAATGTGATATGTTTCTAAAATGGATTGGTATATGTACAATATCAACCCTAAGTCATTCAACACCTAGAAACACCTATAAATCACATACAACTCACAAGGAAACATACCAAGAATCACTCAATCAATAATTTAAGTAAGAAAACCTATTATATTCATACCTATTTATATATCAATCATAAAAGTTATATTTCCATAAGTCTGAAGCATTCAAATATTAGTCCATGATCCATATTTTCTAAGTGATAATCTAGGTCATTACATCCTTATACACACACAATCCAACACATAAATGATAACTACATAATCCTAATGCCCTCTACAAAGTATTATCTATGTAAGTAACACCCATTAACAAAGGTTTCCTTTCAAAATCTCAACACAGTGAACCCACTAACCCATTTTTTTCACAGTCACTCCAAGGGTGAAGATCTAGGGTTTTGATCATTTGACAAAGAGTGATAGCCTATGTGCATGATATAAATACATTAAAATAAAGTAAATGAAAAACATAAGGCTTAATTTGGTTACAATAAGGTCATACACCTACAACAATGCAACTGTCTAGATCTAACATAAGCATATAAGACTATAGAAAGACTATTCCCATAATATGATGACTATTCTAGGATCATATTATAGTCCACTTCCAACATATTTTAGATCAGATATACATGTGCATAATAAATTAGCTAAGTATAATTTATTTATTATTCATTACAATATCTATCAATACTTTTACTTTTACTTTTTTTACCAATCTCAGTTGTATAAATTATAATGATAATTGTCTCAATTTTATATTAATTGGCATGTTTATTAGGCTATTTCATCACTTTTGTGTAAAAATATATTCTAACCCTTTAACCATAGATAAACACACATATCTAAATTTAAGGTTAAAAAATAACCCAAATCAGTCGTTTCAAAGATTTTCATCAACTCTAGTTTAAAATCTATAGTGTACATTTCATTATTCCTTATGATGAGCAAATCATTGACATACACCATTTCAAATACAATTGTTTTATCAAAAAAATTGATGAAAATTTTTGCACCTTCAAAATCAAAACATTTTAAGTTTAAATTCATGAGGTGCTCAACTAGTTTATCATAGCATGCTCAAGGGGATTGTTTCAAACAATATAGAAAATTTTCAAGTTTGCACACCTTGTGCTCTTGGTTATTTACTACAACAAAAAAAGGTTTGTGTTATGTACATTATTTATTTGATATTACCATTTATATATGTATTTTTAATGTCCATTTGGTCAACTTTCCATCCATTGTGAGCTACTAGAGCCAACATGGTTTGAATGATAGTCCATTTTATTGTAGGTACAAAGATTTCATTCTAGTCAATTCTTTCCTTTTAAGAATATGCATTTGTGATAAGCCTATCTTTATGCTTATGAAGTGAATTTTTGTCCTTATATTTGTAACTAAATGGAGGACCAACAAATTTCCAAGTCCCATTTTTGACCAATGCATTTTACTCATCTTTCATTTATTTACTCCAAGGTTCAATTTTCTCATCTTGTTTGAAGGTTATTACTTCTGAATCAAACATAACATTAAGTTCTTCTTGAGAATATTTCAAAGTGATCTTTTCAATCTCATCTTCAATTTATTCAAGGAACTTGTCTGAGTGTGATGTGGATACATGTACACTTATAGTGCTTATTTTCCAAACTTCATCAAGTTTGACATCATTACATGTGTAGGTGGTCCACTTAGGTATATTTTTATGTAGTTAAAATGTTTCAATTTCATCTTCTAAAATACCTTCACTTTTTATCCTATGTTATTTTGTCCCATGTTCATTGTCTAATAAAGTTACACTTTATCCTTTAAGAGGAGTCTCATTCTCATGTATAGGAGACAATAAAGAATCAATTTATTCCTAATTATATGTCCCCCACTCATTGTTTGGAATGTCCAAATAACTCTCATTGTAGACATCAAACTTTGAATATTTATCAATTCAACTCAATTGTTGATCAATGTTAGCTTTTCCTTTGTAGTTTCACAAAAGACAACTTCTCTTACAATAATAAACATCTTATTTTTATCATACTATATCTCATATGCCTTAGATGATTCATAATATCCCAAGTGAATGTATATGTGATACCTTTAGTCCAAATTATTCCTATTCCTTTTTGGAATCAATGTGTAACATGTAGATCCAAAAAACTAAAGTTGTCTCATTAAATGAAGATTAACACACTACATCTTATACAGAGTCTTGAATATAAGGGTTGTTGATGGTGATATGTTGTGGAAGTATACTATTGTTTTATTTGATTTAGCATAAAAGTGGACTTACCCCTTTAAAGTACAACATAAAATAAACCATAATCATCATGATCATGTTCATCCTCTCTACAACTCTATTTTTTTTAGGAGTGTGAGGAACTATAAGATAATTTTTATCCCATTTTTCTCAATATAGGATTCAAACTTATTTGAAATGTATTCATCAGTCTTAAGTGTTTTGATGTAGTTTAAGATTCTTTTTTAATCATCATTCAAAAAAAATTGAATGTCTCAAATGTTTCATATTTATGTTTTAGAAATTACATCTAGGTCATCCTATTGTAGTGAAAAATTAACAACATGAAGTACTTATGACCAATAGATAATATAATTGGAAGAGAACACAAGTCTGAGTGAACCATTTGTAACTTTTTATCATATTTCCACTATGACTTTGGAAATAGTTATGTTGAGTGTTTGGCTTGAATGTAGGATTCACACTTTTCATCAAACTTTGAAGGCAAGATAGGCAAACCTACCACACATGAATGTTTTTATAATAAGTATTTCCAAATATAGCATGCCAAAACATGTTTGGAGAAATTTTGTCTTTAATGAGATGAACATAATTACTTGAAATAGATGGGTCACCCCTAAGTTTGATTAATTTGTGTTCTTCATATCCAATAAATATGATAGCAATATCATAATTTTTTATAATAGTTATTTCACCATTTTTTAACAAGATTGAATGTAATTTTTAAATGAGAACTAGATACAAGAAGTTATGTTTCAATTGAGGAAGTTATAGAACATTTTGGAGTTTGAAATTTGGAAGCCTTGGACACTTGATTTAGATTGTACCTATTCTTTATGGTTGTAAACTTGATATATTTATAAGGAATACTAGATCACAAATTTCTTAATAAAATACTTACATAATTATTTTCTTAAATTCCTATGTATGGGGAACTAGTATCAATAACCTAAACATCAAACCATGATGAATTGACTGAGATATTATTTATTTCAACATCTAAACTAGAAAACATAAATATGCTAGTGAATTGAACAGAGTTTAACTCTTTTTTTTGTTTCATTTATTTTACCCCTTTATTATTAAATAATGATTCAATTTTATCCCATGGAGTCCTGCATATGTGGGTTTTTTGGATTCATTTTCTATCATACCATTTGTATTAAAAGTGTTGCTTGTCATTCTATTTTTTATTTTGACCACCTTGATTGTCATTTTTGTCTCCGTTTCCCTTATTTTTATTATTGTATTTATTATTTCCTTCACTTTTGTAATATTTCACCTTAGTTTATGTTTTATAATAATTCCCTTTACATAGCATACATTTTATCCATTGGACTCAATTTTCCTTCCAAAGGCATTTTATCTTCCTTCCATCGTTTCAACCAATTGATCAAATGTGAGAGTCTTCAACTAATTGTTTGCTTGTATAGACTCCAAGTAGGTTTAATAGTTTTTAAGAAGGGTTATTATTAATTAGGTAATATATATGAAAATTTTAACAACTATGGCATCCACATCATGCTTGATTGCACATATTTTTGAAGCTAATCTCATTACATCACCATTTTTCAACTTGAGGTTGAATAATTTCAATTGCAACTGAATAAATTCTAACTCTAATTATAAATCATATAATTATTTAAATTTTTTAATTAATTCCCATGGATAACTACACCCCTAAATATTATGAAACACATATTCATTGATAGAGGCTCTCATCATGGTAATTGATTTCTATTGTTTTACCTACATGTTTAAATATATTTTTGCATTACCTATAAGTTAAACTAGCTATGTATTCCCATCATAAATATCTAATCATAAATCATTGAATATGAGTGTTTTCTCCCCTTAATGATACCATTTTAAATATTTGTCTTTATCATTCAATGGTGTGTTAATAATTCATTTGTGGTTAACCCTATTTGGATTGAGAAATCTTTATTTGGTGTTAATAGGGTTAATAATGTAGAAATGACAATGCAAAAGGGTGATAATCAGATCTAGGGTGATAAACTTAGATATAAACATACACCAAATTTATTCACCTCAATCATACTATACCAAAATGTAAACCAAATAATACATTATATTGTCTCAATATAGTTTATAAAAGTGCAACTAGTGGGTGGTGCTAGTCCTTAAGAAAGTTCTGAAATCTAAAACTAATTTCGATATTGCAATATTAGGCACACATTTCATATCATATACACCTTATATATTTCTCATGCCAACACTATGTATAACAATGGTACCAATCCATAGAATTATTCCACAACTATGAACCTGAATCATATAATTATGTGTTTTGGCCAATTCAAAAAATTGTGTGGATAAATATAAAAATTGATATAAGTAAAAATGTGGAGAAAATGTTTCCAAAACATGCTCCCATTTTAATTTGGAGATGTTAAATATTTAATAAGTGTGGATAAAATTATTCCAAATCATGCCCCCACTAAATCTAAAATTTTGAATATGTATAATCAATGCCCATATGACATGCCCCCACTAAATCTAAGAACTAATATAAATACCACATACTAAATAAGTGTGGATAACATGTTTCCAAACCACACCCCCACTAAATATATAAATTGTGCCAAGTGTGGAGAACATGCTTATATGACATGGCCCCACTAATATTCCCACACCTTTGAGGTGATGAAAATATAGGAATTGGTATTTAATTTACCTTAGAAGGATAAGACAACTATATAATATGTGAATATAACCATGTAGCACATATAAGGAACATGTCTAGGTAGATATAACATTTAGGTGCATAAAACTAATGTGATCACATGTACACCTAAGATGCATGATAAGTATCATGGTAATGTATAGATATTAACATTACTAGATCAATAAAAAAATAAGCACAGACACAAGAGCACACATGTACACCTTAGATGCATGATAAGGATCATGGAAATGTATAGATAGTAACATTACAAACTCAACAAGCAAACAATTATAACATAAGAGTACTCAAAAGTAATTCAAAAGGCAATGGTCCAAGAAGACCATAAACAAGGGACATGTTCAAATTCCAAAAAATTGAAAGGACATGACTTAGTCAAATGTCCATAAAACTAATGATAAAATATTCAAATGTTCATACAACAAATAATGACATATGCAAATGTCAATGAAATCATACATAGGAATAGGGACCACAAGAAAATGATCATATTTAAATCTCAAACAAGAGATGTAATAGTAATTCAAGATACTCAAGGAAGTGGATAAAGTAAAACATAAGAAACTAGTATAAACATGTCATAGTAGCCTATGGATCCAATGTGTTAGGAATAAATGTCAAGTATATATCATATCAAGTACCCTATGTAATATATAATCATGGATAAAGGCATGTGTAAGTACATATGGAAGCTCAATAATGATAATTTAGAGTTACCATCAAACCATATAACATGTGTGTACCAATATAAAATAAATGGATGCCCCCAATGTTTGCATGACATGAGTAGAGAGAAGGCACAACATATAATATATGAATAGATCATGTATCTATGTATGACTATATCATGCTCAATTAGAACTGTGACACACATTTGTATGTCGGAGTAACTAAATATGTCATCCATTAACATGTAACTAATATATAGATGCCAAGAAGCCAATATAACATATAGGTGCCAAAAATATTTTTGGATTTTTGAATGTTTTTTTTATTTTTTTAGTATTTTGGAATTTTTGAAGAGGAAATATCATCCTATGATTCCATCCAATAGAAATATCATCCTATGATTCCATCCAATATATGGTCATAGATATATCCCCACTATAAACCTAGAGTAATAATCTTCTGATGCTATCAAGGAGCACATATAGGTTCAATATCTATCACAATAGTATCAGTGATGCTCTATATATGTAAAATAGGACTTTATGGTCATGAAGTAGTAATAGGAGTAATAGGATATGGGGTTCATGGAACCCAACATTGAGTGTTATGTATTTTATTTGAAATAAACATAATAGGAACATGTTTTGGTGTTCTAGATATATGAGCATATATGGGGATTCTATAGAATCCACTATATTTCTCTAATGTAATTGTCTATCAAGTACTCATAGGTTGTTTTTCAAGGTATAATTGAATGAATAAAGAATGAATATTAGAGTAATCATCCTTGATTTCATTATCATAAATAGTAATATAGGATATCTAAACCATAGGATGTGTATATTATGTGTAAGTACCAATGATCCCATCTAGTGGGTGTCCATAATGTGATGGATAAGGATATGCATTATATACCATTTTCACTTTTAGTTCTTTATTATAATGGTATTTCAAAATATTGTTAAATATTTTTTATTTATGGTGATCACTAGGTTGTGAGCCTAATTCTTTTAGAGGATCCTCAAATGTAATCTTTTGATCATTGATAAGATCTTGGATCTTGTAATTAAAACTAAAGCATCTACTTTTATAATGCCTTAGAACCTAATGATAATCATAATAAGCATTTGCATCATATATTTTGGGTAGAGTTTAAATCATATCAACCTCGATAGGATGAGGGAAAGATATAATTTATCACTCTTAAAACTCCAAGAGTAATGAAGCTAGAGGCTTGGGTAAATGGGAGAACTATCTCCTTGGTGTATTGGATAAAATGAGTTGATTAGTTTTTTGTTAAACTATGTTAACTATGGTGGTTATTCCTTTTTTGGATCAGGAGGTTTTACCTTATAACTTGGTATGATTATAAATTTGGTATTAGATGTAGATTCAACTGGTGTGTTTGCTACATATTTTAGCTTTTTCAATGAAATAAGATTCATTTCATTATCTTGTATAGCATGGCATAAGTCATCAAAATATTTAAACTTATTTAAAAAAATGGACTCATGTAAAGGAGAAAGCAAACTTCTCTTTAATGTGTCTTGAAACTCTTTATTTACCATAGGATTGGTCATTTTATCTAGAATTATCTTATATCTCAAGAAATAATCATTGATAGGTCCATTGGTTCCTTGTTTGATTTTGTCAATTTGAGCATAAGAAACACTTTTGGAAATATTAGTGGAAAAGTGTGTTAAAAACTAGTCTACAAGAGGTTTGAATGCTTTTATAGATTGGAGAGGTAAATCATAGAACCACCTCAAAGCATATTCCTTGAGGCTTATTGTAAATAATTTGGTTAAAATTTTATCATTCGAGGCATTATCAAGTCATGCCACATAAAAGGATCAAATATTCTATTTAAGATCACCCTTGCCATCATAAAATGGAAATTTAGGTACAAAAAATCCAATTAAAAAAGGGTGCAATAATATCTCAAGTGCAAGAGGCTTATGCAACACATCTTCCAAATCAATAGCATGTGGATATTTTAAATAATTTTGTTCAATATTTCTAACCTTTTCATCCAAGGTTTTTATAACTTGAAGGAGTGTTTGTGTAAGATGAAAAATTTTGAGCAATGGAATTTGGATATGCAATTACATCAAAAATATTCAAAACACCAATCTACTTCAAAATTTTTAGCCAATTAGACTAAAATGCAAACAAATGAACATTTATATCAGCATTATAAACTAAATATAAATGCTCCAAATTAGATTAAATAAGAAAAGTATTCAATGATTATGGATGTAGGATTGTTACCATAGACTCAGATTTGTTGGACAACATGTGATTCATGATAGTTTTATAAAAATACTAATTTGGCATGATGGATTTGATCATTGAAATATCATAGGTTGGACATGGATTTATTATAATTATTAGTTGGTTTAATAGAGGGTGAGCATGGTTTAAATAGGTAATGGAGGGATATTTTCTAATGAATGAAAAATTCATTGGAATCCTATAGAGGAGACTCTATAGAGGAAGGAGAGAATTTTGATGAATTCAAAATTACTTAAAATTCAATAGAGATATAACTCTCTATATAAGGATAAGGGTGATGGAGAGTTATATATTCCATTTGGGAATTAATGATGATTATGGGAAGATTAAACTAGATTATAAGAAGGGTTAGGTGAGGAGTAGGGGATTGGCTTGTAGGAAAGCCAAGGAGTAGGTAGGTAGGTGGGTTTTCAATTTAAAATTCACAATATTATAGATAAGTGGGACTAGGATATAAATGGGATTAATTAGAATAATTAATGAAGAAATGGGAAGGGGAAATGTTAGTGAGTGAATATGGAATTAGTGTAGAATTAGGCTAATGAATAGGAATGGGTTAATAGGAATAAATTAGATATAACTAGATGGGATTAGATGAGATATATAATTAATATATGAAATTATTTTCTACTAATAATAATATTAGTGATGATAAATGAGGTGAGAAAATTTAGGTGCATACAATTTGAACTGTGGACCTAGTGGGATTTAGATTAGAAATTTGAGCAGCCATCAAAGGGGATGTAAACATGTTTTGAATAGTAAAAGGCATTTAAAATGGTAGTTGTGTTGAAAAAATTGGTAATTTCATGATAGATGTATCAATAGTAGTTTGGAAACAAAGGTTTAAACACATAACTTGTGCCCCAACTAGATGTATTATGTTGTAATGTGTTAAAGGGTAGAGATGTTTAAACTATAGTTTTAGAACTTTTTCTTTCAATATAATTTTTAGGATCTCATCAAAATATTCAAGGTTTTATCGAATATTCTCACAAAAAAATGTAATTACTTGTAATTGATCATGGTATATTTTCTATTTTTCATTTATTTCATGGTATTCATTATCATATTCTTCTTCTATGATAACCCTATTAGTATGTTTTCCATTGTCAACATGGGTATCATCATGATCCAAAGTATGATATCCTTCATTGGTTTGAGACATATTATATGGTATAAGTGGAAGCTCAATGTGTTTAATAGGCACACCTCTCAATCTATGGCTATGCCTAGGTTGCATGCAAAATAGTAGTAGGAAAAAAAAAGTACAACAATCTAAAACCTTAATTGGCTTAAAACCATAGGAATTAGAAAAAATTGAATTCAAATGAATGGGGTTCACTAAATTTTTAACCCTAAAATATATCAAAGAATCCTTGTTTGGTGTTAATAGGGTTAATAATATAGAAATGATAATGCACAAGGGTGATGATCAGATCTAAAGTAGGATAATTGGGTGCTAAACTCATATCAACATACACTAAATTTATTATGTTGAGAGTAGGCTAAATATATAAATTAAAAGTAAGATATGCATGTAAATGATAAAGGAGTGATATACTTAGTTGGTTTTGATGCTAAACTAGTGTTAGATATGGAATAGGGAGAAAATAGACTAAGATATGATTCTAGAACAATCATCAGATTCTAGATTTAATTCTTCTAGAGCTTTGGACACTAACATAGCCTGGGAAGGTTGTGTCAATGCTTCTATATAGGTTTGACATAAGCATAGTGTAAGGAATACCTATTAGAAAAGGATGTGACCATCTAGATGCTTTTGGGTTTATCTTTTCCTTCATTTTATTGCATTTAGTTTTGGGTCATGGATAGTTGTTTCTCATGAATTTTCAAAATCATAGTTCTTCATATTCATGTGACCTTGGGGGAAATGTGTTAATGATCACATGGTGTTGATCTAACCCCAGATATCCCTATATTAGTAAGCACTGCCTACATAACCAATACTCTAAAGAGGGCCTCATACTAATGTAGTTCTCTCTTATGTGTTATATTACCATATAAATCATTTAATATGTGCAAAAAAAGTATAATAGTGATAGCTTGTAACTTGTAAAATTGGGATCTTGGGCTGCTCCTTTAGTAATTCATACTTGTACATGTGTTATACCTATGAATATTATGGAAATAGGGAGTTTTTGTTCAACTTAATGCTTTATAGAGTGATTTTGATCAGTTTTCTTTGTCTCTTTTGATATTTTTTAGGTGAGGTATGAATGAGGGTTGATCTTGTATTTATATCAATCTATTTGGATAAGAAACTCACATGAAAAAACTTATATTGACCATTAAGATACATTTCATTTAAAAAATAGAAGACTTTAGGGTACTAGACACTTGCATCAGGTTAGGAAACTAATGTTGATGGTAGTGTATGTCATAGACGTTACTGTCTAGGGAGTAAGAAAGTAGGTATAGGTTTAGAACTTGTAGAGATGGAAGATAAGTACATTTTAAGCATTCTGGTCAAGATAAAAGGCATGGGTTATCAACATAAGACTATTTAAACTAAGATATATAGTCTAAGTGTTAAAATATAGAACTAATGCAAGACTTGTGGAAGTGGGAAAAGTACATAACTTAGAGGAATAGCCAAGGTCTAAATTTATTGAGTGTATAAGACTAAGGTGATATATAATCCATAAATATCATCTATAATTTGATTGAATGCATTTTTTTTTGTTTTTAATTTTTATTTTTTTAAATTCTTAAATTGGTTCCTTATCACTCTAAATGCTCCCCCATTCTATATACCACAATATCAATATACTAAACCTCTCTATATACCTTCCTTTTATATATACCCTTCGGTACATGGAATAAACTAACCTGTTACTTATACTTGATAGTATGTAAAAGAGTTATTAAGATACATAAGATAATAATGGTATGTGGTACCTATGTCGCATGTGAAAAGGATTCGCACTATCATTACCACCAACTTAACAATAAAATAGCATACTTGACAATAAAGTATCTTGTGTAATTTTTCAAATTTTACTATATAAAAATGAAAAAAATTCTTTTAATTTGATTTTAAAGTGATTCAAAAAATTTAAAAATAATTTTAAATAATAAAATTATTTTTTAAATAAAAAATATTTAAAATATACCTCTTGTCCTCCACATTTGACAATTTTGAAAAAAAATCTAATCTTGGAATGTGAATCATCAATCAAAAGAAATATAACCTCTAGACCAAGCTTCACATGTTAAATATGTTTTTAACTTAGAAAAAATAAGTCTTATTTAATTTATGCATAGTACATATGAGATATATTCTTCATACTCAGCCAAGACAATGCATACGTCTAATGTATCATCATAATTAACAATTGTTAGAATTGGATGTCACACACAGAGAGAGAGAGAGAGAGAGAGAGAATCCACTGAGATAAAATATTGTTTATTACACAAATTTAGATTGTAACACCACATTTTTATTAGAATATAATAAAAATAATGGATCAGGCCTAATAAAATCCATATGTTTTAAAACTCAAATTAGAATTGATAGTGTAGATCCATATGAAATGTAGTAGTCACTTCTTAACCTCAGTCCATAAGTGAAACATGGTAAATAAAAATCCAAGAATGCCATGCATGTCTTTTAAATGCTATTTTTGAATTATAATGACAAAATTTAACTCTAAACTAAATGATGTAGGTTGTACATCTAAAAATAAGGTGGGAGAGAAAAAAATTGACAAATAAAAAATGTGGCTTTGATACGAATGTCATGCCAAATAAATTATTTATGAAATGATGATGATCAATATTTGGTGCAAGCCAAAATTATATTTTTTATTCAAATTGGAATGAGAAAATTAATGAAAATAAATATCCAATATATTTTGTTCACTTAAAATTCTAAAATATCCCTTCCTATTCCTACATTAATGTACATTAAACTTATTATAATAAGACAAATAACCTATGGCATATAGGATTATGTAAAATATTATTACACTAATATTTGTCTACATAACATGGTACTTTGATATCATACCTACCCTGTACTCATCCATCTCCATGAAAACATATACAAATTTTCCAAATCATTGTTTGGCATCCCTACTGATTAAGTAATACTATATGCTCATAGGCCTAACTATGTAATAATGTGGTCAAACCAATGCCTCCACCAAACACCTCATGTGTGAATCTATAAATATCATGGTACATGTGATCAAGTATAGTCCTATCCCAAGAATACATAGTCCCATACTCCTCTATATATTATATGACCCTATGTATATTATACAAGATAGACACACCCTCACCATCCACTAATATGAATGAACCTAGTAGAAAAAACTGCCCACCTGGAGAATCCAATAAAATAATCACAAACAATACATATAAATCACTACCTCTATGATTATGCACATCTCATCTACCATTAAAATATTTTTATGCATGGTTCATGGGCATATACCCCATAACATCTTATACCACCACCCTCCTACTAGTAAATATAAATCATATTATCCTCCAGACATACTCCATAGTAACTATAATTTCACCTATAGGAAACCAAAATGTGCAATTTTTTACACCCCACCACTCAACTAATGTGGTCAAAATTTTGAATCATATGGCATCATATATATCCAACCCACATATCCAAGTCCATACCTCTAAAAAATCAAACTTTCCTCATCAGATAGAGGTATCCCATCCACAATATCCATCATCTTACCCCATCACTAGTTCCATATAATGCACATCCTCCTGCAAAGATAAACCATAGACATCAAAAATCATAAATACATTCATAAAAAATATATAAATCCATAAAATCTAAATACAACATAGTTTTTTAGTGTGGAATATAGTTTTTCCTTCATAATAGCAGTGGTGTTACTCAAAAAATATCATAACATGTCCAAACAAGACCACTCAAACTAGGGGATCGTATAAAAGTCAAACATACCTTATATAATCAAAAAATATTAAACAAAATTAACCTAAATGAATTTTTATAGATAAAACTAAGAGATATTCTAGTTACTAGTCTAACATCATCCTCAACCTTAATTAGGGATTCTACCTCCTCAAATTGACTACACAAAATTGCTCTCTTTTGAGGCATGTTGGAAAATTCAGATCTCTAATTTAAAACTTTCAAAATCACATAATGAATCCAAATTTTTAAATTTATGAACCATATATACATTTTTACCTATTCCATACTCCTAAGGTATTGACTCCACACTATAAAATCTAGATTGCCAAAAAATTAAAATTATGATATCTTTCATGTTGGATGGTGGATCTTGATATTATTTTAATGCCCAGTTATCAATAGGGGGTGTGGGGGGTGGTGTGCCTGAAGAAAATTTTTGTGAAAAATACATTATAAAATATTGTAATTTCATAGTTAATCAAGACCATTTACTATTAGTTTTTAGATCTAATGATATAAATTTAGTGTATTTTTACCCTAATTTGTAACCCTCCTTTGATATGAGGGCATTGTAATCTGGTGGTAAAAGTGAGATAGTGAAGAGGATATTTCAGTGGATGTATTGCATGTTTTTCCCTACATTTGTTAGATTAAATAATAAGAAAGACTAGAAGTTTATGTGTAGACATAGCCCATATTGGGTGAACCACATTAAATATGTGTCTCTATTCTATTATGTTTTCTAAATTCTAATTCTATCTTTATATCATTATTATTTCTATAAATTATATATTCCTAACATTTCAAACCATATCTATGATATTAGAACCATTTCTTTGACATAGGATATAATCATGACACCTTTTGTATCAAATATATCTCACTCCTACACCAACCTTTTGTCACCTTGATGATACATACTTCAATTTTCGTTAGAAATTCAATTATTATTGGGAATCCATATGAGTACTGATTCAATTTCATTCTATAATACTTAGAGTTTAGAAACTTAGCTAAAAACTAAAAATGACTATTAGTTAATATTTTAAAATCAACCTAAGACCTCATATAAAGCTTTAAAAGAATAAAAATACAATAAACCTTCATCTACCATCCAATGAAGATCTCTTATTTGCTCATTTAGATGTGTTCTTCATCACTTGTATGTGGATGCTAAAATGGAAACTCATCTGTAAGGAAATTTTAGTAGCATAATGGTAATTTGATTGATGATTTTTATCTCAATAGATCATAAATCTAATATCTCACCACATTATTATTTGAATGGAGGAGAGTTCATCCATTTATAGATCTTTTTGAGGGAAAATGGGTAGTTAGATTTAATTTGAAAGTATTAAATAATTTCAAATTTGAAGGGTGTATACTAAGTCAATAGAATAAGTGGATATTTTTTGAGGATTTATGAGTTAGTTGGAATAAATTGTCAAGCTTTTTTAAATGGCTTTGAATGAGTTGAATGGATATTCAATGGGTTGAATGTCTTAATGAATTTTGTTGGAATGTGCAAGAATGTCTTAAATGAGTTTGATAGAAGTTTTAATGTCTTAATGAATGGGTTTGAATGCCTTTGAATGTTTTAATGATGTTTAAACATGTTGGTTAGTGGTTAAATGAGGAGGTTATAGGGGTTAAATGTGGTTAGTTGATGTGGCATGGGTGATTTTTGTTTATTTATAATTATTTATGTGGATTTTTAGGACTATGATTAATTAACATAACTAATATAGATTAATTAGTTAATTAAACAATAGGGACCATGTTAGGTGGATAAATATGCATTTTTACATTGAATGGATTAGTTATAGGTGTGTTTAATTTTAAATGTTGATAATTAGTGATGATACTAAAATGGTGAATTTTAGGTGTCTACATTTTTTCCCTCTTTGAAAGGGTGTGTTGACTAAAATAAATAATGACTTTTCAAATAAAGAAGAAAATTATAAGAGATATGGGTGTGAAAACACGTCCCAATTGGAGATTGGATAGGTAGATTCCCCTTTGAGAGGATGTGTGAGAATAAAGGAGGTAGATGGGTGCTTGAAATGAAGGATAAAGATATAGTTGGGCATTAATAAGTATTGCGAGTAGAGGTTGTGGATAAATGGAATTACCATTCTTGATTAAATGCTTACATGCATGAATTGATATTGGTTTGATGTTTATTTTCCTCTAACTACAATATATGTAAGGATTCAAATTTGGTAATGATATACCCCCATTGATATTTATTAAAATGGTGTGATTGGTATGCAAGCACAAAATAAAGAATTAGAGAAATCCATAGTGTTGGATTTATATTTTGTAGTTAAAATGATTGCATTGATGTGTATAATAGGATAAAAATGGATGAAAGGCTTGATTGGAGGTAAAAAATTTGGGTGATTTTTTTCAATAAATATGAGGTAGGGGTAAATTATGATTAATTTTTACTATTTTATACCTAGGATTTTGATTTGAGATTTGGATTTGAAAAAGTGATGGAGCTAAAATGGATCACATCCCAGTTGATGACCATTGCAGTGAGCAAGTAAGGGAACACCAAAGATGATAGGAGTGTGAGCCTTTGGTAAGTGATGTTTTGAATTTATGAAATTTGAATTTTTGTATCATAAATTCTTGGGAAAGGGGAAGGGAATGATTTTATTGTTGATATAATGGCAAATTCATCTTTGAACATGGTAAATTCATCATAGCTAATGGAAAAATCATTTTTTTAAATAGTAGTTTTGTTAGCCTATATAAAATTCATCATTGTGAGGGGTGAATTGATTAGGGATAGGACGGGTGGTGAATTTATTTCTAGTAGTGAATTAATCCAAAGAGTGGTGAATTTGTTATGGAAAACAACAAATTCATTAGTTTTAGTTATATTTTTGATGATTTTTAAGTTTGAATGATGTTTTTGAATGTGTGAAGGAAGAATAATAATATGTTTTATGGATTTGATGTAAAATTGTACTATGCATCATTTTTGGTGTTTTTTCAAGAGAGATTGTTGATCCTTAATTGCATGAGAGAGGTGCTCTATGGTATTGTAGTTGAGGAGTGACTTCATGGATTATGAGGTTGGGATACTTGTGGATATGGTATTTTTATGCATATCCAATATTATGAAGATCCATACTAATAGGGGGGTTTTTGATGATGTTGGTATAGTGATGGTACTTGGAGATGAGTACATTCAATTTCCTAACAAGGGAGATAACGGTCACACTAGAGGATTTTTGGAGGATTTTGTGTATTATAATATGGGGTACAATGCTTTATTATAGGATGCAAAACACATTGTATCATTGGAGAGATTTTTTGATGATGATATTATCTTGATGATAGTTTTAGGTATTGATTTAGATGCATGTATGGTTGGAGGGGACATGGATTCATTAACTCTAGTTTTGATCATGTTTGTCAGTGGCATATTTCTACCTAATAGGAGTGGGAGTTTATTTCCATTAGGTTTAACATATGTTTTGGGTGACATGTTCAATTTTTCCATGGAGTTTTCACAAGGCCATGTGTATTGGCATACTTGTATAGATATTTGAATGTAGTGGTATGCAAGAAGGAGAAGAGTATTGGGCCTTCTAGATTATTTCAAGTATGGGCATGGGAGCACCTAATTTTTTTAGGTAAATATGGATGAGGAAACATTTGGTTATAGATGGAATGTGATAGTGGGGGTATAATAGTGACATTTAGGGTATTTATCCTACTATAAGATGGTAGTGGATAAGTTAACTCCATAGAATATTACATGAAGACCCTATAGGGAGGTGTAATCACCTAAAAGTGGTAATTAGATACTAAGAGTGTTATTTGAGTTAACTTATCCCTAGAATAGCCATAGACTTATCCTTGAGCATTAGACTTACTTTTTCAATCATTGATCAAACCACAGTCACCTTTAACTAGTTAAAACACACTCCCAGAAATATCATCTCAAATCCCAATACAACTTGCTTAGCAGTCTACCAATAATGCATTAGCACCACATTTGGGACACTAAAAGCACATGACACTAGTGTCCCCAATTGGGTGCTACTATCCTTAGCCTTAGCTCTTCCCCAAAAATACTTTTTCAAATGTTTTCCCCTCTTAAGGTTAACCTAAGCAAATTTTCTTATCTATAAAAGCAACTAAACTCTATAAATACAAATCTAATTCATCTCTATTCACTATATGGAAAAGAGATGCAAAATTTATTCAAACCAAAGACAAAGTTTAGAAAAATCAAGGTATTTGATCCTTATTCTACCCTACTTCTGCATACTACCATCTACAATAGCCCTAATCCTACTTTTAAAACATTTCAAGATCAATTAAAATCAAGGCATCTAATCCCACTCTCATTCTATACTTCACTTACACTTGTATCAAGCACTAGGTGGGAGAACTACATTAGGCTTTATCCCTCTTCAAATTATTTGTATGTAGGCAACTCTTTTCATAGTGAGGTGTTGATTATGTCCAATCCATCCTACTAATGAACACACAAATATTGAGCATGTCATTCTTGTAAGGAGGGTTAGGGTTTACACACCAAATCAAGTTTTTTTGTCACAACATAGAGCTCTAGGTTTCATGCACACAAGAATAGGACTTAAGAACATAGGTGTAGGTAGCCCTAGAAAATAGGAATAGTCTCATAAAGGGGGCACTAACACAACTTATAGGACACTACATAATCATGGTGCTACTATTCATATTAGCCACTACTATCTAGTGAGTAGATGACCACTAGAATCCTATTGATGATACTCAAAACTGCCCAGATCTCAACTTTTAGAACCTAGATCATTCGTGATAGTCATTTTTTAGATAAGTATTTATTTATGCCTATTTATTTATATTTTTAAAAATTTAAAAGAAGTCAAAATCCATAACAAATCAGTAATTAATTATTGAATATTTATTTTTATTAATTTATCCATCTAATCCTCTTAATATTAACATAGGTTTTACATACTAAAACCCTAAAAGGTTAAATGATTTGGTGAACCTATCTTACTTCACATATTGCTACAAACCTTAACTTCCATTAATCTGAATTTTTGTGCAATAAATTTAGGGTTGTATACTTCTAATTTTATAATTTTTTTAGACAACCTAGCTAATTAAAATCAAATTCACATTAGGGTTTCAATCTATTTTACATATAAATTAAATTGTTGTAAAAGAAACCCTAGATTCAAAAACCGTAACCCTAGATAGACTTAGGATTTGAATCCTTTTATATTTATACTTATATTTTAATTATAAAACTTATATTTCATATTTATATATCTTTTAATTCATATAATCATGATCATAATTATAGAATAAATCAATCACTTTTTGTTGCAAAGTTTATACTTTCATTTACATGTTTATTCCCTTTAATTCAGAATGAGTTCATAAAAGACATAAACACATGTATAGATGATTATTTATATCAATTTTAAAATTTTATATTTCACCTATGTGTAATTTAATTAACAATCAAACCCATATACACATAGAGGATTTAACACATAAGCTAACAACTATGTTTCAAGCTTCAATGTCATATCTTATGTACAAGAAAGAATTTCCTTCTAATCCTCATATCCATGAGGGTGATAGCTAATTTACCTCAAGATAGGTCCATGATATCATTCATCCATAATATGAATCATCCTATAATAATTTCACTAATCCCCCTACTCAACCTATTCACACTTCTTCCCTATAGGGTGTGTTCCTACATGTTCAATCATAAATAACTAGGGTTTGCACTTGTGAGACTCTACGTGATCAAATTATTAGTATGATCAAGATAATTTTAGATTTAAAAAATAAAAATAAACTATTACATGAAAAAATTTCAACATTGGAAAATCAATTTACAAGACAAAGACCTCTAGGGCACAATAGTGTAAATCATGCATATGCATCTTCACCTAGTCAATTGGTGGCAAATAATGTTAAATATCTAAGTCATAAATCACAAAAAAGTACATCTATAACTAGTGATTCAAAAATCATTCAAAGGTCAAATAATATTTCAAGTGAGACACTAAGGCAAATTATTAAATCTAAGTTGATCAACCTACCTCCTCTACACCCAATGAGGAGATCCAAACATTTTTATGCATATCATAGAATGCATGTGCACCACAAAGATTCATGTTTAGAATTTAAAATTTAAATACAAAATATCATGGATAGAGATGACTCACATAGTGAAACTTCATCCAAACAACATATACTAGAACATCTAACAATTTTAAATGGATCAAATTCATAAATAGTATAAAAATGGTTACCAAAGCACAACTTAAAACAATAGAAGGTTAAAAAACATAATCAAATAAAGAAAGAGTAAAACAAGCACATATAAACTAATATAATATACCTCTATATAATGAGGCTAAATGTTAAATATGACATGTGTTTGGTTGAAATTATTTACAATAGCATGATTATCATGGCCAAGGTTTGGGCAAGCAGGCCCAAGGCATCACTAATCCTATTATAGAAATTGATAATATTGGTCAACATGGTTTTGTATTTATTAAAAATCCTAATGCACATCAGTCACATAAAATTTATCAAATCAAAACATCTAGATACATAGGAATTGTTATATAAAGAAAAAGATCTTAAGTTACAAAGTCAAAATCATGCTCAGCGAACAAGAATTCTCAAACAAGGATTTATAGCAAAAGATCCTCCACAGCACCATATGTATACAATAAGCACCATTTCAAAGGTCAAAATCAAAATCAATATGCCAAAGCACAATTCAAAAAGTTTAAATCCACAATATGAGGCAATTCCTTCTAGCACACCAAGTTATTATGATTCTAATGTGGAACAATATTATGATTTTAATAAGGAATAATACATAGATTCTTATTACTACCACATTCAACTATAACATATCAATCACATTGCATGAGATATTATCATTCTTATTTTTGATATAGGTCATAATGATAGAAAGTATCCCATGAGACTCATCATTTATTATGGTTCCTACTCCCTTGTACATACTTCCTTCTCTCTCTCTCTCTCTCTCACTCCTTGTACATAGTTTATTTTCATTTACATGTACATATCTTATACTCAAAAAACATAAAAACAATATAACATGTCAAAATACAAAAACATTCAAATATTTCAAAAACACAAATTTTATAGATTATATGCATTTCTATGTTTACATTTCTACTACTTACTAGATATTTCGTATTGTTATCTATCCTAGTATAGTTAGTTTTATCATACACAAATGCTTCACTTATTCTTGTCAAGTGTTTGTAGATTCTAAATAGGACTCCAATCCACTACACTGATTTAGACTAGCTATCATCTACCCATTAGGGGTATTTAAACCAATCCAATATTATATATTTGATACATCTACCTAATTGGGGGCATCTCATACATAGTTTCTATAACTAGGTTTTATCTTTACATACTATACATTTTAGCTTACACATTGATTTATTTTGATATTGATCATTATTACTCATTGCTTAGATTTTTTTTCTAATTGTCACTAATTAGACTCAATATATATGCATCTTAGCATCTATATATATTTGTGTTATAGCATTATAAATGATTTAATTTATAGTTTTCCTATATTAGACTTTATTATGTTTCATATTCTTCTTCTACTTTGAGGGCATTTGAATATTTCATTACTCTTTGGATCTATGCCCCTTCTCTATTTGTATGCTTTGTACATGTTCCCATATCCCTTGTGTGTGATTTATTACTTATATATATGGACATTTGAGCATGTCCTTAAATGTGTCTCTACACCTAATTACATATTTCTTGTGTATGTGGACATTTGAACATGGCCTTATATGCTTTCATTCTTAGATTTAGTGATATGTGCCCATGTCCCTTGTATTGTGTCCCCTTGGCCTATATTTTTTATGCCTCATATGCTTTTATGTTTGCTTCCTTGTATACTTCTACACCATGACACTTGTATTTACTTGTTTCACACACACCAATTTTCGATGCCATTAGGGACCTCATTCATCTACCCTTCCTACTTGGGAGTCATGATGGACATCATGCCCCATCCCCTAGGTAGTTACTCTGACTTACTATTATACACATTGATTACATATATCTTGATATGCTTGTGTAGTGTTAGATTATAACATACATCTTACATTATTTACTCATATTTAAATACATTTACATTTTGATGTTATGTTTTTACATTATATTGGAATATCATGCATATGCTCTAGCTAACACATTTTGAAGAGATACTTCTTAAGAGGGTATTTATTACATATATTTCATAACTACCATCAAAATAGGGGGCATTAACAGGGGTTTATCTAGAGGTTGGGCTCATATATTACTATTCATAAATACATTTCAGCATACAAGCTTAGTTTCAAACATCAAAATCAAGGTAGACACAGAATAGAACAAAGACTCAGAAGCCAATTTAAATCACTTAGAAATTAGACTAGGTAGAAATTAGCACCCAAATTGGGACACTAGTACCATAGGGCTTACTATCCAGTAGCCCCAAATTTAGGATAGTTTAGATCATTCAGACTAGTATACGAGGTATAACATAAATTTGTATAGATATAGTCATAGGTTTGATAATTATGTTCAGATATAACTTAGATTCATTCATTTCATTTTAGATTCATAGTAGTTTCTTAGATTTAGGGGCATAATGTGTGGTATGATCACTCATAAATTTAGATAAATTACATATATTCATCTATTACATACTCAATTCATATTCAGTATACTCAGATACTAGATTGGGGGCATGTGCATGGCACATAGTTTCCATATAATCAACTACACATAGGTTGGTATGATGGAATGGAAAACTCTATGTCATTATATACACTATATACACTTTTTATCACATTTGAGGTTGTCACTAGATTCATTCCTTACTCCATTTATAGTGGTTGGCATTCTCGACTAAATTAGATCTACCTAATATACTTGAGTCTCAATGGAATCAAATACACAATAAGATTTACTCAAGTAGATACTTTCATAACTTTACACACATCATTTATAGATACATCTATTTCACATAGGTGGGAAATTATTGAGTCATGGCCTAATTGAGTTCTTGATCCACCTACATGAGAGGGTTAGACACACTTACATTCTTATCTAATATATTCATAGAGATTAGGATCCATCGAGTAAGTGTAGGCAATGATGGAATCAAAACTAGATTAATTTCTTGAACCACCCATATGAGGATTGATTAATCCATCAACTCAGTCCAAGATATTCAATGATATGATCACTATGTACACTCACACACACACACAGGTTGTCACTAGGTCCATGCATTGGTTCATGTACCCAATGAGATTTATTCATTCTTTTGCTCTATTTTTACTCAAATTTACTCAGTTACTTCATTTTATCATAGTATTTTGCTTTTGATCATCTCTTAAGTAGGGACTAATTTTTACATGTTTCATTTTAGGTCATTACTTTGGATCAAGTTTCACATACATAGACCCATATTTGCATACTCAAACTCAATTACATAGGCTTCACTTCCAAAGTAAGTCTAGGTACACTTATTTTTCCTTTATACTATTCATTTGCTTTTTTACATTACTATCATAAATAGGGGAAAATTTAATCACCTAAAAGTGGTAATTGGATTTTAAGAGTGTAATTTAAGTTAAACTATCCTTAGTTTATCCATAGACCCATCCTTGATGATTAGACTTACTTTTCTAGTCATTGAGTAGACCATATTCACCTTCAACCAATCATAGCATAGTCCTCAAACTATCATCTCAGATCCCAATCCAACTTACTTAGTAGTCTACCAATAAGACATTAACACCACATTTGAGACACTAAAACCACATGGAGCTAGTGTACCCAGCTAGGCATTATCATCCTTAGCCCTATCTATTCCCAATGGATAATTTTTCAAATGTGTTCCCCTCCTAAGGTTAGTATAAGCATATTTTCTTATATGCAAAATCAAAAAAATTCTATAAATATAATTCTAATGCACCTCTATTCACTAGATGAAAAAGATATGCAAAATCTATTCAAACCAAATATAAAGTTTAGCAAAATCAAGGTATTTGATCCATATTCTACCCTACGTCTACATACTACCATCTATAATAGCCCTAAGTCCAGATTTTAAACATGTCAAACCTCAAGCACATTCAAGGCATCCAAGCCAACTCTCATTATAGCATTCACTTTCACTTACATCAAGCACTAGGTGGGAGAACTACATTGGGATTGATCCCTCTTTGAAGTATTGGTATGTAGGAAACTCTCTTCATAGTGGGGTGTTGAGGATTTCCAATCCATCCTACTAATGAACATACAAATATTTATCATGCCATACTTAAAAGGAGGATTAAGGTTTACACACTAAATCAAGTTTTCTAGGCATAACATAGAGCTCCAAGTTTCATGCACATAGGAACATGAGCTAAAAACATAGGTGCAGGTGCCCATAGAAAAAAGGAATAATATTACAAAGGGGACACTACACAAACCTAGAGGACACTACACAAACATGGTGATATTTTCCATACTTGCCACTATAGTCCAATGAGAAAATGACCATTATAATCCTATTGACAACACTCATAACTACCCATATCTCAACTTTAAAAACCCAAATCATTTTCCATAGTTAGTTTTCATATAATCCTTTATTTATGCCTATTTATTTTTATTTTTATAAATTCAAAATAAGTTAAAAGAAAACAAATTAATACTTAATTATTTAACTAATTTAGACATGTTGGACCCTTAATTTAAACATAGGTTTTACATACTAAAACCCTAAAAGTTTAAATCAAGAGGCTAACCTAGTATGAGTGGAGGACTCTATGTTCTTGGCTTATGTGATGACACCATGCTATATTTTTTGAAGGCATTATTACATCATTGAGAGCTATAGGATAAATTGAGTATTGAAATAGTTTATGATTTAGTAGGATATCCTAGTACTTCCTCATGTTTTTTCTTGATCTGTGAGGAAATGATGATATTATGGACCAATGATAAATCTAAGGTTTGATAAGATGATCTAGATTCATTTAAATATTTTTTCATTTTACAAGATATGAGATATCATTAATGCAAGAACCAGAGCTACAAATAAAATGTGGTGGGATTACACATTTCTAGTGAGACTAACCATCCCACATTAGAGACATAGGACTTCATATGAGTAGTGTTAGATGATTATGGGGGTATAACCATGGAGGGGAGGGAATTAAAGTATGAGGATGAAGGTGGTTAGATATCTATAGGAGATAGAGGAGAAGAAGGTGGTGATGTAAGACAAGGTAGAGATGTAGGAGACATGTTGATCATATATATTGAAATTGATGGATAGGGAGAGGGGGAGATGAAATGGAGATAATTTTTTTATTATGGTGTTAGGACAATGTTGATAGGAGAGGAAGATGGGGTAGATGGTGGGGATAGTTCTAATACATGAGTTATTATTATTGTTGTAGGGGATGGAGTAGGTCCATTAGGGCTATTTATATTTGTAAAGGATGATGAATTAATAGATAACCTTCATCATGATATTGTAGCTAGAAATAGTAATATAACTAGATTAAGTACTAATGGGGGTAGAAAAATGGCTAGTTAGTATGTAAATATGTAAATATAGTTTAGATTTAGGCCAAAGTAGACTAGATAATAGAAGATATAGAAGAGAGATGAGACCTTACTAGCTAGGGATGCAAAGTTACAAAAAAATTTAGATTATGTGAGTTATAACACAGGGTGAGGCACAAATATTATGTACTAAGCATGACACAATACTAAGTGATGTATAGAGGTTGTAAATGGAGATGGATAAAACTTGAGAGGTTTTGACTACACCCTGGGTTAAAAAGGCCATATCATATGTCATGCATGCTATGAGGTAGGCAATGTATTATAGGAGCCTATATGAGGAGATTATACAAGCAGAGCTAAGAGCACTTTCCTATAAGGAGTACTCAAGTTGGAAGGTAGCATCATCAATGAGGACTAAATGTAAACATCATCACAATGGTTAATGGGATATCGCTCATAGCATAGTATGGCTCCACCATGGATCACACCTCAAATATCACCTCTTATGACTCCTCCATTAGAGGGTCATAGTGAGAGTTGATTATGTATTTTGACATGGATTTTTTTGTGATGTAACGGATGAGATGTATTGATGAGGTGAATTCTATGTGTACATGGAAATTTATATATATATATATATATATATATATATTAATTCATTTTTTGTGCTATGTCTCATGTTTTTATTATGACCATGTATATGTAATGGAAGTTTATGAATGTATGGACTATTATGTTGTCATGATTAGATATTTATTGCTTTGTTAATTCTTTATGCACGCTTTTTAATTTATGAGTAGTTTACAAAGTTAGTCATGTATAATGTTAGACCACATTTTGACATCATTTCATATCATATGCTTTACTACATTTTTTGTACATGATGGATATGTAAGGGACTATATGAAGACATGGGGTGCTTACACTTTATATTTTATTATTATTATAAACCTTCATTAGCTAGTTCAGTAAATTTTATTTGTATGCATGGTTACTTAGCATGTGTTGATGATATTTATGGATTATATAGCATCGTAACCTTGCACATTTGTAAATTTTAGACTTTGGTTTTTACTCTTATTTTTGGACCTTTTCCCACTTTTATAAGTCTTTAATTTACTCTATCTTGTGTCCCTTGGCATGTATCTCATAGTTTGACTAGTTTTATGTTGATGACCCAGGCCTTTTATCTTATCCAAAATGCCTAAAATATACTTATCTTCTATCTCTGCAAGTTCTAAACATGTACCTACTTTCTTGCTTCCTAAACACTAACATCTAGGATAGACACTAACATTGAGATTAGTGTACTAACCCACATAAGTGTCTAGTTTCCTAAAATCATCTATTTTTAAAATTAAATATATCTTAATGGTTAGCTTAAGTGTGTTAATGCAACTTACTTATCCAAAAGTACTGATATAAATACAAGATCAACCCTCATTCATTCTTCACCTAGAAAATACCAAAGAGACCAAGGAAACTTATAAAAATAACTTTATCAATCATTCAATTGAACAAAAATTCCTTATTTCCACACCAATCATAGGTATAACACATCTACAAGTATATACTAAAGGAGTAAATCAAGAGATTGATTTACCAAGCTACAAGCTAGGTCATTATTGTGTTTTATTTACACATATTACATAATTTAGACACAAACCGACACATGGGGGATAACTACATGAGTCTGCGGCCCTCTTCTAGAGTATTGGCTATGTAGGCAATGTCCATTGGTAGTGGGGTCTTTTGGGTTAGCTTGACACCATATGCCCACTAACCCATTTTCCCCCAAGGTCACAATGAAGATAAAAAACCATGGTTTAAAAAATTCATGAGGATCAATAGTCCATGAACTAGATCTAAATGCACTAAAGTGAAGGTGAAGTCAAACCTAAAAGCATCTAGGTGGTGTCATCTTTTTCTAACAATTATTCTGTAGAGGACAATTATATCAAACCCAAACATTAACATCGATGCGACCATCCCAAGTTGATATTAGTATCTAGAGTTCTAGAAGTGACAAATCTAGAATCTAATGACTAGTCAAAAATCTCCTTCTACCTTATTTTTTGCCTGTTCTAGATCCAGTACTATGTTAGCATTATAACTAGCTAAGTATATCACTTCTTTGTCATTTATGTATCTAACATAGTTTTACTTTATATATTTATCCTATTCTCAGCATAACAAATTTAGTGTATGTTTATATTTGAGTTTATAATTTAATTGGCATGATGTAGATTTGATTATCACCCTTGTGAATTATCATTTTTATATTCTCAACCTTATTATTATAATACTAAGGTAGGATAACTTCTTATCAATTTTAGGGTTAAAAATTTGGTGAACCCAATTTATTTGAATTTAATTTTTTATGATTCATAGGGTTTCAAATTATTTTAGTTTTTTGTTTCCTACTTCTAATATATTACATGCAACCTAGCCATTTCCATATATTTGAAGGTGTGCCTATTGAACACATTGAGCTTCCCCTCCCACCATCTAAGATGTCTCAAACCAATGAGGGATCTCATACTTTGGATCATGATGACACATATGTTGAGAATGAAAAACATATTGATAGGTTCATCATAGAATAATATTCTGATAATGAAACCCATGAAACAAATGCAAATGAGCTATAAAATCATAATCAAGTGCAAAAAATTGCATTATTTCATGATGTTATTTGACATACCCCTAAATATCTTTATTATATCTTTAAAACTAAACTCAAAGTGAAAAAATCCATAACTATAGTTGAAACATCCCTCCCTTTGAACACATTAAAACATAATACATCTAGTGGGGGGCATGAGTTATGTGTAGGAACCTTTATTTCTTGAAATTAATATTTCTACATCTATCATAGAATTACCAATTTTTTAAACATAAATACTAGTTATAATGCCTATTACTACTCAAAACATGTTTACATCCCCTTTGGTGACTACTCAAATTGCTAATCTAAATCCCATTGGGCCTACAATTAAATCACTCCTTAAATTTATAAAGACCTTAGAGGAAAGGGCTATAAACATTAAATAAAATGATTTAAAATACCCTAATGTTATAGATTTATAATATTTATTGCATAACCCTCTTGCACTTGATATGTCTTTATACCCTTTGCCACCTAGATTTGTTGCACCTAAATCCATATTTTATGATAGTAAGGGTGACCTTTAACAACATATTCAAACCTTTTATGCATCATGGCTTGATTATGCCTATAATGATAAAATTTTGACCAAATTATTTTCAAGAATCCTCAATAAATATGATTTAAGGTAGATATATGATTTACCTCTCTAATCCATAAAAGCATTCAAACCTCTTGCAAGCCAATTTTTAGTGAACTTTTCCATTAATATTTCTAAAAAGATTTTCTATTCTCCAATTTCCAAAATCAAACAATGAACCAATGAACCTATCAATGAATATGTCTTGATATATAAGACAATGCTACCTAAAATGACCAATCTTATGGAAGATAAGGAATTACAAGACATATTCAAGCAAACTTTATTTGCTCCGTTAAATGAGTCTATTGTTTTTAATAAGTTCAAATCTTTTGATGACTTATGCCATGTTGTACAAGATCATGAAATGAAGATTATTTCATTGAATAAGCTCAAGTATGTAGTAAATATACCATTTTCATATATATCTAGTACTAAATTTACAATCAAACTAAGTTATAAGTTAAAGCCTCCTAAGCCTAAAAAGGAAATGACCACCATGGTTAACATAATTTCACAAAATTCTAATCAACTTGTCTTATCCAATTTTCCAAGAAGATAATTTACATGTTTACCTAAGTCCCTAGCTTCATTACTCACATGGTTACTAGAGTGTCATCTTATGTCTCTCCCTCATCCTATCTAGGTTGATATAATTCAACCTCTACCCAAAGGATATGATGTAAATGATTATTTTGATTATCATCAAGGACTAGGGAATTGTATAGGCATATGATTTACCATGAAGAACAAAATACAAGATCTTATTAATGACCAATAGCTTATATTTGAGGATCCTCCAAAGGAATCAGGTTCATAACCTAGTGATCAACACAAACAAAAAATGTTTAAAAATAATTTTCAAGACCACTCTAAAAAGGAACTAGAAGTGAAAATGACATATAATGCACATCCTCCCCCACCACATTATGGGCACCTATTAGATGGGATTATTGGTACTTACACATGACATATAGCTCTAATGCTTTATAGACCCTCTTGTAGACACCTAAAAAGTGTCTAATCCTTGGTCTTCCTCTCTCCCCTTGGTCCCTTGCCACTTCAACTATCCCTAACCTACCTAGGTCTTATTAATTGAAAATAATCATCTATTTTTAATTAAATAAGTCCATTTTTCCCTCTCCTTGCCACCTCGCCACCCTAGGATACCTTCCTTGGATCCCCTTCATTCCCCACATGGCCATTTAATGCCTTAGACTCCCATTCCAATCTCTTCACTCGCCCATTTAACCCCCGTCGACCGTTTCATCCTCGCATTCATTTGACCCGGCGGCTGGAAAACGGATAGAAGGCTATTTTTAGCCTTTTTCCAGCCTTTTAGCCGCTAACGTCGATCAACCGTCGATCGACGTCGGTGATATTGCCGGCGTCGGCACCTTTCATAACGGCTTCTTCACCGTTATCTCCTCTCTCTTGGCTTCTCTTCGCTCTCTGCGTCTTCTCTCTGGCATCCCGACCCTTCAACCTTCGTATCAGACCCTTGTATCCGTCCTTCCATTTGACCTCTCTACCAATCAATCTGACTCTCTCCCTCAGGTACACAGCAAGCTTCTGCAAGTGAACAATAAGGATTCTTCATCAGCAACAGGTCTTCAACAAGCGGCAATAACAACAACAGAAACCAGCAGGCACAGGTATGTTGTACTCTGTTTGTTTTCTTTATGCTTTCTAGTCACTTCTAAACTAGATTTAGCACTTCTTTCCCTCAGTTCTGACTGTCACCCAGACCCGGATTCCTATCTCCCTGATTGGCTTCCTCTATCTCTCTATCCCTCTCTCTCCATTTGACTCTCCTGTATCTCTGCACAGACCCCCTGACTGCCTCAAATCAGACTCAAACCCGTCCACAGACCAAACCCGGACCATCCACAGACCAAACCCGGACCATCCACAGACCAGGAACCTGACCAGACCCATCTAGAGGCCACTACCCCGACCGACACCGGTCACTTCCTCCACTAACGTCGGCAGACTAACCGACATCGGCACCTTTGACAACCGACGCCGGTAGAGACCACCGACGCCGGCGACTGCAACCAGGCCGACATCTTCTTCCAGGTAAGCCTTTGCTTCCTTTTCTCTTTCAGTTTGCTATCATTTTAGTCTATTTTAGCATTCTATCATTTATCAGTCATTTATCTCTTATCAAAATAGTGGGTTGACCTCCCTTAAGGAAGTTCTCATACTTCTGGGAACAGGCTTTTGCCTGGCAACCCACCGCCTATCCATCTAACATTTTCTTGTCCAAGTTCCTTTTCTTTGCAAGTGTCATTCCTCCACAGCCAAAGAGGAGTGCTCACAAGCGTCTGGATTACGGTGCGCAGTCTATATCCAGGTAATTCACATGCCTTGTCCATTATCTCTTTAGTTTCTTCTCTCTTTATAATCTGAAAAGCGAATTAGCGATAGAAACATTTTGGCACGCCCAGTGGGACCCTAGGTTCCTCCTGGGTTCCTTTTCTTCTTCATTCATTTAGGAGCATTAGGTTCTTACCTTTCCTCCTTCTTTTCTTCTCAATGACACTATAAGCAGGACTAAAACGAATCTTTCTTTTCTTTCTTGCACATTCTAGACTAGTCCAACATCATACTCCCAACCCTTTCTCAAACTTGTCTTCATAACAAACATCACATTTCGACTTGGGCATTAAAACACTTTGCATTCATTTCTGCTTGTGCTTGCATCTTCTTAGTCCACATCTAGTAACTTAATCTGCATATTGAATAAATCGTAGACACTTGATGTTACACTACCAGACCACATGCACTAAAACACACATAAAACTTACTTGAGACAAGGCCTGACTGGGATTTCATCCCCCAGCGGATACCTTACCCATCCCGGTGACCCTACTTGGATTTCATCACCAAGGGGGAAGCCCACTCCATTCTCTGGCGGAGGATAAACTCTAGGCGAGGTATATCTTGGCTAAGCGAGACCAGCTAACCACTGGAATCGTGAAGTGAGGGGAGCTTGCTCCTTAGCACCAGGCCACGTACCAGACCCTAACACAGACTTTGAGCACCTAAAACAAGACCTAAAACCAGCTCTAGACTGCTTCTTCTAGGACCTTCTTGACAGCCAATCTCCCTAAACATTCATCTAAGGCGTAAGCCATAAAATTCTAAAGTTAATTCTTAGGATTTATCGCTTAGGCTTGTCTGTCTCTCTCTGTTCTTCTCTTCTCATCTGTTTGTTTGAGTGAGTGAGGACGCTTTCTTCATTGTTTTTCCAAAGAATCTTAAAATCTTTTTGTTCTCTGGAAGACACAGTCACCGGCATCAGTTCTTCCACCGACGTCGGCTTTCCCCTGTTATCAGCATCAGTTCTGTCACCGACGTCGGCTTTCCTCTCTTATCGGCATCGGTTATCTGACCGACGTCGACTATCTTCCTTATCGACATCAGTTTTTCAACCGACGTCGGTCTCTATCACTGTCCTTTTTTTTCAAAACCAGCAGCCTAAAACCTGTCCCTTCTCTGTCAAAACTCCATTCTAAGTTTTTGGAACTGCAAGAACACAGTTTCTGGAACCAGGACTCTCTTCTTAACCACTTTAGCCAACAACCGATTCCATCTACCCCATCCCTAACCAGTCCTATCATGGAGTTCCACTCGGAGACTAAAAGAACTCCTACAGGACCGACCCCGCCCCCGACCCCGACTCAAATTCCCATCATCCCTGAAGGGGACCAAGGTTTTGCGAAATTCTTGGACCTCAATGCCGCAGCCCTCCAAAACTATCTCGCGAGAAACTCAACGCGAAACCTTTCGGGTGACGTGGCGACGACATCCACACCATTCGCCACCCAACCCTTTATGACTCAGCCTTTCACCTCAACTATTAACCCAACCATGGCCAATACACAAAGTTTGGCCTCCCCATCTATTTTTAGACTGACCTTCATCGGGGTTCCATTACCCCCTCAACTACCTGCAATTCAACCAAGTTCTACATCATATTAGAACTTGATTGTCTCGACCCCTCATACTCTTGCGCCCATAAATGTAGGCGTGCCAACCTCTCTTTCTACCAGTGCCACCATTCAACCACCTTTGGCGGTGCCCAGTCAACTTATACCTTCAACCTTCATAACGCAACCACCTCTAGCCTCCACTTCCGCCCCTGCAACTAGTCATCCGTACATTGTACAACCGACTATGTCGCACGCCTCTTCTAGCCTCTTCCAAGTGCCTTACAACTTAGGGGGCACTCAACCCGCCAATCCGTCAGCAGATCTTATCAAGATGCTGATGGATAAAATGTCCAATCTCGAAGCCTCTATTTCCGGTTCAAGCAATACTTTGTCATATGAGCAAATTTGTAGCGAGCCCATCCATCCTTCTGTCCCTATTCGACCATACCCTAACCATTGGGAGCTTCCTAAATTCACTCGCTTTCAGAGTAAGGAAGACCCACAACAACATCTACGGGCATTTAGACATGCTTGTTATCTTATTGCCCATGACGATGCGTTGCTTTTACGCACGTTCCCTATGTCCCTTTCTGGCCCAGCCCTTGACTGGTATAGTTCTCTTGCCAGACACTCTATCTTTTCATTCATTTAACTCGCCCAACTATTTCTTGACCATTTCTCAATCAACATCACCAAACAAGTCTCAATCACAGACCTTTACTCCATCAGGTAATTTGACGACGAATCAATTGTCGACTTTGTCGCTCGTTGGAGAGGTCTGATCAACCAGCTCTCCTTCTCTTTACCTCAACCTGAGCTCATCGAGCTCTTCTCTTGAGCATGTGCCAGACACATCTCTTCTACCTTGCAGATTCAGACATTCCACACTTTTGACGAAGCTTTCATCATGGCTCGAAAGCTCGAACTCCACGCCCTTGAAGAAGATAAGGTCAAACTGCGTCATACCAACGCTAAAACCAATGGCCATTCTTCTTCCAGACCTTCTTCTTCTGCCAATTCTGAATCTAAAGGAGTGGCCAATACTGTGGTCGTTAGATCACCATCCTCGATGTCAACTAATTACTCTCAACCTTCGACATCTCCAAGTATCACCAAACAATTCCAACAACGGTACATTCAGCATTCTTACACTCCACTTGGAGAACCATACGCTTCCGTTTTAGAAAAAATACTCAAGCAGGGGGTCCTCAATCTCCCTCCAATCTGACCACCTCAATTTGACCCTTCAAAAGCCATCCCCACATGGTATAGGGAGGCTGACTTCTGTCCCTTTCATCGCATCCAAGGCCATGACATCGGCAACTGCCAAACTTTCAAAAACATCGTCCAAGACATGATCGACAAGGGGGATCTTATTTTAGATAACCCGAACGCCCCACCTAACCAACATATCGACATTTTCAAACACCCTTTTCCAAATCATCCGCCTACTCAAAACAACGTCTAGATTTCGACCAATGACCCTCAAGACCATGACATTCACACGATTAGCACTATCTTGCCTCTTGTCCTTGACCAACCTCTTCCATTAAAGGATGAAGAACCTTCTTCTCCTACTAGTCCTCCATCTACCTCTCTTGTATTGGAGGACGCTTTGACCACATCAATGCCATTAAGCCCACCTCCATCCGAAGACCCTACCTTGCCTACTCCTCAACTACAAGTAGAAGGCACGATCATCCATGCCCTCCGCCCACTTGAGGAGCCTCCCTCTCTTATTTCTTCTCCACCAAGAGAAGAACCAGTCCCTCCACCCATTTCAATCGAGGAAGACCCAGTCACGATTTCCTCTTGCCCTTTGCGTGAGAATTCTACATCTCACTCACCTTCGTCCACATCTAAACCCAAACCCATATCTAACCTTGCCTCACACAATAGTGGCCCTCGACCCGAACACACGAAGACCACTAGACCACATCGGAGGACTCATCTCCCACCTTCGTCATTGCCCTCTATCTTGGGCCCGCATCCGTCCACTTTAATAGGAGTACTTCCCACTCCCATACTTCACAGAGGCACATCGCCTCTATTACTCTCTCAACCCATCAGACATACATCTCCTCCAAACCCTCGACCTATACCTCTTTCACCTCCCAAACCAACGTCACCAACCCTCACTGCAATAAAACATCCTGACCCGTTATCAGGTTCATATGCCTTCCTCTTACGGCAATTGTTGCAGTCCTCTCGTATCGACCTCCCGCCTCTTAGACAATATCAATCTCTCGGACCTAAACCACCTTGGTTTGACCACACTTGCATTTGTGCATATCATCGCACGCCTGGACATGACACGGAACATTGTCATGCCCTCAAGGTTGCCATTCCCCGATGTTTGGAGAATGACACCTCCCTTTTCAACCACGTTATCAATAAACCTTCAACACCACTCCGCTCATCAACTCTCGGATCAAGGCCATCTTGGTTCGACAACTCTAAGTTTTGTCACTATCATCACACTCCGAGACATGACACTGAGCGTTGTTGCGCTCTTAAAGCTGTCATTCGTCAACACCGGAAAAAGGACACCCTTCTCACCAAGGATCCTCTTGACCACCTCTTTGACAAAACGTCAACCCCGACTCATGCCTCTCCAACCTCATCACCTAAATCGGGATCTCCACGCTGGAATATGGTCCCCTTGCCACCTTTGACCCCCTTATTCGACATTAATACCATCCATCTGACCACTAAACCTCAACCGACCTTAACCAATCTTTCAAACATTCTCCCTACCCGCTGGGGGAATTCATCCTTCATCCAAACCTCGACCAACTTTTCAACCCAGTCTCTACCACATATCAATCACTCATTTAATCTTAAATCTCGATCAAGTGTCCATCGACCCAACCCCCGACCAATTATTCGACTAGTCTCAACCAAACTTCAACCAAATATCAATCAACCAGACCTCTCGACCAAACATTCAACCTTTTTCAACCAACCAACGACAATGTCAACCAACTTCACATCCATCAATCAACACCTGACCAACCTGGAAAGAAGCAAATTGGGGCAAGTTTGCTCCTAATTGACTTGGACCTTATCATAACATACAAGCATGGCCCAGGGTCTTATTAAACCTTAAACCCCTTCTTATGTCTTGCGTCTTCGACCTTTCTTCTGTTAGTCGAGTACTCGCCTACTTGACACGTAACTTGAGCTCGTCCCTTGAGCAACCCCTTGTCATTGTCATTCCTTTTCCTATCAACCCTGCTTCCTAACCCTTGTCAACCCTTTTTTGTCAAGCAGTAATGCTTTGTCCTAATAAAAGGGAACCCTTAAACTTCTACATCCTTGTCCGTGACTCTAATCAAAAAAATCAAAAAAGTCAAAAAATCAAAATCAAGATGTCAAAACATATCCAAGGTCACAAAATCAATTCAAAAAGACAGACTGCTCCCTAAAAGGATAGCTGTACTATCATTGCTGTAGCTAATAGACTGATCCCTCGAAGGATAGCTATTCAAACATTATTATAAACAAAAATATAGACCACTCCCTCGAAGGATGGCTATGACTAAATCTTGCTACAAACAGCAACTTTTCTTAGAAGCTTCCTGCATTGATCAGCTTCGCAACATGACCATACATTAAATGACATCTCTATGTAGGCTTCTTGCATCGATCAGCCTGCACCAAAAAAAAAAGAAAAAAAAAAAAAAAAAAAAAAAAAAAAAAAACGAGTCATGGACTTGGCTTGTAGTTGTCTCAGGGTCTCCTATAAAAAGGGGCAAGGTTATTCCTGCTCTTAAACTGGGTTACCCTCTTTCCTCCTCCTATCACCTGCTCAAGGGACTTCGAGCTCACTTTAATGTCAAAGTGATTCGATTACCGTTCTAACACCACACTGGTCAACGACGTAATGCATGAACGGGGCTTTGGTTCTAATAACCCCTATCTATGCTTCCTTTCTGGTCCTTGTCAATGAAAGTGCAATTTGCCTTTCACTTTTTCTCTACACTCTGGTCACATTTAACCACATCAATTGTCGACTCATCTCTCACCAAGCCATTTTCGTCATTTTCAGCTGACATCACCCTAGTCCATTTCACATAGTTTCTATGGACACCAATACACATGGAAACTACCGACCCGACCCAATTTATGTTAAGCATAAACCAATACTTGCTGAAGCATAAATAGACCTTCATTCATTTTTAGCATACACCCATCACGACTATGGAAAATTGCTAGGGATGAAAGACCTTTTGACCAATGTTGCAGAATACACCATTTGGAAAAGGCTGCAACATCTCTTCTCCTCATCACCTCATCATTTCGACACTCAACCAAACTCATCATCGACCATTTTGACCCTCGCAGTCCGAACTACATTGGTCTAAGGCCCTATGACCAGGGCTATGTAGGCAGCACTCAGATACCACATCTTCTGAGGTTAGCTCGACCACCCCCGTTTGTTCGTCTCTATGATGGACAAACCTTCTCTTCTTTGACTTTAATCACGACCAACTTCATTGACCTTTGACCAAGACCAATCATTGACCTTTGACCAAGACCAATCATTGACCTTTGACCAAGACCAATCATCTCTTTAACCCTTCCTCCCTTTTAGGGAGAACTACATTGGCTTGAGGCCCTTCACACAAGGGCTATGTAGGCAGCACTCAGATCACATGACGTTTTCTGAGGTTAGCTCAGCCACATCCTTTCATCCATCCATCCCTTTGACCATCGACCATTGGAGATCATGCCTATCTCCTCAGACCCTGACCACTTTCGAGACAACTCTGTCTTGGTTTTGTTTGCACGCATGCTACCTCACGGCTGGCTAGCAGAATTGTCCGTAGACTATTTTTGACCCTTCGCAAGTATAGGATCGCAAGCCAGTTGATCCCTACTACTTGTGGCATTTTTGTGTTTTCTGGGAGCACTTCTTGAGCCTAGGATACCTGGAACACGACGACCATTTGGAGCTTCAGCTTAGATTGAGTGACCCGATCAGCAGACGACTAAATGCTGGGGCCCGGTTACTTCAATTTTGGCACTCTTTGACCCTCGACATGCGACAATTTGACCCTACCTGTCCCGTGACGTGGTATACGCACAATCACGACTTTTGCAGCATTTTCACTCACTTTTCATCTTTCTCATCCACTCTTTGTCAAATCAGCACCCGACATCAGGTTTCCTTCCCTCGACTCCTACTTTGAGGGGGAATACCTCATCCATACTTCGGGGCAAACCACATCATCCTTCACCTGGGGCAACCACTCCCTATTTTTGTCTTGCAGTTCGTCTAGAACAACCAACAAGACAAAAAGGGGCAAATGTAGACACCTAAAAAGTGTCTAATCCTTGGTCTTCCTCTCTCCCCTTGGTCCCTTGCCACTTCAACTATCCCTAACCTACCTAGGTCTTATTAATTGAAAATAATCATCTATTTTTAATTAAATAAGTCCATTTTTCCCTCTCCTTGCCACCTCGCCACCCTAGGATACCTTCCTTGGATCCCCTTCATTCCCCACATGGCCATTTAATGCCTTAGACTCCCATTCCAATCTCTTCACTCGCCCATTTAACCCCTGTCGACCGTTTCATCCTCGCATTCATTTGACCCGGTGGCTGGAAAATGGATAGAAGGCTATTTTTAGCCTTTTTCCGGCCTTTTAGCCACCGACGTCGGTCAACCGTCGACCGACGTCGGCGATATTGCCGGCATCGGCACCTTTCATAACGGCTTCTTCACCGTTATCTCCTCTCTCTTGGCTTCTCTTCGCTCTCTGTGTCTTCTCTCTGGCATCCCGACTCTTCAACCTTCGTATCAGACCCTTGTATCCGTCCTTCCATTTGACCTCTCTGCCAATCAATCTGACTCTCTCCCTCAGGTACACAACAAGCTTCTACAAGTGAACAACAGGGATTCTTCATCAGCAACAGGTCTTCAACAAGCGGCAATAACAACAATAGAAACCAGTAGGCACAGGTATGTTGTACTCTGTTTATTTTCTTTATGCTTTCTAGTCACTTCTAAACTAGATTTAGCACTTCTTTCCCTTAGTTCTGACTGTCACCCAGACCCAAATTCCTATCTCCCTGATTGGCTTCCTCTATCTCTCTATCCCTCTCTATCCATTTGACTCTCCTGTATCTCTGCACAGACCCCCTGACTGCCTCAAATCAGACTCAAACCCGTCCACAGACCATCCTTAAACAGACCACAGACCAAACCTGGACCATCCACAGACCAAGCCCTGACCAGGAACCTGACCAGACCCGTCTAGAGGCCACTTCCCCGACCGACACCGGTCACTTCCTCCACCGACGTTGGCAGACTAACCGACGTCGGCACCTTTGACAACCGACGCCGGTAGAGACCACCGACGCCGGTGACTGCAACCAGGCCGACAACGTCTTCCAGGTAAGCCTTTGCTTCCTTTTCTCTTTCAGTTTGCTATCATTTCAGTCTATTTTAGCATTCTGTCATTTATCAGTCATTTATCTCTTATCAAAACAGTGGGTTGACCTCCCTTAAGGAAGTTCTCATACTTCTGGGAACAGGCTTTTGCCTGGCAACCCACCGCCTATCCATCTAACATTTTCTTGTCCAAGTTCCTTTTCTTTGCAGGTGTCATTCCTCCACAGCCAAAGAGGAGTGCTCACAAGCATCTGGATTACGGTGTGCAGTCTATATCCAGGTACTTCACATGCCTTGTCCATTATCTCTTTAGTTTCTTCTCTCTTTATAATCTGAAAAGCGAATTAGCGATAGAAACACCTCTATTAATTTTGATGACAATGAGATTAAGGATGAAAACTCTAATATTCATTCTTTATTCAATCAAGTATACCTTGATAAACACCTTATACATAGTGATATGATTGATAATGGTGTAAGAGAAAATATTTATACCATGATACTATTTATTGTTGGGGTTCTAGATTTGCACCCTAGCTGAGGAGGGGATTATTCAAATCTTCTTACTCAAATCTGGTCCAACATGGGATTGATCCTAGGTTGTGGGCATCCTAAAAGTGGATCAGACCTCTAGGGAATGTTGGCTTCCTTATGGATCTATCACATACACTAAACCTAAACTAGTACTTACTTGGTAAAGGGAGAGAGAATTGACAAAACTTATAAAAGTATGTAAAAAATTAGTGATGCACCAATGATTTAATCACTCCAACTCACAAAAAACACACTATGAGACACTTTCCAGACCAAATAACATCAATCTCACATAAATATTTTAGAACAAGGCATTAATTAGTTACTAGATTAGCAAGAGAAGGAAAATATCCACTTTCAAACAAGATAATAAATTGTATATTGTGCTTTTAATGACTTGTGAAACTATTAATCCCCTCCTGAAGGTGAGAAAAAAATTAGACATAAGTGAGGAACATATATTCACTCAATAATAGTGCATGAATTCAAAGAACACACTTCAATCTAGCTTAGAAAATGATGGAATGCAATCTTTTTTACATCAAAAGGTGTTGCAGTACAAATTTTGGTAGTATCTGGTCATACCAAAAAGAGGGATAGATGATCCATTTTAAGGCTTAGAATCATGTATTTATAGAAAGAGGAGAGAGAGATAAATATGAATTATAAATGGACCAACCACTTATGATGTATTAGCACCAATTCAAGGATGTTGTTCATTGATTTTATCAAGAAGGCACAATTTCAAATAATTTGTAAAAGAATTTAATGCTCCATTTATCCTTATCTGACGACCAGGTCATCATCTTAGGACTCTATGCTACTTCCACTTTATCTATTGATGAGGATCAAGTCTTAGAACTAGATGAAAAGTGCCACATATACATTAGGTGGCCAATTATACTTGCATTATCAAAAATTATCAATGATGAAAGGGGAGACATAGGTCTACTATATGTGAAAACCAATCTTGGACCATTGGTTTTCACATAGCCACAATATCTATGAAAGTCTACAAATTACTTGACTTCGCTTCATGGTTATTGGTTTATATTTTTCTTTTGTATTAGACCAAAAATATCTAGTATATAGAGAATTAATGGTAATGATTGGTCTCTAAACTATGGCCCTAATTCAACTTTGGTTCAACTCTAATCTTGGCTCTTTGAAATTTTCCTCACCTATGTCCATGTAGACTTCTTTGATTTTCATAAAAAATGTCCTAAGATCACTCTCACTTATTGGTTGTCAATTACCAACTCAAATTGTCTACATCATGTTTAGTTATATTTTTGTTCATTGGTTCCATAGATATGCTAATTTATTGACTCACCTCACTCCATTGATATTTTTGTGCATGGATTCCTACAAGCCATTGATTTTTTTCCAACTAAACATGCTTTTACCACCTTTACTTGACTCATTATCTCATTGGATTTATTGACCAGTTTGACTCATGCTCACCATTTAACATTGATGTACAAGTTCACACACACCATAGATATCCATGGTCCCACTTTCTTGTTAGTTATTACACTCTATCAGATATTTGGTATGATTAAGCATGAGCCCTTGATTTAAATTAATTTTCACACTAACATCATTTAACATCTACATGGATGTACTTAACATTCTACAGACCATCAAATTTAAGCTCATATGGATTTCTATAGTGTCTTTATTTTGACTCTCATATGACTACCATTCATTATTTGAACAACTTTGACAACTTATATCTTGAAACGTAGGAATCATGGAGGCACAAAACTTACAAGGAATGATCTAGGTACTAATAACAACATGCCTACATGACTTGAGGGAGTTTGAGGCTTTTTGAAAATACTTATCAAATGTATAAACAAGTTGACCAATCCATTTATTAGTGATGTCTTGTTGACAGTCTAGATCCTAGACTTATTCTTTTGAGCTTTTTCATGATCTTTGGAAGTTCAAATGAACTTTTGAAGCATAAAAAAAAAATCCATGTTCTGAACTATAAGATTACCTATACAAACTTATCTAGATCCTTCATTTACTCTATATACCTAATTCTCTAAGATAAATAAAATTACACTTTAAGAAATATTATCTTCCTTTTTTATCATTGGATCTTTCTCTCAATCAAGATCATTTCTTTGTCCTTGAAAGCTTTGTATGTAGGCCAAAAATGGCCAACATCTTTAACAACTTCACTGGGAAGCATGCCTACTATGCTTGAGAAATCAAACCATATACATAACTCTTGGAATTTCATAGATAATACATGGATAATTGCATGACTGTAAGATAACCTCTTGACTTTCAAAGACAAAAAAAACGCAAAAACAAGGAAAGAAAACAAACTAAAAGGGAAACTAACCTAAAAAACAAAGGCAACTAAACTACTAAACAATTATGCAAAAAAGAAACACTTATTTAGAATAAAATAGAAATGAAACTAACTAATGTGTTAGAAAACACTTGGATAAAAATAAGAAAAAACTATGTATAGGGGATTTATCTTTCTTTAATAATAGTGTTTGAGATATATCCCATTGACTGGGATAGGAAGTTCTTCACCATTTATCCTTATGAGCTGGAAAACATTATGGGATTTAAAAATAGAAACTTTATATGGTCCACCCTATAGAGAATCAAATTTTATGTGTTTTCCTAGCTTGAATCTATCCTCATCCCAATTGAGGACCAAATCTCCTTTGTGGAAACTTCTCGAAGAAGTTCCTTTATCAAAAGATCTCTTTGTCATTGCTTGATGGGCCTCTATAGCCAACATGGCCTGATGCCTTGTCTCCTATAGCTCCATGATCTCAACATATCTTATTTTCATTGGCTTATTATCCAAAATCTCATGTTGATGCATTAATTCCAAAGTAGGGAATTCAAAATAAACAAGCATTTTTGCTTCCTTACCGTATACTAGTTTGTACGAAGAATTGACAATTGATATTTTATATGTGATCCTATTAGCCCAAAAAGATTACTTTAATTTGAGATTCAATGATATCTGATTGTCTTCTATATTTCTCTTGATGATATTCAACAAATTCTTGTTGGTAGACTCTGTAAGGCCATTGCCTTGTGGATAATAGTTTGATGAGGTACTGAGAAAAATACTATGTTAAACTACCCACTAGATGATCTTAAACCCTACAAAATCCATAAAATTATTAGAAATTATAATTGAAGTGACCCAAAATCTATTAAGTGAGCCTTTTTAAAATTCTAAAACAATTGTTTCATTAGTTTCTTTTGATGCTACTGCCTTTGTCCACCTAGTAAATTAAATAGTGGTAGTCAAGATCCACTTGTGTCCCAAGCTTGATGGGGGGTTGATAACACCAATAAAGTCCAACCCCCATTAGACAAATGGTTTATTAACTAAAATAGGTTGGAGAGGTAAGGCTACAATTCTCACTTTTCCAATAAACATGGTACGTTGTCTACATTTCTTGATTTATGCATGGCAATCACCAAATAAACTTGGCCAGTAATACCCACCTATCATGATCTTGTGAGTTGTAATCCTAGCTGAGTAATGTCCTCCACCATGTCCATCATAGAATTTCTCAAATATCTTCTATTTTTGACCTATTTATATACATCTTAGTAGTTTATCATTAATATCTTTTTTAAATAATACATTATCAACAAGGATAAAAGGAATTGACTGCAATTTGAAATATCTCCTCTTTAAAGGAGTGAGATGAGAAGGATAAATACCATCATATAGATATCTTATCATATCTTAGAACCAACCAAAAGTTGAGGCCTGATTGCTTAAAAGTTATTTATCATTTGACACCATAACCTATCTATTAGACTCCTACAAGTCTTGGGCTAGCTGTTCATAGAGTCCCTTGCCTTTAACCAGCATTGTGACTTTGATCTCAATGTCATATTCCATGACCTTGGTTATCCAACCAGCTCTTTTGTCACTTATATCTTTGTTCAAAAGAAAGTATTTGACACTTGGATGTGAAACCATCAAATGTATCTTATTATTGGACATCAAGTACCTAAACTTTTTAAGAGACCTTATAACTAAAAAAATGTGTTTCTCTACAAAAGAATACCTTGTTTCATATTTTCTAAGCCTTGACTGAAAAAGGCTATTGGATGTTCTAAAGTCTTTTTATTCTACTGAATGAGAATACCTAATATTATGTCAATGTTATTATATCTATATAATAAGAAATCCTTTGTAAAATCAAGGTTCAAGAGTGTAGGAGCACTAGCTATAGCTTTCTTGATTTATTCATAACTTTTCACTCCTTTAGACCAAATGAAACTCTGACCTTTCTTTAAGATGGTTGTAAGTGGCCTAGATAAAGTAGCAAAATTCAAAATGTATCTCCTTATGAAGTTAATCTTGCCTAAAAATATTTACAAGGCTTTCTTATGATTAAGTAATGATAGTGCAAGAATTGATTCTATCCTATTAGGGTTTATGCTTTTACCTCTTTTTTAAATGATATGTCTAAGAATCCTACCTTCATGAATAGATAAAACACACTTTTTTGGGTTCAAAGACACTCCAAATTATTTGCACCTTTTAAACACCTATCTAAGATGAATCATATGCTCATTTGTGTTGTTAGAGAATATTATTGTGTTATCTAGATAAACAAGAATAAACTTATTGAGGATACCCTAAAATTCCATGTCTATATCCTTCTAAAAAGTGGCTCCATCATTAGATAAAATTTATGGTGAAGGCTATTTTGTATTAGTCTTCTTCTTTGACCAAAATTTGGTTATATCCATTATAACCATCCAATAAATAGAATCTTTCTAAACCTACAACTAGCTATAAAATCTATTCCATTGATGGAAATGGATAGTGATCTTTAAGAGAGGCCTTGTTGAAGTCATCAAAGTCAACACAGCCTTATTTCACCATTCTTTTTTCATACTAGAATAAGGTTTGCTACCCAAATTGAGTACTTAATTGAAAATATTATGGCTAATTCAATGAGTTTATGTAGTTTAGCTCTCATTAGAGGTTTAGTCTTTGGATTGATTGGCCTTTGCCTTTGTCTAACTGGCCTAGTCTCATCTTCTAACTCAATGGTATTTTGAGTTACACTTGGATCAAAACCTTTAAGTTCACTATACTGCCATGTAAACACATCTACAAAATTTGAACATAATTTAATAAAAGCTTATTTCTCTGAAGCTGTGCAAACTTTTCCTAGCTTTAAATTTTTTCTAGTTGCAATCTCTACATTTGTATAGTGTTTTTCCTTGGTTGATAAAGCAAATTTTTATTTTCTTAATTCGTCATCTCTGTTGAATATATTTTCTAGGGTGACCAATCATTTAGGCAATTTGTTTGTCTTTAATTGCATAATATGATCATCCTACTACTGCAAATTCTTATCTTGGTTCCTTGAGGAGAATTCAACTTCCTCTTCTAAGAATCTAATAATCTGGATATTATCTTTAAATACTTTCCAATTTTCATTATTGTCTACGATAGAAGGTCTCATAACTACCTTAATGTGTGATTGGACTTTATCCCTTTTTATATTATCTAGGATACTAAATTATGATCCAACAACAACCACCCTATCTACATGCTTGTTCTAATTTATTTATATGGCCTAAATATTTAAGGCTTTAAAGTCTTCAACTAGGTCCCATACTTTATACTTATAAGACCTAAGTAGTGGGTTCTTGCATATATTAAGTTCCCTTAATTGGTGTTGACCAAATTTAACCTTTGGTCAAATTTGAGTCAACCCCTACATTTTTGAACCTTTTAGAGGCTTGTTAATGTTATATAGTAGTCTCATTTTGATCTAGATCTTCACTTGTCCCTAATCTAGCCTTGGTCCAAAGTTTAGGCCTTTGTACTAGTCAAGTCAATGAAAGTCAACCCTCGTCAAATAGGATCAAACCTAGTCAAAGGCATATAATATGTGGTTTTATTCATAATATGGTTTTTAATGTGATTTATGATCTTTCTAAGTCATTTAATTGCACTTACCACACTCAATATGCAAACAATGCCTTGTGGGCCCTCTTTAGAACTAAAAAAAGGACTTATACAGATGTCTAAAGTGATAAAATTGTCATAAATCTGTGGTTAACATGGGATAAGTCAAAGAATGTCATTTTCAAGTTATATGGCAGCCATAGGTTAGTGACAATCAAAAAATGGGAGTTTCTCATTGTTCTTAGGGGCTTTTGGGCACTTGTATGGCCCCCATGATCAGTGTTTTAGCTAAAAAAGTGGATGGGGTGTCTCTTCACCTCCCCAAACTAATTTCCACATTTTAAATTCAATTATAATGAAAAATATTCATCTACAACTCACTTTTATACATCTTCATCTTGACATACAAATGAATGTCAAGTTCAAGCACTCACTATGGGTTGTATAAGTGGAGTCAGGAAAAATAGTCTTTGGGGTGGATAATAGTCTTATTACACTTCACTTTCATGGAAATAAGTCTTATATTTGTGAATTATACTTTATGAACCATTTCTAACAATCTAAATATCTTTTAATAGAATTACATACAAGAGGGGTATTATTATGCATTTGTTTCTGACTTTCAAGGTTTCATGTCACTATGTGATCTTGGGGAGATGTTTTTAGGATGGAATAAATATATATCCATTATATTTTCAACATATAAAACTTCACTTTTCATTTCTTGTGAAGGATATCTCAAATGGTGCTTTTCTCCAAGTTTACAGATGTAGGTGTGTAGGTAGTATGTTTTCCAATGTCCATGGAGCTTTATGGTGGTGATAATGTGCTTTATTTTCATGTGTGAGGATATATATCATGAAATAATCTTGTGGGAGGTCCAACTAGCATCCTTCTAAAGCCAAATTATCCATTTATGCCTTGTTTGTTGCCTTGCCACTTTCACTCGAGATTATGCTTGAATTCAAGAGGTTTGTAAGGATGTGTAAAGGGTGAAGTACATAGTGGATTTCATCTTGAGGTCATAAAATTTATCAAAGGTTCATATTTACATGCCATTAGGTTAATATGATATTCCAAATAGATATTTTCCTTCAAAATAATGACTTGACTGTATTTGGTCCTACACTCCCTAAAATGACTAAATAGAGTTCCCAAGGGTCTTTATGATTTCCATAAGGTGAAGTTGTATTAGGTTTTGAGAAATATTATTATGATCACATTTTATTACCATCAATGACTATAAATCATGCCAATTTTTATCTTAAAAGGACAAGATTCATATATGTTTTGAAGCCTCCCAAAATGGCTAAAAAGTATTGAAAAAGGTAGTAATGTCTACATAATTCTCAAGGGGTGTGCACCTTACAAGTCTTTTGACAGGTCCTAGACATATTATTGCAAGGGGGAACAATTTAAAACAACTCAACAATATTTTTTGATAATTTAATCCATGAGGAAGAGTCATGTTGCATGGAATGACCTTTGTAGGCCATCATCTATCCGTACACCAAGTAGAGAGGTAGTGAGGGCAGTGTTTCAAGGATTGGCCCAAAGGAAATGGTGTTGAAAGTTCCTAGGAAGGAAATAGGTCATAGTATGAATTATTAAAGACTAGATAAAATCTCAAAAATCCCCTATACAAGGTGAACATGATCCAAATCAAGCTCATTGCACTTACAAGACTGGGAATATGCACCTATAGCCTAGTACTGGAGGTTGGTCTCAATCAAGGGGACAATGAAGTCTTTGAAGATTAATTGTAATATGTAAGTGGATGAGATTATAATATAAGAGTTATAAAAGGAAAATAAAATGAATGGCATACTTTTTAAGGTAAAAAACATACCTTATAGACCTACAGGCCTATAGGTTTATGTCTCAATCTTGTAGGGAATGTGACCACAGTCTTTGTTCAAGAATGTGAAAAAAGCATAAGAGTTTAGGAAATTAAAATTTATCCTTAAATACCATGATATAACCATTTTTACCTTAAAAACCATGACCGAAATGGCCCTTGATAACCTACAGGTAGGGCAAGGAATGCACCAATAGTCAGGTTCGGCCAAGAATGAATAAGAGTGAGTGGGGTTGGTGTTATAGGTGATAAAATCACTATGGATCAAGGAAGGATTTTTTTTTTTTTTTTAGTTATTTTAAAGAGGATATAAATGGATATTATCACATTATAGTATCCATAAATAAAATATATTCACCAGTAGTGACCCTGTGTAATACCACAGTCAGGCAGGGTCATCTTCCAAGCTTGAGTAAAGTGTAGGTTTGACTACACCAAGAGGAAGGGAAGGTATCAAACCTGATAGGGTGGTAAAATAACATCAATTTAAGGTGATTATATTCCAATAACATGCAAATAACATTATAATACCACTTTATTATAATCAAACTTGACATAGTCCATATAATTAGGCTAAGAGGACCTTGTTTCAAAGGGCAAGTGCAGGTTTTCACTAATCAAGTAGGCTTTTCAAATACTTTAAAAGATTAATGATCTTGTAATTAGGATAATAATAAAAAAAATTATAATTTTAGCATGTAAATAGCATGGAGATAATATCTACATGGAGGTTTGAGCAAAAAACATGGAAAAATAGGGTTTTTGACCCCTTTCGATAAAGTTAAATTGGTTGGACCACTTAGACTTGGAATTTGATGAACTCTTTCAGTAAAATTGATAATCATAAACTTTTATAGCTTATAAAATATTCATATTTATCATCCAAACATTCCTAACACCCTATGTTTTGTCTTAGAGGTAGGTCAGTCCTCTCATGCAAGAAAATGGTAGCTTTTGAGAAAAGTGAAGAATGGAGGGCTTGTGCTAAGTTTGACCAGTCACAGAGGTCTTTACAATTATGAAAAATATATAGGTACATTAATAACCATAATATAATGTTAGTATGCCAACAAGTTAGTCTAGTTAATGAGGTTTGTAGGCAAGCCAAGTGGGAAAACATCTAAACCCAACCCCAAATGAGATGTCACTTCAAGTTCTAGCCTTCTCCAAGTACTCTAATGTTTTGTGTCATTAATAAAGGGTTAATTATGATGTTTTAATATATTTTAGTGCATTAATGGTGAAAATTATCATCTTTTATTTCACAAAGTACAAATAGGCCTATTGGCAAGGCATAACTCTTGTCCCAAAATAGGGGTTTTCCCCATTTTTGACCTTTGGTGACCCATTCTAGGGGTTAGAGAGTGTTTATGGGGTAGGTACAAATATGTTAAAACATATATTTGGAAAAATAACTCCATATACAAAAATTTTTGGCCTTAAAAGTGCTCAAACCCTCATGAGAAGCATAGAAATGACTTGAAGGTCAACTTCCATCACTCATATCTTTCATGAATGCTTGCATGGGACCTTAAGACATTTAGATAATTTAGAGGAGGTTATTAAGAGGCCAAAAATGGAATTTTTATAGGTTTTAAACATCATACCTTTATGAATAAATTTTAAGAGTCCAGGTCACTCAAAACCCTTGCAAAACCCTTATAACGACCCAATTGGAGGGATAAAGCATTTCAAGAATCCAGATGAAAGGGGATCTCCATGAAACCACTTGAATATTGTAGAGGAATCTTAGAGGATCCCATACATGTGACTTGATTGTATGGAAGTATATTTAATAGGTATAAATAGTTCTTATTTTGGCCATTTTGAGTGGTGTGTAAGCTACAGGAGTTATGAGATGAAATACTTGGTGAACTACTAGTTCACTATCTCCAAAGACTTGTAAGGAATTAACCTTCATATTTCTCACCCATTTCAAACCATTCACTAGTGTTTCATATTTAGTGCCATTCTTAGAACAACCAAATTAAAACTTGAGAGAATAGAAATACCTTTGATTATCTAGATAAATTAACATCATTCAATTTAGTTAGAGAGTTTTTCTAGAAAAAAATGTGTTTATTTTTGGGCTGATGTTTCAATTCATTCTTTCTCATTCCTTGATGATGGTTCATGTAGTATGAACTAAAACATCAAACAAAAAATAAACATAGTTTTTTTCTAGAAAAACTCTCTAACTAATTCCATGGACTATGGAAATAATATGGCATTAATCATTCAAGTTCTAGTGCCATGTTTGTTCTTGGATCAATCAAAATATAGCTACCATAGTCCATCACTAGGCTACTCATCTTTCATCAATGTTGTAATTTATGCATCATTTTCATGAATAAAATATAGACCAAGTCCTTTTATCTAAATAAATTTTAGGGATAATTTTCATGTAAATCAAAGGCCCATTCATCAAGGAAAATATATGGGACTCCATCTAGAGGTGATTCAAATTTAACCTCAATTTTTTCTAACACCTTATTTGAGATAACATAATTAGTGTTCACCATGATTGGCTTATATTGCTCCAAATGAATACTTGTAATAGGTTGAGAATGTATTTTCACCTTAGTGCCATACCTAGTTTTTAACATTAGATAGGTCTAATCAATTGACAAATATCCTTTAATTTTTGAAGGAAAGTCTATTGACATACACATGGAAAATAGGGAGGTAGGTCCACTACAACTACATCTTGTTGAATAATAACATTGGGGAAAGCATGTAATGTCATCTTTAGGTATTTTAACATGCATACTAATTTTTTGCATGGGCCATCTAATTACAATACTCCTTTTGTATTTAGATCATAGATAAGACCCAGTTTGTCTATAATTTTTTTAGACATGATAGTGCTTCTAGATCCACTATCTACCATACAATTATGTATTAAACAATCACCTAATATCAAAGAGAGATAAAAGGGAAGTGTCTTACTTGACTTTACATTATTTTTATCCACCTTTGTCATGTTATGTATCTACTGATCAGGTTGCTTGATTTGTTGGTCCGAATTGGCTAAGATAGCTTCTTGTTTCTCAATTGGTTCTTTAAATACCTTGATATTTGAAAGTTCTTGAATCATCATGTCCTTTTATCCTAGGATGGAAAGGTAATCCCACATGCTAATACTAACATTTCATTTCTTCATTTTATAAATAATGTTAAAATATGTTCCACTAACCTTTGGTTATAACCTTTGAGCCACCAGTTATTCTCTAGTTAGGGAAATTTGGGGAACTTTCATCGTCTTTAGATTTTGAATCTTCTATGCTATAGGAATAACAACTTGATCTCTGACATTATTTGGCATAAAATTAGGAACAATAGAAGTATTTCTCACATCCTGATCTCTTCAACTACTCTTTTTTAGTTTTAGTCATAGCTACCACTTGACCATTTGTTTTGCTAGTTTCACCAACTTAGTTAAACATAATGTGATCATCCAAATTATAATTAACATTGATAGCATTAGGTTTCCCTAGAAATTTTTGATATTCTCTTTGGATTACCATATTCATGTCTTGATATTGACCACCTTGAAGAGGGAACTCTTCTTGTGTCATCTCTAGCATGGTAATCTCTTGTGATACAAAAAATTGATTCTAAATGTTATTTGGATTAGAAGGTTTCCAACCTGGCTCTTGCATTAAGTTATTTTTGGGAACAATAACTTTTGAGCTAGAAGGCACATTGGGATCAAGGGTTGCATATGGTTTAGTTTAGGTTATATCTCCTTCATTTTGATAAGGTTACCTATTATCCTTAAAACTTTGATAAGGTGGTGTTTGGTTATTGAAATAATTATAGGTACTATATTTTTGTTGTTGATAAGGTCTACCTTAGTAATTTTGTCTTTTGAGTGAAACAATTTCATTTTTGAAAGCTTGTAACATGTTTTTCAAATCACCAATCTCACTAGATTGATTAGGATGGGCTACAACTTGGAATTTTAGAGATGAAATAGGGGATATATATGGAATTTTAAGGGGAGAAATATGTTTTAATTATATAAAAAATGGCATTATAGGTCTTGGAGTAAGTTTACCAACTTGAATCAAGTTGTTCTCTACTCTGATAACAATCTCATAGGCATTTGGCAAGTTATTTCCACCCATGGATTATATCATGATATTTATATCAAAATTAAGGGCCTTAAGGAAGTACAAAAATACATAATTTGGGGATGGTCTAACCAATACATGGATCCTAATCCATGTCTTTTGGAATTTGAGGTTAAAGTCCAACATGAATTCATGGGGGTACCTTTTTATGGTAGTCAATTGTTTAACCAAAGATAGATGATCAGACTTTTCTTTAAATTACTTAACTAAAGATACACCTAACTCATCTCAAGTATAAATTGAGGTCAAAGGAATATTCCTATACCATTTCAATGTTTTTCCCTTGAAAGAGGCAACAAGTAATCAGATAGCCACATTATCTTGAGTAACATTGTGAACAAAACATAGATTGGCAATATCTTGGATATGTTTAATAACAGTAGTTTTATCCCATTCTCCAGAGAATAAAGGGATACCTTTTAAATATAAAACACAAGGATGTCATCATACTGGGCTAAAATTAGGGGACTACCCCTATTAAATGGGACAAACACTTGATTCTTAATAACCATTTAGGTATTTGGCTTATGGGGACAATAGACTCGACTAAAATAATATAATGAACAAAAGATAAATATTTATTTGGAGGATAAGGCCTTGTGATATTGAATGTTGATATTTTATAATCATTAGTATTCAATTAAATATGTTCAAAAGAAGTACCTTTACTTGATGTTCTTATTGTAACCTTTGGCATGAAATTATTATCTAGAAGATGTTATAAACTATGTACCCTGAAGGATCTTTAGCTTTTGATGATGGTATATCTCTCTTACTACTAAAAATCTCTTCTCAATCTTCAAACTCCAATTATACTAAAGAAACTCAAAGTCCCATCACGCATGCCAAAATTGTTGGGGTTCCAAATTTGCACCCTAGCTGAGGAGGGGATTGTTCAAATCTTCCTACTCAAATCTAGTCCAACATGGGACTGATCCTAGGCTATGGATATCCTAAAATTGGATCAGACCTCTAAATAAGGTTGTCTTCCTTATGTATATATCACCTACACCAAACCTAAACTAGCACTTGTTTGGTAAAGGGAGAGAGAATTAATAAAACTTATAAAAGCAAGTAAAAAAGTAGTGATGCACTAATGATTTGATCACTCCAACTCATAAAAAACACACTATGAGACACTTTTCAAATCAAATAACATAAATCTCACATAAATATTTTATAACAAGGCCCTAATCAATTACCATATTAGCAAGAGAGGGCAAATATCCACTTTCAAACTAGATAATAAACTATATATTATGCTTATAATGACCTATGAAACTATTAAGCCCTTCCTAAAGGTGAGAAAAAACTCAGACAAAAGTGAGGAACATATATTCACTCAACAATAGTGAAAGAATTCATAGAACACACTTTAATCTAGCTTAGAAAATGATGGAATTAAATCTTTATTTATTCAAAAAGTGTTGTAGTAAAAATTTTGGCATAGTCTAGTCATACCAAAAAGAGGGATAGATGATCAATATTAAGGCTTATAATCCTACATTTATATAAAAAGGAGAGAGAGAGAGAGAGAGAGAGAGAGAGAGAGAGAGAGAGAGAGAGAGAGAGAGAGAGAGAGAGAGAATTGTGAATTAGAAAAGGACCAACTACTTATGATGGATTAGCACCAATTCAAAGATGTTGATCACTAATTTTATTAAGAAGGCACAATTTCAAAGGCTTTGAAAAATAATTTAATGCTCTATTGATCCTTATCTAGCCACTAATTCATCATCTCAAGACTCTATGCTACTTCCACTTGATCTATTGATGAGGATCATGTCTTGGAACTAGCTGGAAAGTGCCACATCTACATTAGGTGGCTAATTATACTTGAATTATAAAAAATGATCAATGATGATATGTGAGACATAGGTCTACTATATGTGAAAACCAATATTAGACCATTGGTTTTCACATAGTCATGATATCTATGAAAGTCTACAAACTGCTTGACTTTGCTTCATGGTCACTAGTTTATCTACCCCTTTTGTACTAGACCCAAAAGATATATTATATGGAGCATTGATGGCAATGCTTGGTATTTGAAATGTGGCCTTAGTTTAACTCTAAGCTTAGATTTTTGATATTTTCCTTGCCTAGGTCCATTTAAACTTCTTCAACTTTCATCAAAAATATCCTGAGATCACTCTCACTTATTATCTACTAATTGCTAACTAAGACTATCTACATCATGCTTAACTATTTTTATGTTCATTCACTCCACATATATGCTGACTTATTGACTCTACCTTGCTCCATTGATCTATCTATGCATGGATACCCACAAGTCATTGATTTTCTACCAATTAAACACACTTGTACCACTTTTCCTTAACTCATTATCTCTTTCAATTTACTGACTAGTTTGACTCATGCTCACCATCTAATCTTGACTTATGAGTTCACATGCACCATAGATCTCCCTAGTCCCACTTTCCTATTTGTTCTTACACTCTATCAGATCTTTGGTATGATTGAGTTTGAGCCCTTGATTTAAATTTAAATTCATGCTAACATCATTTGACATCCGCATGGACATACTTGACATTATATAGACCATAAAATTTAAGCTCATATGGATTTTTGAAGTGTCTTTATTTTTACTCTTGCATGACTGTCATTCATTATTTGATCAACTTTTACAATTTATATCTTGAAATTTAGGAATTATGGAGGAATGAAACTTGAAGTGGATGATCTAGGTACTAAGAGCAATATGTCCACATGACTCAAAATCTTGCAAGGATTTTTTAGTATACTTATCAAATGTGAAAATAAGCTGACTAGTCCATTTCTAAGTGATATTCTAATTATTTTATAGATCCTAGACTTATTATTTTGAGATTTTGCTTGATCTTTGGAAGCTCAAATGAAATTATGAAGCATAAACAAACCTACCCATGATTTGAACTATAAGATTACTAGTGCAAACCTATCTTTATCCTCCATTTACTCTATATACTTACTTCTCTAAGATTAATATAATTAAATTTTAAGCAATATGATCTTCCTCTTTTATCGTTTGATCCTTCTCTCAATCAAGAACATTTATTAGTCCTTGAAAGCTCTGTATATATGCCAAAAATGGCCAATGCTTACACACTTGGATTATACTCATTATAATCACCTAAAAATGGCACTTGAGTGTTAAGAGTGTTACTTGAGACCACCCATCCCTAGCTTAGCCCTAGACCCTTGTTAGGTCCTATTTAGACACTTATCTATCATTCATGTAGGTTAGACACATCCCTAAACATTCCTAAAGTAGTCCTAAACCCTCAATTTAGCATCATATCCCCTTGTGCCTTAGATTCTACCACCTGGACACTAGCACCATAATTTGGATAGTAGCACCACATCATGCTAATGTCCCAATTTGGGTCTTATTGTCTTTTTACCTACTTTTGTTACCAATGGATATATTTTCAAATGAGTAACCCCTAGGGTTAGCTTAGACCTCTTTTAAGACATGCACAAGGATTAGAATAGTATATATACATGAATTTTATCTCTCTAATAACTAGATTGAAATTATATACAAATTACACAAATAAAATTAGAACAAGTGCACAACCAAGTTTATCAATCCCTATTCTACCCTACTTGTACATACAACCATCTACAACATTACTAAGATCATATTACTTGGGTTTCTAGTCTCAATCACATTCAAATCACTTAATCTAGCATTAATACTAGTTTCACTTACACTTACACCAACACTTAGTTGGGGAGAACTACATCAGGCTTGATCCCTCTTTAGAGTATTGGTATGTAGGCAATTCTCATCACATCGAGGTGTTGAGGATGTCCAACCTACCCCATAACAAACACACTTTACTACTCATTCCAATTAAATGACCTATCAACATGGATTTTTAAGGTTTTCATATAAAATCAGTCATAATATGTCATCTATATATATCCATAACTTGTGCACACAGTAATAGGCTTGGTAAACCCAAACACAGGTGCACCCAAAAGCTTGAAATAGTTTTGCATAAAGGACACTAGCACCAAAACAAGGACACTAATGCCACATGGTCCTACTATCCAATTATGGTACTACTATTTAGGAAGGGTTTTGATACCTAGAAATTTTTTAAGACACTTAGATCAACCTCTATCTCAGTTTTCAACCTCTAGATATCTTGTTTTAGTCAATTCCTAGCTAAGTATTTGTTTACAATTATTATTGTTATTTTTAAAAAGGTCAAAATAATTCAGCTCTATTAAAAAATATTGGTTATATTTATTGCATATTTATACCTTGATTTACTATATTCATACCTTTATCAGCCTATTATTTACATCTACTAAGTTATAAAAATTTAAAACACTCATAATAATTTACATCCTTCTATTAGATCAGTTAGGACATTTGACATGACCTCTTAGAAGGTTCTTGGGAATATTGACCTACCTTTATAGTTTAGTCCCACACATGTGGTTACTAAATTTTTAGTCATACTCTCAATAGGAATATTTAATATGTTATTGAAATGACCTTGGATCCATACACTTCCATCAATACCTTCTACAGTGCATGGATGTGTAAAATACATTCATGCTAATTGGGTAATTATAGTTTTTATATTTCCATATGAGCATCCTCGTAAACAAGAAAAACGTATACCTAGATAGTTAATTACTAATCCTACTAAGGCTCATTCACGAAAAAATGGTAAGTAATAGGTAGTCCCCTTTACTAGGTAGCTAGTACTTGAGAGACCATTACATCAGAGGCATACAATGGATTCCACAAAATCCCCATCTACTACATACCATGTTTAAATATCTAGATCACATATACATGATCCTATTATAGTTATTCCTAAGAAACCACAAATTACTCAATGATGGGTTCCATGAACCCCTACCCCTATCACCCCTATTATTGCTTCATGATCATAAATTCCTATTTTACATATGCAAATCATCACCAATATTAATATGATAGATATTGAATATATACATGGTTTATGGAAGCATCAAAAGATTATTACACTAGGTTCATAGTGGGGAGATATCTATGATAATCCATTGGATGGAATCATAATATGAACTTTCCTCTTCAAATATTCAAAAAATATGAAAACAATAAAAAACATTCAAAAATCCAAAAAAACTTTCATCACCTACATATTTTATTATTTCTTTAGCATCTACATGTTAGTTCCATGTTAATGGATGGCATACTTAGTTACTTATACATACACATGTGTGTCACACTTTTAATTGAGTGTGATACAATAATACATAGATACATTATATATTACTATTATGGATGTTGGTTCTTACCTCTACTCATGTCATGTAGACATTATGGTCATATACTCCTTTTATCTTGAAACACACATGTTATATTGTTGGATGATCACTCTACATTATCATGTTTGATCTTACATATGTACTTACACATGCCTTTACCCATGATTATATCTTACACAAGGTACTTGATATGATATAAAAATGAAATGTTTTACTATCACATTTAATCCATGGGCTACTATGACATGTTTATGTTTTTTTTTATCATACTTTAATTTATGTACTTCCTTGAATGTTTTGTCCTTCTATTACATTCCTTGTTCATGCATTTGAATATGATCTTTTTTTACAGCTCCCATGCCTATGTATAATTCCATTGAAATTTACATATGTATTTTTTTTTTCATGTATATTTGAATATTTCATCCTTACTTTTGTGTAAATTTGACTAAGTCATGTCCCTTCGATCTTGCAACATTTGAACATGCCCCTTGTTTGTGGTCTCCTTGGACCATTGCCTTTTTACATGATTTTGAGTGTTCTTATGTGTATGATTATTTAATTTTTGATATTTTATTATAACCATATATGCATTACCATTATCATTATCATGCATCTTATTCCTTCCTATGATCACATTGGTTATATGCACTTGAATGCTATATCTACGTAGAAATGTTCCTTTATATGCTACATGGTTATATTCACATATTATAAAGTTTTCTTTTCCTTTTGAGGTGAAATAAACACCATTTATTATCTTTAATTAACCTCAAAATGGGGAATATTAGTGTGGATGTGTCATAGAGTCATGTTATCTACATTGGCATAATTATAAAATTCGGTGGGGGCATGCTTTGGAAGCATGTTCTCCACACTCATTCAATATATGGTACTTATATCACTTTTTAGATTTAGTGGGGGCATGTCATATGGGCATGAATTCCACAAATTAAGAGTTCTAATATTTAATGGGGGAATGTCATGTGGCCATGGATTCCACACATTTATAGTTCTCATATTTAGTTGGGTCATGATTTAGAAGCATATTCTCTAAACCTATTAAATTTCAGCAATTCTAGATTAGAGTGGGGGAATTTTTTGAAACATGTTCTCCACATTGGTACTTATATATATTTTTATATGTCTCCATATATAGTGGGGGAATGATTTGGAAGCATGTTCTCCACACATATTTTTATGAATTGGCTAAAGCAAAAAGTTGTATGATATAAATTCATAGCTATGGTAAAACTCTATACATTGGTATCATTATTATACATAGTTTCATCAAGAGACATATATAAGGTGCATATGATATGTAATGTGCACCTAATATTATAAAATCCAAACTAGTTTAAAATTCTAAAAACTCTTTTATGAAATGTCACCACATAATAGACTTTTTTATACTAATACCCTATGGATTTTTACAAACTTTATTGAGCTAATCTACTAAAATAGTTGGTTCACTTTTTGGTATGGTTGAGTTTATTAAATCACTCAATATTTCCATTTTTTTATGTTGAACTTGATTGTATCATTCAGCATCACTAGGATATAATTGTCATTGGGTTACATGGTTTGTTAATATCAACTACTACATGGCAACTCACTTTCATTCCAAGGTTGGGGACATTCCCCCTTCTCTCTCTCTCTCTCTCTCTCTCTCTCTCTCTCTCATATATACATATATACATACATACATACATATATACATATATACTCTCATATATATATATATGTATATATGTATATATATATATATACATATATATATATATATACATATATATATATATATACATATATACATATATATATATACTCTACTACACACATATATATATACACATATATATATACAAATATATATACACATATATATATACATATATATATATATACACATACATACTCATATATATATATATATATCCCTCCCTCCTTGGATATATTTATTGTACAATGCTAAGGTGCTATATAATACATAATTATGTCTATATTTACCCATTTAATCTAATAATGAAATTTCTAGTTTAAAGGAAATGAATTCATACTTGGGTGTGTAGAACACAGATTATCTTTGTGTGCCTAACTTGAGTATTTTTTTGGTGATTGACCTATAACCAAGCATGCTATAATGTATAATTAGTGCATATAATCTAGGATTGAAATTACTTAGAATATATTGAAATTAAAATAACGAGGTATAGAAGTACACTTGTGTTTCAATGTAACCAACCCTATTCCTTGGATATATTTATTTTCAAGTATATATATATACATATATATATATACATATATATATACACACATATATATATACACATATATATATACAAATATATATACACATATATATACATATATTTATCTATATTTTTCTTAATCTCAGTTTCAGTTTCCAATCCTTACAATGATACATATTTTTCAAAACAACTTGCCAATAGGCAAGTTGGTTACATTGAAACACAAGTGTACTTCTATACCTCGTTATTTTAATTTCAATATATTCTAAGTAATTTCAATCCTAGATTATATGCACTAATTATACATTATAGCATGCTTGGTTATAGGTCAATCACCAAAAAAACACTCAAGTTAGGCACACAAAGATAATCTGTGTTCTACACACCCAAGTATGAATTCATTTCCTTTAAACTAGAAATTTCATTATTAGATTAAATGGGTAAATATAGACATAATTATGTATTATATAGCACCTTAGCATTGTACACTTGTAAAATTCAAACCTTGGTTGTTCCTCTTAGTTATAGACCCTTTCCCACTTTTGAAAGTCTCACATCTGATTTATCTTATGTCCCTTAGATTATATCTCTTAGTCCAACCAATTTTGTGTTGATGACCCAAGCCTTCTATCTTTCCCAGAATGTTTAAAATGTACTTATCTTCCATTACTTCAAGTTATAAACATATACCTACTTTTATACTCCTTAAACACTAACATCTAAGATAAACATTATCATCGACATTAGTATCTTAACCTAATGCACATGTACAATGCCATAAAGTCATCTATTTTGAAAATGAAACATATCTTAATGGTTGGCCTAAGTGATTTAATGCGAGTTACTTATCCAAAAGGATTGATATAAATACAAGATCAACCCTCATTAATTTTTACAAAGAGACAAAGGCAAATTATCAAAATCACTCTATCAAACATTCAATTGAATAAATCTTCCTTATGTCCACACTAGTCATAGGTACAACACTTCTATAGGTCTAAAGTACTAAAGGAGTATCCCAAGAGCCTAATTTTCTAAGTTACAAGCTAGGACATTATTGTACTTGCTTCGTACATATTGCATGATTTATAAGTAAGCTAACATGTAGGGGAGAATTACATGAGTCTGATACCATCTTCTAGAGTATTGGATATGTATATAGCTCCCATTGATAATGGGTTTTTTGGGGTCAAATTGATATTGTGTGCCCGCTAACCCATTTTTCCCAAGGTCATAATTAAGATGAAGAACTAGGTTTTTGATAAATTCATGAGGAGTGATAGTCAATGACCTAGATAAAAATGCACTAGAACAAAGGTGAAGTTAAACCTAGAATCATCCAAGTGGTCACATCCTTATTTAGAAAGTATTTTATATAGTACACTTATGTTTAACCCACATAGTAGCATTGACATAACTTCCCTAGGCTAATGTTAGTGTCCAAATCTTAGAAACACCAAATCTATAATATGATGGCTATTTTAGAATCTCCTTCCAACCTAAATATTTCTTGTTCTAGATCCAATAATGTATTAGCATCAGAACCAACTAATTATATCACTTCTTTGTCATTTCCATATCAATCATAGTTATACTTTCTATATTTATCATATACTTAGCATAATAAATTTAGTGTATGTTTATATTTGAGTTTATCATTTAATTAGCCTATTGTATATATAATTACCACCCTTATACATTTTTATTTCTATATTATTAAGCCTATTATTATACTACCTAGGTAGGATATCCTCTTATCCATTTTAGGGTTAAACAATGTGATTGTCTTGATAGATATACTTTGTTATCTAGATATTTATATTGAATATCATGATGGTTTGTTTTGTAATTTTATATTTGATTATATTGAACTAAACAAGATATATTATTTATTATTATGATACTCTTGTGGTGAAACACACACACACACACACACACACACACACACACACACACACACACACACACACACACACACACACACACACACACACACACACACACACACACACACACACACACACACACACACACACACACACACTTATTTCTTATTGTTCTAGCTATTGATTATTTTAACATGAATATATTTGTTATTTACATTGAGTGTGAAGATTACAGGAGGCCAAAGGTGGGACTATGATGGATTTATATGTTCCTTGATGGATCATATGCAACCTAATACCCCTCCTCAACATTTATCCTTATACCTACCATTTTTGGGGGCAAATTTTTAATGTGTGATTTTGTGCTCTTTTATTTCTACTCTTTATTACTTTTTTAAATTATGGTCTTTTGACCCATACCTCTCTTTTAATATAATCACCCTAAACATTTATTAAACTTATTTTATATTAATTGACCTTATGTTATGGTTGGTTTGACCCACAAATCTATCTCTTGAGCTAAATCCCGAAATTGTCTCTTCAACCACTTTTTACATTGAGTATTTGATAATAAAACCTTATCTTACAAGTCCATTTTATACCCATACCTATACCCATTGGGTAGGTGGTTTCTTAAGGGATTAAAAAAAAATATATCATAAAAATGACTTCATTTATAACCATATTTTCATTCACAAGTAATCATATATTTTGTACAAATGAGTTGTGGTTTATATGTTATGTGTAAGAAACACCTATGTGGGTGTGTAAGATTAATAATAGAATTTGTTAGAGAATTTATAGAGGGTAGTTTTATCCTTAGTTTTAGAATGGACACATGTCACTTTCCCATTTTTTATTGTTTTTATTGTCTTCTCTTTTTAAGGACATTCTTTTGTCCTTTTTGAGTTTAAGCATTTTGTATTTTTAAAGAGTTTGTGTGCTTGGGGAAAATATTTTGGGAAGGATATTTCAAGTGAAGTTTTGGATTGAGGTAGGTTCCATTTTTTTTATAGTTTTCACATTTAAATTTATTTTTATTCTCTTATTTGTTCTTTAGTGATACCTCTTTATTTAATTGTGAATAAATTTTCCTTTTTTGATGAATTGTGGCCATTAATTGAAGAAGATTTTAAAGTTTCTTTTCTAGATTTTTTATTTTTTTGTCGTGATTACTTCCTTATTATTGTCTTCTTGTTATTTTTTAATTTTTTTGGGTTATGGGATTTTGATCACCCTTATCCCACCCTTGTGTATTTATAGAAACAAGAAGTAGAACACTTGATTTTTACTTGTTGGGAAAGCCCTCTCTTGCCTGAGAGACATGTCCTTACTTATGAGAAGTGAAACCCTTTGATAAGGTTGAAAATACACTCTCCTTTATGAAATATTTGAGGTATAATTAAGATCATGGGAGATAAAATGACGTATGTTACTTTGATATTTCTAATGAGTAAAATTATTGCTTGATTAATATTCTCTTATTTGGATTTGAAAGTAATTTTTGTTCATTAATTAGCTATGGTAATAAATAATTCCAAGTGCCCTATACTCTTCTCCTTAGGGAAGTATTGGTGACTTCCTTGTTTGTTATGTTTTCATTTGTGAATAATTTTTTATTTCATTTATTACTTCTTGACACCCATAATATTTTCTCTTCCAATATTCTTACATTTATGCATATGGGTTAAGGCATGATACTTTCCCTTGGGCTTGGAAGAGGCTATGAATGAACCTAATTTGGTGAAGATTACATGCTAGTATGCCTATAACATAGGTTAAGGCATTTTAATTTCTTGCTGGTCCACCCCACTCCCCTTTTTTATTGATTTTTAGCCATGGAAACATCTAAGGGCTTACAACCTACTTTTGGTTTGGTTGAGGCTTGCCTAGCTAGCCACTGATCGCATGACAATGTTTTAAAATATACATACATACATACATACATACATACATACATACATACATACATACATATATACATATATATATATATATATAGGTTAAGGCATTTTAATTTCTAGCTGGTCCACCCCACTCCCCTTTTTTATTGATTGTTAACCATGGAAACATCTAAGGGCTTAAAACCTACTTTTGGTTTGGTTGAGGCTTGCCTAGCTAGCCACTGATTGCATGACAATGTTTTGAAATATACATACATACAGAAATACATACATACATACATACATACATGTGTGTGTGTGTGTGTGTGTGTGTGTGTGTGTGTGTGTGTGTGTGTGTGTGTGTGTGTGTGTGTGTGTGTGTGTGTGTGTGTGTGTGTGTGTGTGTGTGTGTGTGTGTGTGTGTGTGTGTATGTATGTATGTATGTATGTATGTATGTATGTATATATATATATATATATATATATATATATATATATATATATATATATATATATATATTACCTTGAGTAGTAAACACACACATTTATGGTTATATTATAGGACTTTAAAAGATTTTTTTTAATCTATATATTAGTATACACATTGAGTGTATAATTCAATGAAGATGGATCTTTAAATTAAGTGAGATTTTATTCATTAAGCTCCTCCTCCTAAATCCCCCAACCTACAAATGAAATAAATAAGAAATGAGATAAAAAACTTGGAAAATGATTTTTATTTATTTACATGAGAAATTAAGGAAACTTTGTTTTGTAACCCTAGATCCAAGGGTGTAGGATATTTTGATCCAAGGGTGGTGGTTGGACCCACCACTTGAAATTGGAAACACCCATTTTGGATTAATTTAAACTGATTTTAATTTAATTAAAGTAACTTATAAATAAACTGTAGATGAAATTATGATCTAAATAAATTTGATTATATAATTACATCAAAAACACCTAAAATATCAATGCACTAATTAAGATCTAGAGCCATTAGGATAAAATACAAATAGATGAATGAACATTAAAATCATTAATCTAAATCCTAAAGATAATTTCTCTAAACCAATATTTAACAATAAATAGGCAAGATGACTTGGATTGGGATTACCTTAGACTCAGATTTCAAGCATTATGATAGCTTGATTCATAGATTTGGATGATAACAAGGACTAGTTGATCATAGATTTGGCATGGAGATTGAAGTACATGTAATTGATAGTTAATTTTTCCATGGAGAAATGGCTTGTTTAAATATAATAGAGAGGGAAGATCTATGGCTTACATTAAATTTTGAGCCATGAGAATCAAGGGTAGAGGAATTAAAAATTCCTTAGAAGCCTCTAAAGAAGATGTTTTTAGAGAGGAGGATCCAAGTTAAAGGATCTTCTAGAATTGGAGAATGCTAGAATCTCTTTAGGTGCTAATTAGGATAGGGATTAGGTGTGTGATTAGGGACTAGTTGTATAGGATATCCTATGAGTAGGCTAGTGTAGGCGGGTATGTGGGCCATGGGTATTTAAAATTCCCAAATAATGTATAAGATAGATTAGGATGGGATAAGACATGATTTAGGAGCATTAATTCATTTATGGGGTAGGAATAAGGTTAGTTAATGAATAATAATGAAGGGTTATATTAGATAAATTATTATAAAGGATGATATTAGGATAGAATTAGAGGGGATAAATGAGATGAACAAAATTAGTGTCGACTAATAGTAATATTAGTTATGATTATGGAAGTGAGAAAATTTCGGTGCATATATTTTTCCCCTCTTTGAAAGGGTATTGTGAGTGGATAAAGTGTAAGTAGTAATGGTATTTCAAATAAAAACCATGTCATTGATGAATGTTAGTAAATGACGTTAGTGGATATGATTACCCCTCGAGTGGTCATGTAGGGAAAAATGAGATAAATGGCCACACAAAATAGGAAATGAGGGGTGGGATGAAATACATAGATAAGGGGAAGGGATGCAAGATATGGGATAGATGATGAGGAAGAGTAACTCAACCTAAGTATTGAGCTACAAATAGATTATACCCCTAGAAAAGTCACATGCATAGGGAGAATAAATGATAATGATGATGAGATAAAATACCATAAGCTTTCAACATATCCCAAGCAAGGATGAATGCTAATGAGATATATAGGCCAAGTTAAGACTTATTTGATATGATTAATGATGATTACATCTCAATACTAAATTTGAGTGATATGATGAAGGGGATGAGAGAGAATAAATGATATGATTGAGTAACCAAAAGATGAAGGGTAAGAAGTAAACTACATTGCATAAAATCAATGAGCCATAATGTGATTAATAGTGATGATGATCCTAGCAAGGACACATTATAAAGTTACATTTATGGTCATGTCCCAATCAAGGGAGGAACTGTAAACTTATAATTATTAATTGATCAATCAATGATAATGGATGATATATGAATAAAATATGAATGTTGTGACATTCTGGGCCCAATTAATAGGTGTAATTGATTGATGAAAATATTAAGTAGATTATTACATAGATGATGATTGATCAATAGATTTATTGATGAATTATTGATATTATAACATAATGATTTGATTGATGCAAGATTTGAGGATGATTATAAATAAGAGAGATGTGACTCAGATGTTAGATTAGGATGAGAGATGAGATTTTAGACATGTTATTTTTTAGATAGAGGATGTGATGTAGATGTTAGACTAGGATAAATGATGGGAGATGATATGTTAGATGTTGATGATGAAAAGGATGATAGAATGTGATGATGGGAGTGATTTGATTAGATTAATAGTCAAGTGATAAAGGATATGAAAAATGATGAAGGTGTAGATGATTAAGCCATCATTACCATAATAAGGTTCATCATGGTCTAATCATTCTAAGAAATATGGAACTTGATATTATGATCTAGGATATAAGTATGACCAAGAGAACATTATGCCAAAGTGCATAGGCAAATAGCAAACTTTGCATCTTCAAGGGCACCTAAAGCATACTTGTAACTTTTGGTGTCATCATAACATCCTCATTCATTTCCCCATATAAAAAAAGATAAATGATGCAACACAAGTTCAAAATATAAAGACAATCAAATATTTGCATGATAAAAGACATGAAAATAAGTTAAACAACAAATAAGTAACACACAAGTATCTACATGCAGTCATTGTGTCTTGTTAAATTATCCTAATTAGATTATATAAGATAATTATTGGATGATGAATTTTCTAGGATGAACATGATGTGTAATCATATTGAGGATATATATTTGGATAATATATAGACTTAGAGTAGACTTGGATGAGGATTATTATGGTATGGATTTGGGATCTAAACTTGGACTAGGTATGAACTTGGAATAGACTAGGGACTTGGATTAGGATAAGAATTTGGATAAGCATATGGATTTGTATTAGACTAAGGACTTATATTAGGATAAGGATTTGGATAAGTATATGGATTTATATTACACTATGGACTTGTATTAGGATAAGGATATGGATTTGGATTACACTAGGGACTTGGATTAGGATGAAGATTTGGATAAGGATATGGGTTTGGATTAGACTATGTACTTGGATTAGGATGATGATTTGGATAAGGATATGGAATTAGATTAGACTAAGGACTTGGATGAGGATGAGGATTTGGATAAGGATTTGGATTTGGATTAGACTAGGGACTTGGATTAGGATAAGAATATGGATTTGGATAAGGATTTGGATTTGAATTAGACTGAGGACTTGGATTAGGATAAGGATATATATTTGGATTAGACTATGAGTTTGATTAGGATAAGGTTGTTGAAGACATAGGATAAGATGACTAGGATTTTGGGATAATGAAAAATGATAATATGGATAAGAATTTATATAGGAGGACTAAGGATACACATGACCTATGACAAGATGACAAAAGACAACTGAGACATTTTTGGTATTTTATGGATTTTAGAATTTTTTGGATTTTTTGGAATATTTTAATTTGTAAGGATTTTTTGGGATATATATGTACACTATAAAAATGGGGTTACTATCAAAGGGAATACTAAGCCTAATAAATAGGTTAAGGACAAATGGATGAATTAGTGGATGGGATGACAAAAAGATGAGGATGATGGTGAAAAGGGGTGAATGACATAATCATATAGAAACCAAATATCTATTGACCTGAGTGTTTATTGGAGGATATGCCAAGATGATTCTAGAACATTTCTCAAGATATCTTCCTCTCTCTTATGAAGGTCAAGACATGAAGGAATGATTGACATAATGATATGTAAGATAGGATGGTGGATTATGGGTAGGAACAATGGATAGAGAGATATGATATGGATGGACTTTCCCCAAAATATTGAGGTACATTATAGATAATAGATTATTCTACCATGATGCCAAAAATTGGTTTTCATCATGGTATTTACCCAAGGTGCTAGAAGACTAGTTTTCACCATTGGATGAATGATGATCTTTTTATTGTATTTTTTTTTGACTTTTTTTTTATTTTTTTAATTTATTTGAATTTTTAGATGGCATCCTAATTTATTATATATGGGTATGAGATGCAATATGTATACATTTTTATGATCTTTATCCAACACCTATTTTGAAGATATGTGATTCTAAGACCATGTGATTATAGATTCTTAGATGTCTTGGTGACCATTATTGACTCTTGATTTAACATCCTCTAGACATCTCAACTAGGTGTCTTTGTAGCCTCTAAAAATGACAATATTTCCCAAGTATTTGAGATATGGTATGGATGGGAGCATGGCAAGATTGTGATGATGGGATATAGGATGTGAATTAGGGATATGATCATGATGGATGATATGAAGGGATGGGGAGAGAAAATGGGGTTCAATAATTGAATACACCATTAGATATGTTGGATGGGATTATTTAGATTGGTTACATGAGATTAAGGGGTCCAAGTCCTTTTGATTTTATAATTATTTGATATAAACATTAATAATATAGTCATCCATATGATTATTACTTTTGACATTATTTTGATATGTTGATTATTGATTTTGATTTTGACTTAGTTTGCCTCTTGGTGCATGATTACAGGTTTCACCAAAGGGAAGTGACTTTTGACTGGATAAATGATTTTGATTTAGATAAACACCTAGCACTTCAAGGGTATTGGTACTAGGGGATGATTCTTTATAACTTTGTTGATTATAAAACTCATCTTGAATTTTATTAATTATATTTGTATCATAGCGAGCTTGATTATTTGATGGGATTAACTGAGTATGGGCTTGGATACTTGTATATTCAGAACATGATATTTCATGTGAAGGGGAATCCAATGATGCATGTTCTTATTCATCCTATTCATGGAGTCATATGTAGTGATTATGGAAGAGAAGTGGATGATTTAGAATGTGTGGTGAATTAAGTGGATAATGGGAAACATAGTCCTCATAAAGGTCACTAGGATCCCTAGCCTCAATGAAATAGAAAGTGTCTTCAATAATATCAAAAGGATCACTAATAATCTTGAGGGAATAAACATATAAAGATGATTCATATCTAACTTCATGATATTTGACTAATACAGCATTCAAGTATTATGCTATAATTTCATCATCCATGGATGGATCAAGATACATGCCTTCTGACTACTTGATAATAGAGACATCTTCAAAGAGATAAGTGTTGGCATCACCTTCATTATCTACAATGGATGATGATTCTAACATGATTTTTGATTTATATGTTGTTGTCAAACATGATCCTAACCATTCTGATGCTAACTCTAATAAGGATGTTAATGAGTTTATGTCACTAATAAATTATTTTATGGTAGGAACCATATGATTTTTCATAATTACCTCTTTCACCTTATGTTTTTGAAGGGATTATTTAGGCTTAAGTGATTTATGAATTAGGGGATGTGATGCAAACAATTCATAAGGATGGATTGATCAGGGATGTGTGTAGGATGTATGGGATTAAATTCATGTATATTGTTAGGGAGGAGAGAATTTGTATTATATTCAAGAATAAATTCTTGACATACCCCCTTTTGCACACTCCTAGGCATAGATGCATTGGATTCTCACTCAATGTCAATGTCATCATTGTCAATTAACTTTTGGATATAATCTCTAAATGGGTGATATCTATTTATATAATTCCTAGGGACCTTATGTTATAATCAAAATCATTTGGCTTGATACCAGGATGGCACAAGTTTAGATAAATCTAGTGGTCTTATTTTTAGGTGGATAATCATGACTATATACCCCACTTTATAAAATAGTATTTCCATGGATATTGGGAGAGGGGTATATTTCTTATCTATGGTGTTAGATTTAAGAGTGTAATAATTTTATGGTGATATCATGACGTAAGGAGATGGTAGAGTGTGATATTTTTTCATGGATAAATGGGAACTAGACAAGGTTGACAAGCTATATTTCCCTTTATGAGTAAGATGAGGGATTTGTGATGGATTATGACTAGTAGGTGGAGGATTTGATTGTACATTGGTATGAATTAGATAAAAAGTGAGTTTAAGAAGGTCAATGCCTTTAGTAATTTGGTCACCCATCTCCAATATTCATAAAAGGACTACCTCTTTATGTGCAACAATATACTTATTAAATAGGGTGATCTTTGGACTAGGAAGGTCATGACTATGACTAAGACTAGTGGATGGGGGACTAGAATAGGATTGGTTGTCATGATAATTATATTGGGATAAGGGTTGATGAGGGACTTATTTGTCATGTGACCTTATGTCTTAGGGGTTTTAAATCATTGTCGAGGTGAGCAACCATCTCCAATAGTTGTAAAAGGACCTCATCCCTAGTGGCAAAGATGTACTCATTATATAGGGAAAATTTAGCACTTGTATATTGAGGTATGTGAAGACTTAATATATGATGAATTGATAATGGTTTTGACCATGGTGATCTAGGGTATTATGGATGGGGAAGGATATGGGACATTAGTTTGGTATTTATGGGATTGAGATCTGAAGGTAGGCATGTACCCATCTCTAGGGCTAGCAAAAGGATCTCATCCTTATTGGAAAATAGGTATTATTCTATGAGAAAAGAGTCAAAATCCATGGGTATAGATGATAAATGTGAATTTATGATGTTAAGGTAGAGATAGAATTTAGATATATGATTGGTCAAATCAAGGCTAAATGATTGAGCTAGTATGACAAGTGATGGTGAGAATGGGAACATGAAATGTGATTGAGATGATGTAGAACTAGGATTATATTTTAGACTAATAGTAAGATAATTATAATTATCTAAAAATAATTCCCAATTTTTATGCTATCAAGAGGATTAGGATTTTATTGTGCCTAAATTCAAACTAACAAGATGGTGATTGGATGGGTGCTAGTTTTGAATAGGTAAGCTGATTGGATTATGGACAACTAGATTTATGGTGATTGGATACTAGATTAAAATTAAAAAAGTGATAGATTTATAATATGGTATTGACTAATCATAAATTTTATAATATGATAGTGCACTAGGATGATAAGATTATATGAAAGGATAAAAGTACTAGCTCAATCCTTAAGCTAATTTGCTCAAGGTGGGATGGGATAGGATTATGTTATGAAGGATAAATGGAGAGATCAAGGATTATGGGATTTAATATTGATGATGAGGGTGATGTTGTAATTATTTTGAGTGTGATTTATACAAGTGTGTGACCTAAATATCCAACTAGATTTGTTTTGTTATAAGATAGGATGGGGTTAGACTAGATAGAGATTATAAGATAAGTATGTACAAGATAGGGTGATAAGATGCACAAGATAATCAATATTATATCAGATATGATAACTTGTAAAGAAGATGAGGATATACAAGAATACTATGAATGTATAAGATAGATAATAAGGATATACAAGATGATGATATAAAGAGCCTAAATATTCACATATAGGTTTTAGGTGAAAGCCTAACTTGGCTCACAAATAGCACTGGTCTAACATAATACACATCAAAGCAAGTAGACCATAGTCTTAAGACTAGTAACTTATGGGTGTGTAACCCAATTACTACACCATCTAATGGCTTAGTGGGTGAGGTTGTATGCTGGTAACCATTAATAAATCTCTTGATCCCTCTTAACCCCATTTACACATTATGGTCACTTGGGAGTTAATATTGACTCTAATTGCAATTCACATATTTTAGCTATAAAGTTTTAAGCTAGGCTAAATGGGATCTCTTGGGGCATTCCCAATATACACTAGGTATGATGGAGACCAAGTCCATGTAGTATGTTGTCTAATTATTAGTTTAGATAATTAACTATTTCCCCTAATGGATGACCTATATGGGTTCAATTGCTTAACCTAATGATAGATGTCCCTAATATTTATACTCTATTAGAACACAAAGTGTGGATTAGTTTATGGCAGTGAAATACATGGTCACTATCCCCATAAGACTATGGAAAGTGCGTGGTTGTTAATTCCATGTCACATTAACCCTAGAAAAGAAAAAAATGGGAAGGTTTATTAGTGGTTTTTGATCCTCTAGGAATCACCATAAGGATGCAAGGAGGAAAGCATACGCCACCATATTCCTCAGGTGAAAATTAAGTTGACCAAAAAGAGATTAATTAGATTTGATATATATACAATATCAAAGGTAGATAAGATAGATACAAAGTAATTTAGACAACATGATTAAAATGATTAAAAGTTTTAGACAAACAAAAGGATTTTCAAGATGCCAAAATGTCTTTGATAGGTGGCCTATGAGAAAATGGTTAGTATTTTGATTGGCACTCATGAAATGGAAACATAAAAGATAAATTATTAGAAGTTTTGATTGATAATATTAAGGGGTAACCTACAAGACAAGATGTTAGACCAAAATATGACCTACAAGATAAGATTTTAGTAAGTTAAAATTGCTTCTATTGTTACCCCTATAAGAAACAAAATGTTAGTTTAATAAACCTTGATAAAAACCAATCAAAAAATTTTGCTTTGGATTTATAACTTCTTTGGGTAAGGGGGTACAATGTAGGGGTCTATGGGTGATATCCCCCAATAGGGTCAAGGCACAGTTTCCCTTGCATGGTTAAGGGTAGTGCATCTTACAAGGTCAAGGGCTAGAGCCCCTTACAATGTCTAGGGGTAGCATCCTAGGCATGCTCCTTATGCCTCTGATGCCAAAGTTAATTTGGACTTTGTATGAAGCTTATAATTATTCAAAATTTACATAAAATGACTCTAAAAATGCACTCAATAGGGATAAAATTGAATGTAAAAATCAGTGCAAAAATGTAACTATAGAAGGTGTAGCCATATAAAATGTGAAAATTGGTGGTTTGAGTGTGGCTTGTGATACTCAACCCATAGGTCCCTCTCACATTCTCTCTTAACCCTTATATCCATATTTTTATTGACTTACAATCATTTTTAGACTTCCAAAACCTCATTCTAACTCAACCAGGCTACTTCTCCCATGACAAATCCATCCCCCTAGGTCCTGTACCCTCAAGACAATAATACCCAAGTTGGAATAGCATTATACCCTAGGGTTTCCCATTTCTATCTCTCTTTTCTAATCACATTTTGATCCCAATTGGTCATTTCCTCCTGATTCCTTTTTTTATTATGTCGACCTAACGTGAATGCATCTAACCCATGACCAATAGATCTCTATAAAATCCCATTTAAAGTTTATTTATAAGGGGTTAGAAATTATTTCAAAATCAAACAATAATATAAGCAAAACCACTAAGGCAAACTTCCCTATTATTTGTATACATCCATCTAATATAGCCATCAACATATTCAAACCCTCACACCAATCCCTTGCCACCTCAAGCACACCCAATTTAGCATTTTTTCATATTCATTACACTATTTGAAATAGCACATCAAGTGGGAGAACTACATATGAATTTACCTCTTTTCAAAGTATTGGTATGTAGACAGTGTGCCCACATAAAGGGTGTGGATACATGTTCAATGCATCTTACACACACTAACCCCCCTCTTTCTCTAAGTTTTCATTCAAGTTTAAGTACAAGGAAGGCCTAGGTTTTGAGATTAAATCATCTCTATAAGGAGCTTCATGGATAGTCAAGACTTGAAATTTCATAGGTAGACTAACATAAAAACAATAGATAAAACTCAAAAAACTTAGATCTTTGTGACCGGTTTGGAAAATAGTTGTAGGAACTAGACTATAGCATCAAACCCTAAAGTTTCATGTTTTTAGTACTCTTATCCTTTCATAGAATGAAATATAGATCCTGATTGTGATAGTGTCTTAGTCCTATACAACTACTACCATCTTCTATCTTAGCCATCTTAGTCTTATTTAATATAAGTTACATTTCTCCTCATAGTACTATTTTTAAAAAGGTTTAAATTACAATAAAATTATACAAATCAATACTCTATTTATTGTAATATATTTTAATAATTTATTCAACTTAGACCCTTAACTTAATTAGGAATAAAACTCCAATATTCCTAAAATTGTTAAATTATTTGGTGAACTGACTTATTTTGTTTGCACATAAAAACTCTAGAAACCCTAGGGTAAATTCCTTGCTGATTTTTACAATATTTTTATGTTTTTTACTTGCCTATTTAAATCAAAAATTCACTTTAAATTTTAAAATTCCATAGTAATTTTAAAATATATATTTTCTTTAAAACCCTAGTTGCATATACTATGTCCCTTTAAATATAGAATTTTACTAATATTTTTTTGATTTTCACATACATATTTAAATAAAAAATTAGCATTAATTTTTAAAATACCATAGTAATTTAAAAAAAAAACATTTATTTCAAACCCTAGTTGCATATACTAGGTCCCTTTGTCTACTTGAGGTATCACCTTAGATCAAAATTAGATTCCACGTAAAATCACAAATGGATCTCACTTATTTACACAAATTTATTACATTTCTTGAAAACAATGAGACCATACTCAGTCATATCATGTACATTAATGATGAAGTTTAACATATGTTAGTATAAAGCTTCATTATTTGAATTTCATACTTACTCTTCATAATATGAGATGATATTAATAAATTTATTGTTAAACATAGTAAGATCCCTCTCCTTCAAAACAATGTTTACTTGTCTTTAATACAAGGTTACATTACTTTATTTATATCTCTCATATGGAAAAAAATTCAAGTTTGTCTTGCTACACATATTAGAAATATCATATCACATGTCAAAAAAATTCATGCATTCATGTACAATTTCATGCATTCTATTCATTTCTTTCTATCTCTCATACAAAAAAAAAATTCAAGTTTATCTTGCTACACATTATAAATATCATATCACATTTCAAAAAAAATTATGCATTAATGCACAATTTCATGCTCTCTATCCCTTTCTTGTTATCTCTTATTTGGAATGCTCTTTATAAACATATTTTTATACAACTTATAGCTCTAATTACATGCATTTTATCTCATATACATGGTTCCTACATAGAGGATCCATTGCATAAGATAACAACAACTTGTCAAGTTTTAATGTCATATCTTATGCATAGGAAATAGTTTCCTTCTCCTCCTCTCTTTTAAGAGGGTGATATCTACTTTCCCTCTAACCAGGTCTATGTTATCACCCCTCCAAAAGGTGAGGTTTCCCATAATATTATTCTTAATGTATACATTCAGCCTATAGCTTCTTCAAAACCTCTTCAACATATGTGCTTATGTCTTCAATCAAAATCAACTAGGGTTTGCACTTATGAGACTCTAAGGGATCAAATCACCAGTATGAGTAAGTTATTTTTAGACTTGTAAATGAAGAATAAACTATTACATGAAAATATCATAACATTGGAGAATTAGATTATAATATGAAATCCTCAGTGGCACCCTATTGTTAATCATGTATATACACCTTCACCTAGTCAATTGGTTGCAAGAAATGATACATATCAAAAAAAAATCACAACAAAGTAACTCTACATCTAGTGATTCAAAAAACATTCAAATATCAACTAAGATTTCAAGTGAGGTACTAGGGAAATGATTCAATCTAACTTGATCAAAGTACCTCTTTTACATCCAATGAGAAGATCCAAATATTATTGTGCATATCATAAAATGCATGGGCATCACACAGATTCATGTTTGGCATTAAAAAAACATATATAATAGATAAATGCTAATGAAGACCCTATACAAGGTAAATCAGTCAAGCAATCCCTAGTGACATAAGAACACATTCACAAAGGGTCAAATTTAGACATAGTAAAAAAGTGGTTACCAAAGCATAACTTAGAATAAAAAAATGATCAAAAAGAAAACTCAGAGCAAGAAATAGTACCACAAGCATAGGTAAAGTACAAAATAGATGAAAATCTACCTCTCTAAAATGAGACTTAACTTTCAAAATAATAAGGTTTTGGTCAAAAATATCTACAATAGTTTGATTATCAAGGTCAAGGGTTGGGAAAGCATGCTCAGGGCATCACTACTACTATTTCAATAGTTGATAATATTTATCACCAAGGTTTGGGATTTATTGAACATCCTAAGGAAAATCATTCACAAACACAATTCGTCAAAGGAAAATATCAAGATACAACAAAAGTTAACACTAGCATTTTATTAGTTCAAAATCAAGATGATAATAAGTGGAACAATACAAGTTATTATGATTTCCAAGATACCAACAATGAATCCAAATATTTAGAGTTATATTCATAGCCATTTTTTCATGCTTCACAATCATGCATAATTCCTTTATTTGATACAAGACACCATGATAAGGGGTCTCTCATGAGACTCATCAGTTGGTATCATTCCTTCTCAATCTTTCTTATAAAAAATTTATCAAAATTACTTATACATAGTTTATTTTTTGCTTACTCGTACATATTTTCTTAGTATTTATTATACATAGTATCCTCATGATTGATTGTACATAGATTATACCAAAAAAACCAAAAACAATATAAATTATCAAAATCCAAAAACATTCAACTATGTCAAAATCCAAAAACATTCAAATATATCAAAAATACAAAAACGTTCAAATAATTCAAAACAAAAAAAACATTTCCAATTGTATGCATTATCCATGCTTTACATTTTTACTACCATACTAGACTTACATTTGTTGTTCTATGATATTGTTTATCAATTTATCTACAGTACCATGCTTCACTTGATCTTCTTTGAATGTGTGTAGTGACTTCCAGATCCTTGATTGCTTCACTCTACCCATTAAGGGGGCATCATACTTATACATTTGAGACATAAATAGATATATCTACCCCTTGGGGGCATATTCTACATGACTACACCATCTAATTTATGTCATTATTACACCACACACGCTATTTATCATTAATGATATACATTACTTACTAGCTTACATAGATTATTCTATTATCGGCACTCACTAGTATATAGCACTTGTGTATTTTTTAGCATATACCTAGTCTTATACTACATGTTTTACATAATTTCACTTCTTTTTTTTATTATTTAGATGTGATTGTATTTATATCATTTACATTTCTTTCCTTTCTTATTTTGCATAGCTAGAGGTGATTACATTTATCCATTCATGTTTTGTTTCCTAGTATATGCCTTAAGACATTTTCCAATGTCCTTTACTTCTATTCTTGTGTGTGCCTTAATAAATTTGCCTATGTCATTTACTTGTACTCTTTTATGTGCCTATGGCCCTTGTGCCAACCTTACTTATTTCTATTTGTGTGTGTATGTGGCATTTAAACATGCCTTGTATGTTTGTTTTCTAGTTTGAGTGATATGTGCCCATGTCCCTTGTTTGCTTGGAGCCTTGGCCAATATTTTATGATTATTGATTCTTTCCTTTTGTGCTTATTTCTTATTTGCTTTTCACTATTTGTAATGCCATGATCCACATCATGCATTCTCTTTATTTTTTGGATGGGATGATGGACATCATGCTTTATCTCTCCATGAAAATTAACAACTAACAACTAACATTTCCAATTTCAATTTAGTACATTGCATATGTTATTACATTGTTATATATATCTAGGCATACCCTTATTGATCTAATAATATCCAATACAAACTATGTTTTATCTTGAGAAATTTTGTTGATTATCATTGATATATCATGTATTTCATAATATAACACACTTGCAAGGCTCTTTCTTCTGAGGGTAGTCATTATAGGGTATTCATTCCTACCCTCAAAAGAGGGGGTAACAAACAAGGGTTTTGTCATAGAGATCAGAGCTCTTACTAGTCAAAAAAATAGTTTTCATAACAATAATTAGAGGTCAAACTAGGTAGAACATACCAAAAAATGGTGATAATTCTAGAATAGTCTTTAGTTTTAGCAAAGGATAATAGTTTTGGACATGGAAAACAACACCAGATATATACAATAGCATTAGACACTAGGGTTTCCTATTTTTGGCACTCCTATCCAAATAACAAAAAACCTAGAATTTTTAGAAATAGGTAGAAAGGTAAGCTCAGCTACAATTTTGCACATACAAACTAGTTTAGATTCAATAGTTTCAATAGAGTTTTTCTTAGATAATCTATATATAGGGGGCATCATGCATGGTATGATGGATCTCACTTCTAGTTTTAGATTGAGTAGTTGGTATAATTTCTAGATAAAAATCCATGTTATAGACACTAGTGATTGGAGGCAATGTGCATGGCACATTGGTTTTATTTTGTTTTTAAGTTCAACATATTACCTAGGTATTCTCAGCAGTTATATGCCTTACTTTATCTACAAGTGGTTGGAGTCATTTTAGAGTAGCTTTTATATAAGCCTAACCTCTAATTTTTTTGAGTGGCTTCCACATAAGCTTATTGCCTAGTTTTGGAGTGGCTTTCTATACAAGCCTAATCTCCTCCTTTCAAATTGGCCAAGATTGACATAGTTTCTAGTACACATTCAGCTATCCATGAAACATTATCAAATTTTAGAGCATTCACGAGCTTCAAGAGCCATCTCATATGACACACATTCATATTGGTATAAATTTATAGCTTCACTTCATAGGGTAATGATGGAGCCAAAGGTATAGCTAGCCTTTGTATTCTTGAGTAACCTACTCAGAGGGATTGGACACACATTACAAATATAGATTAACACACACATGATCACATAGCTTCACTTAGTGGGTGACGATGAAGCCAAAGGGATAACCTTTGCATTCTTGAGCCATTCTCAGGGAATTTAGCATTCAGTGCCATTCATGATATTACTCTTGGTAGAGCACATACCCAACATTACTCAGCATCATCTAGCACCACTTAGCATCAAAATAGGTTTTTTATTGTTTTGCATACTCGATGAGGTGTATTCATTCTTTTCTCTTCCTCTCTCTCTTACCCAAATTCATATGTTCTTATTTTAGATATAGCATATCTAGTAAGAACTAATATACTCCTGATTTTCTTTTGTATATTTTCACTTCACGATGTGCTCTCTCTATGCACACCCAGCATCACACAACTTCATGGGCTTCACCCTTAACAGGTAAGTTTGGGATGCTTTCTATTTTTCCTTTATCCTAGTATTTTATTTTGATACATCATTGGAATAAAGGGGGGGCAAATGTTGTCATATAAAAATGTGAAAATTGGTATCTTGAGTGTGTCTTGTGACACCCAACCTATAATTCCCTCTTGAATTCTCTCTTGACCCTTTTATCCACCTTTTCATTTATTCTCACTCATACATAGACTTATAAAACCTCATTCCAACTCAGCCAGGTTGTTCCTCCCATGACAAATCCATCCCCCTAGGTCTCATACCCTCAAGATGATAGCACTCAAGTTGTAATATAAAACTAGACCCTAGGGTGTCCTATTTTTAGTGCTTCTATCCAATCACATTTTGAGCCTAGGTGGCCATTTCCTCTCTATTCTTCTTCTTCATTATGTCAACCTAGAATGAATGCATCTAACTCATGACCAATATATCTCTATAAAAGCCTATTCAAAGTTTATTTATAAGGGGTTGGAAATTATTTCAAAATCAAATAAGAATATAAGTAAAACCACTAGGTCAAACTTCCCTATTCTCTACATACAACCATCTAATATAACCACCATCCTATTCAAAACCTCGCACCAGTCTGTAGACACCTCAAACACACCTAGTTTAGCATTTTTGCATATTCATTACATTATTACATAAATCACATCAAGTGGGAGAACTAAATATGGCTTGATCCCTTTTTAGAGTATTTGTATGTAGGAAGCATGCCCACACAAGGGGTGTGGATACATGTTCAGTACATCTTACACACACTAAACCCCCCCCCTCTTTCTCCAAGTTTTCATTCAAGTTAAATTATAAGGAAGACCTAGGGTTGGAGATTAAATCATCTCTATAAGGAGATTCATCAATATTCAAGACTTTAAATTTCATAATATAACTAATATAGGGATAATAAATAAAACCTAGAAAACTCAAATCTCTATGACTAGTTTGGACATTAGTAGTAGGACTTGGACTATAGCACCAAACCCTAAAGTGTCCTATTTTTGGCACTTCTATCCTTTCATTAAATGATAAATAGATCTTGATTTGTGATAGTGTCCCATTTATACACAACTAATACCATCTTCTATCTCAATTGTCTTAGTTTTTTTAAGCTAAGTTAAATTTCTCCTCACTTATTAATTTTTTTTAGAAAGGTTTAAATTACAATCAAATTATATAAATAATTAATCTATTTATTGATATATTTTTTACTAATTTATTCAATTCATACCCTTAACTAAACTAGGAATAATACTCTAATATTCCCAAAACTATAAATCAAAAGGTAATATCACAGTTACATAGTCAAACCAATGCAATATTGCAACTAGCGACTACAATATCACAACTTTCCTATAATATCATGATTGAAAAGTCAAAATTTTGTTGAAATGGGATAACTTCTAGTGGTTATTTTGTGGTTTTTAACAAAATTTCAAGTGTCTAGGTAATATCACAATTTTTATAGAAAAACTATGATTTTACAATCAGTGATATTTAAATGGAGAGACAAACAATAGATTTTGGAGTTATAATTATTCACAAAACCAAATGAAGTAAAATTCATGATAATATTTATATTTTACTGAATAACAGAAGTATGAACAAGGTTTAGTAATAATAACAACAATAATTGATACTATGCTCTTTTGGTTTCATGGTAGGTGATTGAGATGGGGTTTTAAGGTTCTTATGTGTTTTAGATGTTCTAGTTTGAGCTTCCCCTACTAATTTTAAGACACAAATAGATATGAATGTTAGAAGATAAGTAGATTAGTAGTTTTTAGATAAAAGGAAAAATCATTACTTTAAAGGCAATATCATGATTTGTAGGGTAAAAATGTGACTTCATATCTACAATTTTGTGTTAGGTGAGGAAGCAATATAGATATAATATGTCTTGTTTACTTTCACATATAACACCACCATTTCTATCCTTGAAATATGAAAATAGATGATATAGACTCACAGAATATCAAAAAGTAAGAAAATATAGTTATCTTTAGTTTAAAATGTTATTCTACAAAACTACAAGTTTATAGACAAAATCGCATATTTATATACAAAATCACTAAATAAAAATTAGTGATATTAATAAATATACAAAAACCATGGTTATTAGTTAGGAAAATATCTCTTAATTTTAGGCAAAATGTGATTTTATAGACAAAATTGAGACTTACAAAGTCAAAGTTTTGTGGAAAAGTGGAAACATACAAAAAATGTTAGCGACTAGTAAAGATTCTATAGTCAATGAAAAATCACAACTCTCAAAGATAATATCATGACTGCAAATCAATTTTTTTACACAACAAAATCATAATTCACCTAGGCATCATAATTTTATCAAAATTTAGACCTTGTTCCTCAACCAGTCAACCCTGCAAACTAACAAAACACATCTAGGATGCAAATAGGTTAAATTGGGAGGGAATGCTCCCACTGTGATCACTAAAATGTAGATGAAATTTTGAGATAAATGAATTTGATTATGCAATTACATCAAAAATACCAAAAATATCAATCTACTAATTAAGATCTAGATCCATTAGGATAAAATGCAAATAGATGAATGAACATTCAAAGCATCACTCTAAATCCTAAATATAATTACTCTAAACCAAGATTAAATAATAAATAGACAATATGAATTTGATTGGGATTACCTTAAATACATATTTGGAGCATTATGATATCTTGATTCATGGATTTGGATGATAACATGGACTAGTTGTTCATGGATTTGGCATGGAGATTGAAGTTCATGTAATTGCAAGTTAGTTTATCCATGGAGAAGTGGTTTATTTAAATAAAAGAGAGAGGGAAGATATATGGCTTAGATTAAAATTTTAGCCATGATAACAAAGGGTGAAGGAATTTCCAAGGAATTAAAAATTCCTTAGAAACCTCTATAATAGATGTTTCTAGAGAGGAGGGGCCAAGTTAGAGGAGGTTCTAGAATTGGATAATTCTACAATCTTCTTAGGGGTTAATTAGGATTAGTGAGGGATTATGATAGGGATTATGTGGGTGATTAGGGACTAGGGGTATACAATAGCCTAGGCATATGCTAGTGTAGGTGGGTAGCTAGGCCATGGGAATTTAAATTTCCCAAAAAATGGATAAGATAGATTTGGATGGGATGAGACATGGTTTAGGAGGATTAATTAATTGGTGGGGTAGTAATAAGGTTAGTGAATGAAGAATAATGAAGGGGGATATTAGATAAATGATTATAAGGGGTGATATTAAGATGGAATTAGAGGGGATAAATGAGATTAGCAGAATTAGTGTTGACTAATAGTAATATTAGTGATGATTAAGGAAGCGAGTGGATTTATGTGCCTACATAAACCTTTCTAGACCTTTATTTTAAAATAAACCCTTTCACAAAAGTCCTTAAAGGGTGACATTTAATCTCTAAAGTAATAACTTTGGAAACAAAACATTAGTAAAATATTACACTTGAATATTTAATTCCCTGTTAAATAATAAATTATAAAATAATCAATAGGATAACCTAGAGGCTAATTAAATATTTTTCATTTTTAATGAAACTATAGTGTTTGAGGGACCCTAGTTAAATTTACATCATAAAAACTTAGTCTATACACACACACACACACACACACTTTTTTTTACAAGTTTTACTAGCATGTGTATTTTTGGGCATTACATTTTGGTATCAGAGCCTGGATTCAACATCGAGAACTCTAGGTAAATGTTTTATTAAACTCCTTATAAAATGTCATAATGTTTATCCTATGATCATTTAGGATGAATCAAAATAAGTTAAAATGTGTGGCTTGTGTAGAGGATGCAGGTCCCCCACCACCTAAACCACCACCACCCCCTCCAATAGATCATGGACCACATATATTTTAGGTCCCTTAGAAAATTATTGAGGTAATTTAAGATAGATTGATTTTGGTTAGGGAATATTTGTAGAGACACTTCCCACCATAATCATAAGAGTCTTGTTAGCCTAGAAAGATCATGTATTCCATTATAGTAGCAGGCAAAGAGAGTTCTTTCATCATGCAAAGAGAGGCAAGAAGAGTAGAAACCACCCAAGAGTGATCTAGGAGCTATCATTTGAGACTTTTTTTGACTTAATCCACTCACCCTTCATGGATATTGAAATGGTATTTGATTTAGAGACATGAATTTTCATTTAAGTAGTTGATTTGGTTTGTAGGCTTATGTGTCTAATATCAAGACATAATTTTTTATGATACTTATTAGAGATATAATTAACATATGGTGGAGGCATGAGGAGTGAAATATCAATTTGGATTGATATTTTATTACTTGGGAGCATTTTGAGGAGAGGTTTCATACTTGATACATATTAGATCACTTTATAAATAATAGGATTGTGTAGTTTCACAACCTTCGATAGGGTAATGGTAATTTGGCTCAATATTATAGTTTATTCCTAGACTTGTTTTAGTATGTGAGGTTTCTTTAAGATGATAAAATCCAAGTCAACTAGTTCATCAAGCTATTAAATGTGGATATAACTAGAGAAATTCATCTTCTCTCTCCTCTAATTCTTAAGGTTATTATGGAGAAGGCATATTTGGTAGAGGAAAATAGAGGAAAACTCCATGAGACTCAAGATAGTTTGTGGAATTTATGATGTCATTAAGAATTTAGATCATGAATCACCTATACCCTATATAGGGGTGTTCAAAGGCACTCTTAGTTCTCATTTAGGCCTCCTCAACTATCACATCATAGTTCTCAATATCACTCTCAATAGTAGCTCCACCACCCTCCATAAGACTCATAGAGTGATAGAGGATAGGGTGATCAAGGAAAAAATAGGGACATGAGACTTACTAGACAATAGTCAAGGATAGCATAAACTCAGTAGTCTTATCAACAAGGGTTTTATTTTTTTTATTATCATATTATCAAAGGTTAGGAGGGATGCAAATAAGGAGAATACTAGGAGTGTATGTTTCTTATGCAAAGACCCAAATAATTATGCATGAGAGTTCCAACTTATAGGTTTTATTGATGGTTAACATAAGGACTTTATATCCAAGGAGGCCATTGGTAATGTGGGACATGCTCATTAAATGTCAATAATGTATAATCAGTAGGTATATCACCAAGCTATAGTGATTTAGACTATAGATTTTATTCAAGGGATTATAGTATCAGTATTATTTGACACATGCATTTATAATTCTTTTATTTCACCCTCTCTTATGGATCAACATCTAGAAAAGTGTTCATTAGAATGTCAAGTAAGATTTTGTAGCTAATATGACAATAGAGTCCTTCGTCAGTGGTTTTGTTCTAGATCTGAGAATTTTCACCACTACACTTGACCTTTGTATCATACCCTTAGGCTCTTACAAATTTTTTTTTGTATGGATTGGCTTAGGTCTCTTTGAGATAAACTATATTATCATAGTAAGGTTATCAAGTATTGAAATCACCTTAGGAGCAAGGTTCTTATCATAGGGATTCAGAGGATTGTATCTCTTTGTGTGATTTCGACTATGCAACTTAGGTAGAGTGGACATAAGGGATGTCATATGTTTTTCATCATAGTTAGTGATAGATAAGATGAGGAGAGTTCATGGGTGACACTTGAGGATCATATTATACTTTAGTAATTTGTAGATGTGTTTTCTAATGAGTTACCTAGACTATCCCCCTTTGAGGGAGATAGATTTTATGAGTGATTTTGTTCCTGAAATGAAACCTATATCAAAGTCTCCCTATAGTATGACTACATGTCACATCAAATTTTTGCCTTTGGATATTTGAGACACTATTTAGTGGATTGTGTATTGATTATTGGTAGATCTGACGGTTATTATGAGCTAGATTTGCATATATTATTTTGTTGATAGATGTATTACTTTTTTTAGTTGTTTTATTATGTTTATGATCATGATTTTTACATACTTATTACATTACTTAATTGTTATGGTTATATTTTGATTTTTATCATGATGTAAGCTAACTACCGATTTGTTTGATGAGTTGGATGCAATATATTTTGGCCCTTATTAATAGTGTGTGGGGGGGAGTATCATCAGAGAGGGGTAGTAGATAGATACATTGGGGGCAGAGAGAGATGACTAAAATGGAACCATGCACACACTACTTTTATTTTTTTGGAATGAAGTTTAGGATGTTTACATTTAATGCTTTAAAAATTGTTTGCTTTAATTTCATACTTAAAAATGCATACAAAATTATTGGTTTGATATAATGTTTCTCATTGTGTTATGCTTTATAGAAACATAGTTGTACCAATATAGTTTATTACTTATATATATTGTGTTATATCACATCATGCTTACCCATCTAGTTGGATATTTGACATAACCAGTAATGGGTTATCACATCTAGTTATCTTATATGGTTACATGTGAATACCTTGTTTGAAATTGTGAATTACCTATAGAGTGAGGTGTTACTATCTAATTGAGTTAAGGCCTTTAGTTATATAGGGAATTAATATTTTAAAAAGAAAAGCTGTAAGGTCCTATAAATGTAAATTCTTATCTAAGCTAATCTTATTATGTTAACTTATACTTGGTGGACTTTGCAAACTAATGATTATATTAAAACTCAAACTTTATTCTTAAAAGCTTTTTGACATTTTTTAATGATGTGTTTTTGGTAAAAAGGCTCGAATTAGGTTTTTGGGTTATTATTGTGTTAGGGTTGAATTTAGCTTGATATGGATAATGGTTTAGTTGCTGAGCTCACATATAGAAAATAAATGGAACTACACGTGGAATGCAAGTAGTGGAATGATGCATTTAAGTAATATTATTGCATGGGGTTAAGTTGTGGTGAAAATGGAGGTCTTGTAAACTCATGATGAACATGAATAGTTTTGGGAAGAGATTAAGTATAATTAAGAGGAAATATAAAAGACACCTAGTTCATTTTCCCATTAAATGATAAAATGAGAAGTAAAAAGCTCAAGTTTTGAAGGAATATGTTGGCATGTTGTTATCATTAATGTCTAAAGGGTGCATCTTTTGAGTCCTGATTAAGGTGAGTTTGTAATTTTCATTTATGTTACTAATATTTTCATTGATTTCATTCAGGATTTTGTTACATCTTATGATTCATGATTGTCACAAAGAGGTATGATGGTCAAGTGAGCATTGAAGCATGGTTATGAGGCTCTAGGTCTACATGAGGTCATGAGAGAATGTTGATTAGAAAGATATTATTGTAGTGGTTTTAGAGTGATGTATTAAGTTTTTTATTGTTTGATATCATTGAGGTAAGCATTTTTTATTACTATTTATTGAGTACAAGGTGTCTTGAGAAGCCTAGTCTAGACCTTGTGAGAAGGTATGCATAGTGAAGTTTGGTGAAGTAAGTGAGCACAAGATTGTGAGAAGTTTTTTGTAACTATTTTATCATGTAATTAAATTTTAGATACTTTTTCAAGTGTTTCAATGTTATTTTTCAAGTATCAAGTGCTTAAGAAGAAGAATCATAGCACTAGTCATGGCATGTAAAGTCCTTGTGAGAAGGTATGAGTGTGGTGACTTGGTAAGATGGATGAATAGAGGCATGATTGATTGTATGAGGTTTCTTAAGAATTTATTTGAGTAATTTTATCACTCATGAAATTATTAGGGTGATCCTACAAGGGTAGGACCTTCAAATCAAGTTTGCATCTAAACCACTTCTACACCCTGCCTATCTCATGAGGTATCATGGTCTATTGTCAAGGTATGTGAAGTATGTATGGTAATTATTAAGCATGATAGAGTTTTATTTATTATGTGAGTGAGGTCTATATTACATTTATAATGGCATCAATGTGTGTTTTTAGGTCTAATGTAACATAAAGACCATGATGTAGAGAGAGAGTATGGCCTAATGGGGTATAAAGTTATGTTTCCAAGGAAAGTATGGATAGGTGAGTGTTTTAATAAATGTGTCATGTTTTTTAAAGTATTTTTACCAAGTATTAGGTCATTATTTATAATAAAATTCATGAAAATGTGTTTGGATGTCTCTTGAGTGTGTAGAATGAAAGATTCTCAACTCAAGAAGGATTTTCTTGTGCTCATCAGCTCATCAAACCTTTGCATGGGAACCTAATAAGTTCATGGTAGATGGTGAAGGCCATATCTCAAAATTATTTGGAATTATTATTTTTATTTATGTAATATGCTTTATGAATGATTGTTAATAATAGAAATAGGTTTAAACCCTCTTAGAACCTTAATAAGGACCCGATGTTGAAGATGTTGATCAAAAGTGATAAAATGGATTGGTATGATTAGGTAAGCTATTGTATATTTTATTTTACTCTCCCATGTACCTTGAGGTGGTATTTATTAGAGAGAGGAAAGAGAAAATGTTAAATTGTAATCTTATTTCTGAAGAAGTTGTAGAAGTCAAAATTTGCATTAGACATAGTAAGAAAATAGATGAAGGAAAAAGGTAGAGAATTTTTTTTTATGTCCATTAAGGTTTATATATATGATCTATTCCTCAAGTGAACTAAACCAATAATACAAGTTAGCCAATCATTAACAAGCATAATGGTGTAAATAGTGAAAAAATAGGTAGCAATGAGAATATGATTAAGAATATGTTTTCATGATAAGATGATGAAACAAGGTACATAGAGATGTTTTTAAATACTTGTAAGAAATATTCATATTTTTATATGTTTTTAAGGTTAATGAATATAGTGAAAAAATTTCTCACAAGTTGACCTATCTGGTTCAAATGAGTTAGTGAGATACATGGTCATGATATTAGTCTACAAGACTAATATTTTCCATTAGACCATATTATATTTATATCTAATAATGGTATAATGATTTAATATGATAATTTACATGTATAAAAATTCATTAAATATTTATATGCATATTTTGGATGTCTGAGTCAGCATGACTGGTCTTTAAGGTAAATTGGGAGCTCTGAGTAAGTTATAGTGATGAGTTTAAGGCTCTATACCCTAATTTGAATTATCTAATGCATATGATGTTTTTATTTTATGAATTTTAAATTATTTTTAATTATTATTTAAATATTTTAATTTAATTTAATAGGTTTAAAAGTTGAAGTCAAAATGGCTTGTTTGGTTCATGCAAGGCTGTGTGAGATAAGGTCAAGAGATTGGTCTACAAGACCTATATATGATATTAGATATTATTATTTTTATGTGATTTTTTTATGAGGATACTAGAGTAAAATGTTAATTATTTTTTATTAATGATAAATCCCTTTTTAGGTGTTGAAATTCAAGTTCATCTTGACTAGTTTTTTAGGCTAGTTGGCAGTTCTCAGTTAGCAAGTTATAGAGTTATTCTTGAGCTATTATTGTCTAAGTGAAGTTTTTTAAAGTAGTTGGGTATGTTCATGAGGTATAATATTATATGTATATATATTTAATTTTTCATGGAATATCTAATAAATTAATTATTAAACTTTATTCTTTAAAGATAGTTTTTGAGGTGTACAAGCCTAATAGGGCAATCTATCCTAAAGAGGGCTTCAATGTATGAACAAAGGATGTATATCTAACCAAGAAGGGAAGAGGTTATAATAATTAATTTTAAAAAAAAATTAAATAGTTTTTTATGTTTATATAAGTCCATATGGATCCAATTATATCAAGTCTCAGCCTCAAGAGAGTAGACCTAATGAAGTAGGTCTCCATGAAAACTAAAGGGCGAGTAAGACCAATGTTGGTCATTGAGTCAGAGTGTTCAAAGTGAATTAAGATGAAGTTAAGTTCATAGATTTTATATAAACATGTTTTTTATGTTTTTTTTACATTTCATATATGTGATCAAGCTTGAGAGAGATCAAATAGTGTTTGAGTACACATGGGCCTAATGAGACATTGAGTTGCAATGAGTGTTTCATGAATTAGTTAAATGTATAATGTGTTGTTTAGCTTATAATAGGTTATTTTGGATATATTTAAAGCGTATTTGAAATAATATTGTTATATATTTGAGTGTAATTTTTTTAAGGGATCATTTTCTACATGTTACAAGAGAGACCTAATGCAATTAGGTCTCCATGAGTCCTAAAGAGGATAAAGGCATAATTGAGCTATGTTCAACCAATGTGTGATAAAATTATGATTGAAACAAGTTAATATTAATTAATAATAATTATTAAATATAATACCTAAGTGGTTAAGGGTGTGTGATTGACCAAGTGGTGTATGAATAAGATACTAGTATATATGCAAGGCAGTTTAAGCCTATTTGGGTAAGTTAGAGATTTTGAGATTGCAAGCAAAGGAAATAGCACATTGAAGAGATTAATGAGGTATTTTATAACATAATATGTGTGTATATAAACTATTATTAATATATAATAGGGGTATTATATATGAATATCAAGGTCATATGACCTAATCTATCTTGAAGAGACCTAGTTGAGTAAAGAATCCTAAAAGGTAGTTTGAGAGAGATAAAAGAGTAAGAAGAGATAAATAAGGTGATCATAATATTTTATGTGATAAAAAAATTATTTTTAAGGTGATAAAAATTTTCAAGTGTTTAAGTTGGTGCTGAGTCCTCTAGGGGATTAGTGCCTCCTTATAGGTTGGTGCTTGTTAAATCATAGTTGAGTAGGTGCTTGACTAGTTGGGGTTAGTGTTACATGTGGAGTTGGTGCTTCAATAAATATTGGTTTTTGTATTATAATACTTTTTTCCATTTTTAAATATCAGTTTTTTCTTCCCTTTGAGGGTTTCCCACATATGTAATGTGTTATCTTGTTTTATGATCTTGTATGGTGGCATATGCTTTGTTAGATGTTCATGTTTGTATGGTATGAATGGTTAATGTATGCTTAAGTGGAATTTAATGAATTTTTTTAAGACATTTATTCACTCCCATCCCAATTATTATGATTCCAATATAAGGAATAAATACAATAGGCTTGAATAAAAGACTTATAGATTTACAGGTCAGTTCCTTTTCTTGATTATATTTTTTAAGATAAAACAAGTAGGGTTTTGATATGGGTAAATATTTATTTTTTGTTTAAATAAAACCATTATCTTATATGTTAGGTATTCTATGGAAATATACCTAAGGAAGTATTGAAACTCTATCCTTAGGCCTATTATTTTAAGAATCAAACCATGATAAGTAAGTAATGGGTCTATGATATTCATTTATGATTTAAAAACCCTCAATCTAGTTATAAGGGTATAGTTATGTTTGATTCATAGTATATATATAATAATTTATATTTATACACACACAAACATGCATAAATTTTTTTACTTATATGTGTGTGTGTGTGTGTGCATTTATTCTTGGGTCATAGAATCAAACCTAGTTTCCTTTGAAATTTTTTGCACTCATATTTGTATAATGGTTAAAATATGTTATATATATTATAATTTTATTGAGAATACATTTGACCCTTAGATGAATAATAAGGGTTAGCTTCAGAATATGGTAAAGATAATAGTAGTTAATAGAAAAATAAATCCATTCAATTCATAGGTATGAGTGTTTAAATCTAAAAAATTTAAAAGTATATGTATATGCTTTATATAAATATCTATAGGTATGAATATAGATAATTTACACTCTTTCATTAAAATTTATAAATATTAGAACCATGTTTTGAACATAACATAGTTATAGGAGATTATTTTAATAAAAAAATTAGGCAAAATGGATAATTTATACTTGTATGTTAAGTTTAAAGTTTTATTTATTCCCATAAACAATAATTTGTAGGTTATTTTTTAGTATTGTATTATATAAATACATTTAATTGATAAGAAAAGTAAACCTTTGAAAAAAATTCAAACCTAGAAATGAAAATCCATTAGTATGAAGTTATGTATTTGTAAAGTTGTAGTTGTCACTTAGATGCACCCTATGAGAAGATGTTTTCTAGGCCTCTAATCCAAGTGGAAAAATTGGGACATCTCACTTTCTATGGGTGAGAAAAATCATGAGATGAACCTCTAGAAAAGGGCTAGCTCCCCTTGATGTATCAATGAGCTCAAATCCTACTACTAAACTTAGGGATGAAAAGGGGAAAAGAATGACTATAAGTAAGCCTACTTTATGGGGGTGATACACCAAATATTTTTTGCTCTACTCATACCTTTTATATGAAATTAGAACCAAGAACACATTATATATACATTTCACTCAATATCGACTCTCTCTCTCTCTCTCTCTCTCTCTCTCTCTCTCTCTCTCTCTCTCTCTCTCTCTCTCTCTCTCTCTCTCTCTCTCTCTCTCTCTCTCTCTCTCTCTCTCTCTCTCTCTCTCTCTCTCTCTCACACACACACACACACACACACACACACATCAGTGTTTCAACATGGGGTTTAGGAGATAGCATAGGTTAGGAAGACATAAGCAATAGGAATTCCAAGACACTCTATTAAATTAGCTATTCATTATATTTGTAACCTCACTTGACACTTCTTGTTGACCTGTAATAAAGATATCATAAAACACTAGGTACTATTAGGAAGTATGTGAAGGCAAATAGACATCACACTTGCATAAGAATAAACACTATCATTTACACTTAGTGAATTTTTTGAATGAGGTAAAACACTTTTCTTTATTTATTCAAGGCTAATTTTGGTAGGGATTCACCATACCTAGTAGAGAGATACAAACAATAGCCAATAAGGCCCAATTTATATAATTTCCAAGAATAGAAAAGGGGGGAGCACAAAGGTCATAGAAAAACATGCTCAGCAATGAGAACAAAAATAGTTATGCTACACATATGGTTGAGTGCGAAGTAGAAAATGAATGTATCTTGAGATATATGTCCATTTAAAATCATATTAGACTCTTGAAATGACTCTTATGTCATCCTTCATGAAACTACCTCCATCAAATACCATCCATGACCATTTGAAACTATTAATAGGGGAGCTGACACATAGAACTATTTGAAGGAAATGGAACTCATGGTAATAGTTAGAAAATTCTCCTTCCAACTGCTAGCTATCCTTTAGACACCTATGTTTGTTGATTTTATGGAAGCTCCTTGATTTGGGTTAGCTATCAACAATAACTCAAATCATCAATACATCTATTTTTCACTTATTTTGTCTACACCAGATGCTCAGGATCTTGCCATTTTTTACCTCCATATTTGCTCTCAAGTTCTTACCAAGTCTTTTTGACTCCAATGGATATTTTTCATATTTTTAAATTGATGTTTTTAGGGCCATCACCTTCCTTATTCATTCAAAACATTCCCTCAGACTCTTTTTTTTGCGGATCTATTTTCTTTTGGACTTTTTAGCCACTTTGTTTCAGCACTTTTCCTGATACAATTCATTTAGGATTTTTGTATTGAGTCTTTTCCGTTGGGATTTTTTCTCAAAATAAATCCTTTATCCTCTTTTTCCACATTAATTCCTTTATACTATTGAATGACCCTTTGGCTATCCTGAAAAGGACCCTCAGAAATCTTGAAAACACCCTTCCCAAAAGGAAAATACCCTTCAAGGAATTTGAAAAGTACCATCAAATTTTTGAAAATGACCCTTTTATTTCAAGAAGAACACCTTAAAATATTTTTAAAATGACCATTATTTGAAGGGAAATTACCCTTAAAAAATCCATAAAATACCCTTTGAAACTTGTAAGATGCCCTTCAAAACTTGTAAGTATCCTTTTAGAAAAATGTGTAGGGTAGTTTCTTGAATACTTATCCTTTAGGAAAGTTGAAAAGGACCATTATAAGGAGGGATTATCCTTAAATAAAATTGTTTGGATAATTTTCTCAAAGTAATTAGTCTTCATCTTCTACTTTAGAAAATTTGTCTCAGATGAATTATCTAAAAGAATTCAGTGCTTGGCAGAAAGAAAAGTCTGAAAGAAATAGACTTTGGTCAAAAAATGAAGGATCCAAAAGAATTAATATGCAAAGGCTTAGCCAAAAGACCAAAATAAAGCTTTCTAAAAGAAATAAAACTTGTACATTTGTTGTGGGCTTATAGTGTGGAACACCTCTTTCAAATAAAATATGCATACTAGTCCTAACCAAAAGGTATGAACTTAGATAGCTATGCTTTCAAATAGGGGTGCCCAATTTTGACCTAAAGGGCCAAAATTTGGTCAAAAAATCCATGAATCATATGGGTAGTATGCCTACTATACTAACCAAACTAGTATCCTAATTATGACATTGGGTATCAAGTCATCTAAGGACTTAAACAAATAAGAAACCTTTACCATGACTCAAAACCTTGATCAACAAGACAACTAGTTACTACCTCAACCACACAAAGGGAAAGGACACAAAAAAAGCAAGAAAACTCACAAGACACACATATGTGCATAATCACTTAAGGTGAAAATAAGACACAAATAAAATCAAACTAATATGTACATCTAACATGATATGTTTTTTCTCCTCCTAGATCAAAGGGGAAGCTTCTTAGGTCTCTTTCATGACAATAAACCTCATGGTGGTAACCAAGTAGCTTATTAGAGTGATAAATTGGTGACTCACCCTTATTTTTTTTAGCTTTGATTGTCATGTATTCCAATGTATCAAATTCAAACATGTCATCAACCTTCATGTATCCATTTTACTCTTTGAGATAAGTCTCATGCTAGTGTAGTCCATCAATGGATCAATGGCTACTATTTCATCATCATAGGGTTCACTTGGCTCATGGCCCTCTTGGTATGCATCATGGACCAACTCATTCTTTTATATCCTTTTGAGAATCTAGTCAAATTGATATCTTGTTTCATCATGACTCTCTTGAGGAAGGGTGGTTGGTGTGATGTTTGAGCTGACATATAATTTTCCTAGTTCATCCTAAAAATCATCATTTTATTATTCAACATCTCCTTCTTCAATGTATCTATCACACCAATCTAATTTTTCCTCTTCTAACTCACAAATAAGAGTCTCTAGCTACTCAAAAACATGCTCTTAAAACTCATTCAACTTAGGTACCATGATTCAATCACTATCTTCATCAAATCAAGAGGAAAATCCATCAAACAAAAAAGAAGAGAGATCACCATGTTTACATTCTTCATCATCACCTTCTATGGATTATTCACTATCTTAATCATGACTAAAAGGAAGCTCATTAAGTAGAGATAATCAAACCTCATCATGTCTACAAATCTCTATACCTACTTCATCCTTTCCACTTAGATTATCTTTTCCACCCTTGAATTTTGTAACTTCATCTTCCACCTCACACAAGACATTTTCTCCTTTCTCCAAGGAGATGGTGGGAGGACAAGAAACATCCTTGACTAGGTCGAAAGATAATGGGACATCTTCATGCTCTTCTTTCCATCTTTTAATCACCCTATCAAAGCTTGGAAAACTTCCATTATTTGAACACATTTTAGATTAAGGAGTAGAAGAATGAATTACCAAAATAGCATTTCTATCCATAAGCGTCTCATTAATATATTCATTCCTCTCCTCTTTAGGTTGTGTTTTCATTTTAATAGCATCCTTCCAATGTGTGAAACCAATAGGAATAACTTTTTCTATCTTTTCTTCTTCAAAATTTTTGGTTAATTCATGATGATCACTCCTCCAACTTGGAATATTGACATCATGTGTCTCCTCTTGATGATAGGCAGTAACTTCATTCATTTTCCCAAGGTCTTGAGCTTGTTCATGATAGACATTTCTCCAACTTAGAATCTTGGCATCAGATTGAAGGGCTTGAAGAGGTTGGGGAAGACTAGGAAGAGTTTTCACATGCATATGAAGATTTGTTTAAAGATGGATGTGTTGGTTTGCAAAGGAAATGGGATGGCTTTCTTCAAAGGAGGGCTCACAATCTAAGAACTTGGAGTATTTTGTTTCCATAGAAGGCTGATCCAATATATTTTAGTATTGGATTGCTAAGTGTAAAGGATTAATAATAAGAGTAGTTAGTTTTGGTATAGGAGAAAATGCATTATATGGGCTAGAAGGTTGACTTACTTTATTTTGGTGAGAAAGTGTTATTTGATAGAAGGTATTTGGTGTAAAAGAGGAGGGTTTATTTTGAATAGGAGAAGGCTACTTTGGGATGGAAAAAGGCATACAAGGTTGATTTACTTGAATGGATTGACTCCTCCATCTTACTAGTTTCTCTTTCATGAATTGTATGGCTTGAGCTTGTCTAAACAAACACTCCTTGTACATTAGCTCTTATTGATATCTATTTTTCTTATTCAACCTATCTATTTCCAATATTTGCTTCTCAAACTCCAACATTATCTCCCTAACACTCTTGGATTGACTAGGAGAAGGACAATTAGGAGATCTGCTTGAGGGGATTATGTGATCAACATGATCTTAATCAAAACTATATGAAGGAACACAAGGTCCATACTACTCAACAATGGGATTATACATACTAAATATTATTTATTGATGCACTAGGGCTGATTAAGTAGCTAATTAAACTTGGATTCACCATTGGTGTTGATTTAAATGACTCCAAAATCTTGATTGATTGAAGAACACACCAAAAATTCTTCAACTCCTTAGAAAAATTGTCCCACTGGGCATGCCAAAATTTATTTTCACTTGGATCCACCCTATGAGAAAAGATTTTATATGCCTCTAATCCAAGTGGTAAAATTAGGACATCTCACTTATTGTGGGTGAGAAAACTCATGAGATGAACCTCTAGATAAGAGCTAGCTCCCCTTGATGTATCAATGAGCTCAAATTCTACTAGAGAAGGATAATAAGGAGAGTTGCTTGAGGGGAGTCCATGATCAACATGAGCTTGATTAAGACTATATGAAGGAACACAAGGTCCATACTACTCAAAAATGGGATTATACATACCAAATATGATTTATTGATGTACTAGAGCTGATTAAGTAGCTAATTCAACTTGGATTCACCATTGGTGTTGATTTAAATGACTCTAAAAACCTGATTAATTGAAGAACACACCAAAAATTCTTCAAATCCTTAGAAAAATTGTCCCACCAAGCATGCCCAAATTTTATTGTCACTTGGATGCAGCCTATGAGAAGATATTTTCTATGCCTCTAATCCAAGTGGTAAAATTAGGACATCTCACTTGTTGTGGGTGAGAAAACTCATGAGATGAACCTCTAGATAAGGGCTAGCTCCCCTTGATGTATTAATGAGCTCAAATCCTACTACTAAACTTGGGAATGAAAATGGGTAAAGAATGATTAAAATTAAACCTACTTTATGGGGGTGATACACCAAAGATTTTTTCTCTACTCATACCTTTTATATGCACTTGGAACTAAGAACAAGTTATATATACACTTCACTCAATATCAACTCTCTCTCTCTCACATCCGTGTTTCAACATGGGGTCTAGAAAATAGCATAGGTTAGGAGGACTTAAGCAATAGGCATTCCAAGACACTCTATTGAATTAATTGTTCACTATATCTACAACCTCACTTGAAACTTCTTGTTGACCTGGAAGAAAGAGATCATAAAACACTAGGTACTAGTAGGAATAGTATGTGATGGAAAATAGACATCACACTTGCACAAGACTAAACACTATCACTTACACTTAGTGAATTCTTTGAATGAGGTAAAACACTTGTCTTTATTGATTAAAGGCACAATTTTGGTAGGGATTCACCATACCCAGTAGAGAGATACAAACAATGGCCAATAAGGCCCAATTTATAGAATTTTTGAGAATAGAAAAGGGGGAGCTCAAAGGTCATAAAAAAACATGCATGAGACTAAGAACAGAAACAATTACATTGCATGTATAGTTGAGTGGGAAGTAGAAAATGAATGTATCCTAAGATAGATGTCCATGTAAAATTATGGTAGACTCTTTTGAAATGTTGAAATTACTCTTATTCAATCTTTCATGAAACTTCCTCCATAAAATACCATCCATGAGCATTTGAAACTATCAACAAGGGAGCTGACACATAGCACTATTTAAAGGAAATGGAACACATGGAAATAGTTAAAAAATGCTCTTCTAACTACTAGCTATCCTTTAGACACCTATGTTTGTTGATTTCATGGAAACTCCTTGATTTGGGTTTATTGCTAACAATAACTCAAACCGTTGACCTATCTATTTTTCACTTGTTTTGTCTACACTAGATGCTTGAGATCTTTCCATTTGTTACCTCTATATTTGTTCTCAAGTTACAGCCAAGTCTTTTTTACTCTAATAGCTATTTTCCATAGTTTTAAATTGATGTCTGTAGGTCCATTACCTTCCTTATTAATTCAAAACATTCCCTTAGAATCTTTTTTCCATGGATCAATTTTCTTTTGAACTTTTTAGCCACTTTGTTTCAACACTTTTCTCGAGAGAATTCATTCAGGGTTTTTGCATCGAGTATTTTCCTTCAGGGTTTTTTCCTGGAACAAATCCTTTAACCTCTTTTTTTTCATTAATTCATTTATAATATTTAATGACCCTTCAGATATCTTGAAAATGACCCTCATAAATCTTGAAAACACCCTTCCCAAAAGGAAAATACCCTTTAGATAAATTGAAAAGTACCGTCAACTTTTTAAAAATGACCCTTTAAATTCAAGAAGAATACCTTTGGAGATTCTGAAAAAGACCATTATTTTAATGGAAAGTACCCTTTAGAAATTTTTAAAATGCCCTTTAGAACTTGTAAGATTCCCTTAATATTTTTTAAAAAGTATCCTTTTAGAAAAATGTGTAGGGTAGTTGCTCAAAGACTTATCCTTTAGGAAAGTTGAAAAGGACCATTTTGAGGAGGGAGTATCCTTCGAGAAAATTGTGTGGACAACTTTCTTAAAGGAATTATTATTCATCTTATACTTTGGAAAATTTATCTCGAATGAATTATCCAAAATAATTTGGCACTTGGTAGAAACAAAAGTCTGAAAGAAATAGACTTTGGTCAAAAAATGAAGGATCCAAAAGAATTACTATGTAAAGGCTTAGCCAAAAGACCAAAACAAAGCTTTCTAAAATAAATAACACTTATAAATTTATTGTGGGGTTATAGTTTGGAAACCTCTTCTGAATAAAATCTACATACTTGCCCTAGATAAAAGGTATGAACTTAGATGGCTAAGCTTTCAAATAGGGGTGCCCAATTTTGACTTGAAAGGCCAAAATTTGGTCAAAAGTTGTGAAAGAAAGAAAGATAATAGATATTTATGGTAAGAATATTTGGATTTGATTCAACACTTGTATTCATAAATGTAAAATAAACTAAATAGTTAGTTACCAGTTGTGAATTCATGAGTATAAATATAGGTTGGAGGATGTACTTGTGGCCTTTGAACTCAGTCTATTTTGTAGTCCATAGAACTTGCCATATATTTATGTTTAAGATATAGTTTGGCCTTCATAGTAAAAATGAATTTTTATATGGAGTAAATAATACAAATCTAAATGTATCCTTCATAGGATATCATTATGTGCTCATAATTTTTGAGTTGAATGGGTTATATGAAATAGTTAGAATAGTTATGTTAGATAGTAAGGTAGATATGAAATATAATTAAGCAAAATAAATTTATCTGGTATATGGTCTTAATTTAAAATTATCATGATTGATAATTATTATATTAAATGGATAGCATGGGATTTTATGTGAAATATAAATTAACATCAGTTGTGCATTTGACATTAGTAAATTATGATGTGGATATAAAATCATTAATTAATGTGATTTTGTTACATGATCTTGATTTAATGATAGGTTACATCACTATTATTTAAAGATCATAATACAATCTACTCTTGAGTATTCTTAAATGGACTATAAAGGACATAATAATGACTATAACATAGTATCATCTCTACTTATTGATTTTACAATACAATGATATGTTGAGGTTTAGACATAAAATAACTTGATTGTGCTATATAGTATTGATATCTTGAATGGATGCAACTTTAATTATTGTAAATTATAATATGCGTTTACTCTTGAAATCATTTTAGTGTACTATATGGAATTTAATGTTGACTATTTATAAGCATTAGTTGTACTTATTAAAAGAGAATGATATGTTGAGGTAAAAATCATATAATAACTTGATTCTTGTTTTAGCTTATTAAACATATCTGTATGGGGTTAAATTGGATTCTTGGTTATGATGTTTATATATTCACTTTACATAGTATTTAATTACTCTAATTTTGAATCTATATTTATAGACTATGTTTGGATAACAGGAGGTATATCTATGAGTATGCTAGTGGGTAACTCAAATATTTACCCCCTTATATCATTATTGGCATGATTCAGTAGTAGAGAGTCATGTGTGAGTGAAAATGACTGATGTTATTTAATCTAAATTTTATAATGAAAATGTTGGCCAAAGTAATGTTATAGTTAAGCCATTGTAATTTTACTTTACTTCTATTTTACATGTATTATTGATATCATTTAGATGTAGGAATGGATTCCATATTTTATTTGATTTTTACATGTAATAGTGTTAGTACACACTTGGGTTTTGGTTATTTCTTGATATCTACACTATTCTTATCTACCCCTCTATGAAGGGTAGGGCCACTACCAGAAGGAGGTGTGTGGGAGACCATTGGTTTGTGATTGGAGATAAATCACTTAAATGATGCTCTCCCTCTATCAACTAATTCAACTAGATGGAATAATTTTTAGGATATCTGATGGATCATGGAGCTATTTTATGTAGCTCATTATATATTTTTGTACTAATTGATATGTATATTAGACCTCATACATTATTGTATTTTATTTTATATGTATATTCAACACAATAGTGGTTGTGTATTTGTATAATATTCTAATATTGTAAATAATAGTGGTTTTAAATATATTAAGATATATTCATGGATTATATATTTGGTTTACCTTATGACATAGATGATTAGTTTTTTAACTTATTGATTTTTTTAATGCTTAAGTACTAAATGAGTTTTAATTTACCAATGGGATGATGTGATTCATGCATCTATTGCTTGAGGTTCATTTAGTTTTTTAGGTATAAAACTAATGGTTGTAATTAATCTAAGTAGTAAATTAAGTCAAAAAAATAGTGTATTAGTTAGTTAGCCTAGTAGGTTCTAACACTACACCTGATATTTTTGAGCTCAAGATGTAGTTGGAGGAACTTTTGAAGAAAATTCTCTTTCAAAAAAATGTTTTTCCTTGGGGATAACCAATGATATTTGTGAATAATAAATATGGTTCCTTTCACTTTTGTATTGACTACCGATAGTTGAACAAGTTGAAAATCAAGAATCATTACCCCCTCCCTAGGATTGATGATCTATTCAACTAGATGAGAGGAGCTAGGGTATTCTCCAAGGTTGATATTAATTAATGATACCATCATTTGAGTATATAAAATGTAAATATTCATAAGATCACCTTTTAGACATATTATGAGTACTATGAGTTCATAATTTTTCCAATTGGGTTAACTAATGCACCTACAATCTTCATAAGTCTTGTGAATGGTGTCTTCAAGACCTTACTAGATAGTTTTTTTCCAGATTTACTTGATAATATATTGATTTACTCATAGAGTGAGAAGGATCATGTGGATCACCTATGCCAAGTATTGCATAATTTGTGGGAGAAAAATTTATATGGGAACCTAAGCAAGTGTTCCTTCTTCTAGATAAAGGTTCAGTAATTAGTTCATGTCCTTTTTGGTGACGAGATATCAGTATACCCCTCAAATATTTGAGTCATTATAGAGTGGCCAGTACCCACCAATGTGATAGAGGTGCATAGTTTCATGTGGTTGGTAAGATATTATTATCGCTTTGCTCAAGACTTCTCTCAAATAACATACCCCATCACTTCTATTTAGCAAAAAAGGAATAAGTTAATTTGCTCATAGAAGTGTGACTAATCTTTCTAGATGTTGAAACATCATCTAAATAGTGCACTGATATTAGTATTACTTGATCTATAGGGTAATTTTTGGGTGTGTAATAATGCTTCCAAGTTGGGATTTGAAGTCATTTTTATGTAAGATAGTTGGGTTATTACCTTTGATTCTTAGGAAATCAATGATTTTGAGTTTAAATACCCTACTCATGACCTCAAGTTAGTAGTAATGGTTCATGCACTTATCAGATAGTGGTATTTTTTCATTGGTAGTTATACTTTAGGATAAACCACTTGAGTCTTCAACACATGTTCATATAGCCTAATCTTAATTCCTTTCAATGGTGTTAGATGGAAATCCTTTGTGAATACCACTTTGATATTCATTATATCAAAGGGAAGGAAAAACATTTAATAAATGTTTGAGTAGGAGGTGACATGATATTGTGATCATGATTATTTAGGATGCATTGGAGAGCACATGACATGAGTTTTTAGCTATGACCTTTCACACTAATTTTCAAGTCAAAATCCTTAAGCAAATTCCTAGGTACAATATTTATTAGGATATTTTATAGATGTTAGAGTCATATAGGGACCTAAAGGGAATTTTTTTGGGTTACTATTTAGATTCCAATGGTCTGTTGAGACATAGAGGGTGGATTTATGTACCAAATTTTGGTGTTTTATGAGACTTAATTTTGTAAAAATATCATCGAGGCCCCTATTTAGCATACCCTAGGGTTAATAAGATGCATGTAGAGCTTAGATAGTTATATCATTGGCCTAGATTATGGCATGACATTATAGATTTTGTGGAATGATGTATTGAGTGTCAACAAATCAAGGTAGAACATTAGCATTCATGAGTATTTTGTATTCATGATATACCATAGTGGAAATGGGACACCATTTTTGTGGACTTTATCATTGGTATACCTCTCTCTTCCTATCACCTTGACATGATCATGGTGAAAATGGATAATTTGACCAAAGTGTCTCACTTCTCACTAACAAATACCACTTATAATGCCATGATAATGGCAAGGTTCTTATTGGATGACATTATTTGATTGTATGAGTTTCTATAGAAAATTATTTTTGATTGATATCTAGTTTATACTTATAAGTTTT
>JARHVA010005180.1:512500-515000 GCA_037957365.1 Torreya grandis
ATTTTATTAATTTAAGTTCATATATCACTACTTTATTGTGAATCTATTATGATTATATCTATTTAATACTCTATAAAATGATTTATTATGTGTATAAACATAATATTTTCAACCCTTTATCAATTACTAATGTTTTACATCTTGTAGGAACCCATCAAGACTCATTCACTTTGAGTGCATGCCTTAAGGGGTGCACCAGGAAAGGGGTAGGCAGACCTTTGATGCTTCATATAATTATTTCCCATTATTACCACATTATTACCAATCTAAAAAGATCTTAAAACCATTCCCTAAGATATTAATCCTCATTTTCCCACTCCTCCAATCTTTTTCTTCTTTCCATCCTTCTTTTCCTCACCTTGATCCCCTTTTGCCAGTTGATGGTACTAGGTTGACTGGGTCAACCATATATAGTTTTCAACCTATGATTAATATATAGGTTTTATTGGGTCAACCATATACTATTTATGGCATTTTTAACTTTAAGTTTTGTCAGCCCTTTAGTCGACTTAGCTCAGGACCTAGTGATTTATCTTTAGAAAATATACATGTTGACTAGGTCAACCCCTTATACCTAACATATTTGGAAGGATTTAGGGTGAGATCCACCTATAAATACAAGATAATTTTTTCATTATTTTAATATTTAATCAAGGGTTATTATTTTCTCACACTTATTTACAATCTTGTCTTCCACCATTCTACTTGAGGACTCTTAGCCTAGGGTTTCTACTTGGATAATCTAGTCTTGTGGATAAGTCTTAGATGCTTTGGCCTTTCTTAGTTATCCTTAAAAACCAAAAAAACCTCTTTTAAATCCCCTTTGGCCAAGGGATATATTTAGTCTCAATGGGTTCACATTCAAGTAAGTATATTCTAACTTTGTTCACCTATCTTTAGTAGATAGAAGTAGCATAAGTATTGACTCAAATAATATTACTCTTCATATTCCATATATTAGAGTCTTACTCATACTTGGCTTAGTTGAGATTTTCCTATACATTTTTTGATTTCTTTACTAACCCCTCATCTTGTGCCATAATATTTGGTGTGCACTAGATTAGATTTACTTTCTTGTTTATTAGAATATAATAAACATTAAACCTAGGACTCTTTTAAGGTTGTTGCATGATTTTGTTAGACTATAGGCTTTGGAAGCCTTCCTAGCATGGTGTATTTTGATAATTTATCCCCTAATTAGGTCTATTGAATCCCCATATTGGTCATGTACCCACTTAACAAATGTATTCCCAATCAGAAGTGTAGGTGTGCTCTATCTTCTCTGAGCCAGGATTGATTTATAGACATGATACATTTTTGATTGCATACACTATGTGTTTTTGTGTGAAAATAAATGAAATAATTTTATTAAACTAAGATAAAATTCTTGTAATACATTTGAAATTTTCAAAAATATATTTAAATTTATATATATATATATATGCATATAAAAATATATATGTACATAATGATAAGAACTCTCATTAAATGGAACGTACTAATAGTAAAAATTATAAATTGATACAACTTATTGTATGTATGTATGTATGTATGTATGTAATAATAATAAAATAATAAATATAAATATAAATATAAATATAAATATAAATACAAATACAAATATAAATATAAATATTAAAACTTAAAACAAAAAATTATAAATAAATAAATAGTGAGAAGGGAGGGGGTTAGAGGTTAAAATGGCCCCAAACTCCACCCTTTCATATAAGGATTGGGAAGGGGGTTGGGTCAGTCAATTTATCCCACTCCCCATTTTTATTTGTTCATTAGCCATGGCCTTGGCCCAGGGCTCACAGCACAGTTGTGGTTTGACTGAGACCTACACAGCCATCCACAGGCTAATGTTTTGATAAAAAAATCAATATATATTAAATTAAAAAATATATAAGTAATAAAATAAATTAAATTCATATCATTTTTTATATTTAATAAGGGTTTTGAGTGTGTGTGTATTCATGGTTATAATATAGGACTTTAAAATAAAATGTTTATATATATATATATATATATATATATATATATATATATATATATATATATATATATATATATGTATATGTATGTATGTATGTATGTATGTATGTATGTATGTGTGTATATATGTATGTATGTATGTATGTATGTATGTATGTATCAAGTATACACATTATGTATTTAAAAAAATAGATACCCTAAACTTAAGTGAGATTTTATTCCTTAAGATCTTCCTCCTCAAGCCTCCAAGCAGAAAATCAAACAAAGAAGAAATGAGAGAAAAAACTTAGAAAATGAATTTTATTTGTTTACATGAAAAATTAGAGCATCTTTATTTTACAACCCTAGATCTAAGGGATTAGGATATTTTGGTCCAAGAGTGTGGTTGGACCCACCACTTAAAAGTGGAAACACCTTTTTTGACTTGAATTAAATTGCTTTTGATTTAATTAAAGTAATTTGTAATTAAACTTTGCTAAACCTTTATTTTAAAATAAACCCTTTC
>JARHVA010005180.1:1117500-1287914 GCA_037957365.1 Torreya grandis
TGGCTAGCTATAAGATCAAATAGTTAGTCGATGCTTGGTAGAGGAAAGTCATCTTTAAGGTAAGCAAGGTTGAGGTCATGAAAGTCCACACAAATGCATAGTCCCCCTATGTCTTTAGTGATAGGCATGACATTTGAGACCCATTGGGGATAGTCAATGGGTTGAATGAAATTGATAGATAGAAAATGCTAAAGCTTTTCTTTGATGAGAAGGGCTATGCGAGTATGCATGCATCAAAGTTTCTACCTGACGAGCTTGGCATCATAGTTGGTGACTATGTTATAGGTGGTAATGGTAAGGTAAATTATAGGAATATCATTATAAGACCAAGTAAATGATATGTTGTGAACTTGAAGGAAAGAGGGGAAGTCTTGAAGTTCCTCAAAATTAAATGATTGGCCAATTTTGATAATGTAGGGTTTATCTAGACTGCCCAAGTTTATATCCATGGTGGATTCATTCAACATGATCAAGGTCTTGGGAGGAAGGGTTTATGGATAAAATAATTTAGGACACCAAGGTAGGTGAGAATGTAATCATCATCCTAGAATTGAATAGTGTTAATGGTAGGAGAGTAATCTCCTATCATCTCAAGATGGATCAAAGGGATGATTATAGTTGCACATTCCTTTTGATAAGTTAGGGGTTCGAGGTTGATTATATTGACTAAAAACAAATTTATGTGGGATGATGTCATCATCCTCATATGTAGGTGGAGGATAGGTTGGTGAGAAAGGGGTATTTCCCCCAATAATGGTGATAATTAGTGGTTTGGTTTACTTCTTGGTGGGTAGAATGAAATTGAGGCCATGTTTCTCATGAAGTGTTCTAGTCTCAATGGAAATTAACTCATGTGGGATATGCTCATATCACCAAAGACCAAATCATTTCGAATCACTCCTATATAGGTATGTCTTAGCAAAGTTTGGTTTGTCTAGATAGGAGAAGCCAAAGGTGAATGGTTGAGGTGAAGAGGAGGAGGTAGAAGCATCAAGTGGTTTTAATAGTCCCCCATAAATGAAATGGGTTTGATAATGGGGAGGTTCAAAGAAAATAATTTTTTCAACATTAAGTTCATACCTAGGTTGGTGGTCAAGTTTCCCATACTCTTGGGGAGTAAAGAAAGCATTAAGGGTAAGGAGGAGATATTCCCCTAGTGAAAGATGTTAAAATGTGGATTCCAAGTGGTTTGAGGTGGGGATCTGATTAAAAGGGATGGATGAGCTAGTTGATGCCTCATTGGTAGGAGTTAAGACTTCCTTTTTTATAGTGGATGTTTTGTCTTTGGTTAAGGATGATGTGCTAGATGGGGGTAGGAAGATGTCATTGGGTTGATAAGTCATGTTACATGTTGAGAAGGGACATGGGTCATCTTGGATGGTGATGACTTAGCCTTCATGATCAAATTTAATATAATGATGAAGGTTAGAGGGGATGTAACCCATGGAGTGGATCCAAGGTCATCCTAGCAAAACATTATATTAGAATTCACCTTTCACTACATAAAAGACTTTAGGGAGTGTATGAGGTCCTAAATGGATATAAAGGATAATAGTTCCTAGGGTATTGGTCAAGGTGTCATTAAAGGATCGAAGGATGACTAAGGTTTTAAACGTGACATTATTTAAAAGGTTGAGTTGGTTATAGGCACAGGAGGAGATGTTATTAATACTGCCTCCCTAATCAATCATGACCTATTTGATGTAGGTTTGGTTGATGTAAGAATTAATAAAGAGAGGGGGATATAGGTCATAAAGGTGGATATAAGGTATTTTTGAATCCTTGAAGGTGACAAGCTTGGAAATTTAGAGGGCACCAACAAAGGTTGATAGAGGTTGAAGGGCTTTAGGTTGGATCTCTATTGATTACAATGCCTTGATCATTACTTGGTGATGATGAGGTGAAGTAGTAACCAACTCATGTAAGCTCATCTTTACTAGGGTTTGGTGGAGTTGTTTGAGCACCAATATCTTGATGGATTTGAAGGGGTTGGATTGGTAGGCACCTAAGATAGACACTTTGGGTTTGGATGAAGGTAAAGATGTTTGATTTTGGATTGGTTGAGATGTGGAAGATGGTTATGTCCAAAAAATGGACACTTTCACCTTCCCTTTATTCTTTTATCATGATCTTATGATCACATGGATGTTATGGATAGAGGGAGGAATTAAAGTAGGAGAGTTGTTTGGTTCCTTATCTCTCAAAGGTGAGAGTGGAGGAATAGGTAGGTCTTGGATAGTGGTTGTTAGATTAGTAATGAGCCCATGAGAGGTTCTTATAGTAATAGATCATCCTCATGATAGAGTTGATGGACAATGGTTTGAAGAGATTTGTAGTTCTTTGTGTCATAGCCTAGTGTCTTATGATGGGAACAAACTTAGTGGTCATTATACTAATTGAGTTTTAAACTAAGAGGGTCAAACATCTTGATAGGGTTAAGTTCAAACAAGAAGCTTGAAATAACCTTTGGAAAATGGTAGAGTAGGATTATACTAAAGGTGTTGAGGGTTTAGGGATTTTGGTCTTGGTTGGTAAGGTGGAAGTCCTTTTAAGAGTGGGTTTGGTGGTATGAGGTTTGGGTAAGGTGGTAAATTTGGTTTATGGTTTTTGTTTTGGTAAGTTAGAGGTTATTAAAGAGGAGGTCGGTGGTTTCAAGGTAGGTAGATTGGTCATTGATGGTTTAGTGAAAATAAGTGTGTTAAAAAGTAAGTGTGCCAATGAAACTAGCAGTGGTAGTGATAGTTGGGTTTTGGTTGGGACAACTAGCTTCTTACTCAAAATGGAGGGATGAGGCCCAAGATAGAGGGCATGATGGAGGGAGGTATGAGTTTGTCCCTTTGGAATTTTTTTAGCTTCACTTCCTTGGTTGGTTTGGTTTTATGGTTGGTTGCTAGGTTTGGTAAGGTAAGCTCTACTTTCATAGATAGGTGATTAAGGCTCTATGTAGGGAAGGTGCCAAGGTTTTTGTTTGGTTTGGTTAGTTTGGTTGGAGAAGGTGATTTTGTAGCTTGGTGGTTGTTTACCTTGGATGGTTGAGGAATTATCGGTTTGGTAGAGGTTTTTATCAATTTGGGTAATAAGATAGGGGTTTGGATAATAAGAGTGGTGGGTTGGTTTTTTAAAGGTGTGTTTAGAGGTTCCTACTTGGTGATATAAGGTAGAACTAATTTTTAAAAAAATGTGTCTCAATCCATGTCAAGGTTGGAGACAAATTCTAATTTCTATACTAACCTAGAAAATGATTTATATACTGGTTTTATCCCCTAGATAGTGGATTTGAAAGATAAACCTATAGGTTGAGATAGAGGGATGGTAACCTCATCCTTTTCCCTAATAAAAGTATGCAAGGTTTGAATGGGTGACTCCTCTATGGGAGGTACAGACATGGGGCATCCCTCTTCAGGAATGATCTCTAAAGGGGCAGTAAATTCCTTGGTGGCTAAGCTTGGGAAGGTAAAATGGGTACTTGTTCTAGTATTTCAATCAAAGGAAGGATTGATGGCTCCATTACCTCAATAAGTAGAGGAGGTGAAAGTTTTGATTCTTTTATTTGGGTCTCAAAAAGAGGAGAAGATAACTCAACTACCTCAACAAGGGGAGAGGGTGAGGAACATATAGGTTGGGTGATAGGTTCTTTAACAATGAGCATGCGAAGAACCATGTTAACTGTATGGGCATCATGAGAAAACTCAACCTTATTGATCTCATTTTTGGTATTTGTATGATTTAGGAAAGGTTGCCTAAATATGTCAAGGGCTTAATTTTGAGGTGCATTAGGGTTATCCAACACAAGCTCCCCCTTGTTAATGAGAGATTAGACAATACTCTTGAAAGTGTTACACCTACTAACGTCATGTCCTAATACTTAGTGGAAGGAACATAGATCATCTTCATTATACCAAATAGGTGTGGGATGAGAAGAGTAAATTTTTTTAGGTAGTTTGAAATGAGGAAGTTGTATGATGTTGGCCTTCAGTAACTTCTCTAGGATTGAAGCATAAGATTATCCAAGTGGAGTAAATTACTTCTGGGGGTTTTGGTTTTGGTTTCTCATGTTTTGATTTGAAAAACCATAGGAATTTGGTTGGTTGATGGATGAAAAAAAAACATATTTAAGGATAACCACATTTTCAGTTCCCTTTATTTTGGTCCCAGTGTTGGTTTGGTTACTCAATTTGGAGGAGGAAGCCTAATTGGTTTTGTAGGGAGAGTTCTTATTTTTTAGTTTTAGCTTTCCTTCATTGATGGATATATTATATAATTTATGTTCCATGGTAAAATCCTCATCAAAGGTTTAGAAGATCCAAACATGTAATGTGGAAGAGATGTGCTTGGCACATACTCGAGTGAAGAGTTTGATCAATTTAGGTTGGGGCAAGAAAAAGGAAAGCTAATTGATTAGGATCCTCCAATGAGATAAATAATTGGCAACATATTCATCATTAAATTTATAGATAGAGTAGAGGTCAGTGATGGAAACCTTCTTGGAGATATTTCTCAAAAAGTGATCTAAGAAGGTTTGGGCCAGCTAGATGAAGGAGAAGAGGGAATGCTTAGTTAAGGCACTACACCAATCTATTTTTAGTCCTGATAAAGACATAGGAAAAGCATGGAGAAGGAGGTCATAATCATAGGCAATAAAATAACATGAGTGCCTAAATGCCCTAAGGTGATGTTGGGGATCCTTCTTACTCTAAAACTTGGATAACTTAGGAAGCTCCCACTAAGGAGGATACAGTTGGATAAGGATAGATGGGTAAATGGGTTCATTACAAATTTGATCATATGATAAGATGTTATGAGATCTAGGAATGGATGATGCTAAGGTATTTTTCTTATCCATGAGAATATTTATGAGGTCTGCTTGGGGTTGTTTACCTAGAAGGTTGTAAGGTGCATATTATTGTGGTGGTTGGGTGACATATTGATAGTGGGTAGGAGGTTGGGAGGCCACCACATATTGGTATGTAGAGATCGATGGTTGGGTGGAATATGTGTAAAGGTAGGTGGATGTGGGTGGTTGGGTACTAGGTAAAGGTATATGCCCTTATGGTTTAGGGATGTAACCTAGGTTTGGTGTAATAGGCACCTATTAGGTAGGAGTGGTGGTTAGATTGGTGACCAAAGGAAGGGTAGTGACCTTTGTGATAAATAGGGGTTAGGTAGAAGGTAAGGGAACCACAAGATTTTAAAGTGGGGCAGTGGTTAACATATTAGAGGTAACCAAAGGCAGGCTGACAATACTAGTGGTAGGTAATCTCATGATAAGGGGAGTATATGTGGCTAGCGGTTGGGTTTCTCTTAAGGTGAAGGAGTTTTCAGTAGGGGTGGAAGGTATAAGGGTGTTCATAGGTTGGGTAGGTTGGTTTTCCATAGTAGTATCAAAGGTATGTTAGGATCTTAGAGTATAATTGATTACTTTTGTATAAGCAACTAAACACATAATTGAAACCAGAAGTAATAAGTAACTAGAAATTAGAAACAACAAATAATAGGAGATACAAGAAATAACCAATCTATATTAAACTCTTCCAGAAGGAAATACAATGAAGAAATCTCTCTCTCATCACACCTCATAGATGTACAATAATTCTCCCTCAAGAGTTCTCTCTCTCTTTTAATCAATTACAATCAACTCAATTACTAAAAATTATACATGCTATGAGGATCTAACCCTACTATATAGAATACTAAAAAACTAGGGTTCATGAGCCATGCATTTTCCACCCTTAGATCCACCTCTTAAATCAAAGGCTCAAATCTGTTCTCCTAAAAATAACAATTCTAAAAATGCACAGAAGTTGGTGTCAGTCTGAAGATGACCGATGCCAGTCAACCCCTAACCGATGTTAGTTCTGATCGATGTCAGTTACTGTGTAAGCTTAGCAACCTCAACATTAGCTCATGAGTGAAGCTTTTAGCTCCACAACTCAACAATCTGCCACTTGGAGATAAACAACTGCACTTGTACCTATACAACATCCTCTAAACATCTCTGGCTTGTTTCTCCCTCTTCAAGTTCAATCTTGAAGACCAACAAAAGTTGAATGAAGATTCAACTTCTCCTTTGTTACCATATTTGTTAACATATCAATAGGGTTCTTATCCATATGGATCTTTTCTAGCTTCAACTATCCATCCTCCAATACCTATCTAATGAAGTGGTACCTAAGCTGTATATGTTTGGTTCTTGAATGAAAGGCTGAATTCTTTGCCAAATGAATTGCACTTTAACTATCACTGTATAATTTGTAACTCTCTTGCTCCTTTCCCAACTCTTCCATGAACCGAGTCATCCAAATTATTTCCTTGCTAGCCTCTATGATTGTAATGTATTCTACCTCTATAGTAGACAAGGCAACAACCTTCTGCAACTTTGAAATTTAGCTAACTGCCATTCCACCAACAGTGAACACATATCTTGTGGTGCTTCTCCTACCATCCAAGTCACCTGCCATATCATAATCTACATACCCATGTAGAGAAGTGTTTGACCCTCCATAACATAAATTCCTACTGCTGGTCCCTCTCAGATATCTGAGAATCCATTGAACTGCTTTCCAGTGTTCCTTTCCTAGATTGGCCATAAACTTGCTAATAACTCCCACTGCTTAGGAAATATTTGGTCAGTACATGCCATTGCATACATCAAGCTCCCAACTAATGAAGCATATGGAACTCTACTCATGTACTCAACCTCATCATGTGATTTAGGACACTGTTCTTTGCTCAACTTGAAGTGTCCAGCCATAGGTGTGCTTACTAGTTTTGCATCCTACACATTGAACCTCTCCAACACCTTATTCACATAATCCTCTTGAGAAAAAATCAAACTATGATTTTTCCTATCTCTCTTAATACTCATGCCAAGGATTTTCTTTGGTGCTCCTAAATCCTTCATGGCAAATGTGTGAGTTAATTTTACCTTAAGCTCAGTAATATCCTACATGTGTGAACATGTAACAAGCATATCATCTACATACAGTAACAGGGTAATATAACTACCATTATCCAATCTGTTAAAATAAACACAATCATTAGATTGACATTTACTAAAGCCATGCTCTATCATAAACCTGTCAAACTTAAAATACCATTGTCTTGGAGCTTGCTTAAGACCATATAAGCTTTTCTTCAACCTGCACATAAGTTTCTCATTACCTTTGACCTCAAAACCTTTCAGCTGATCCATGTATATCTCTTCATCTAAATTTCCATGAAGAAATTCTATCTTAACATCAAGCTGCTCAAGATGCAAATCCTCAATAGCAACTAAAGACAATACAGTCTAAAAAGAAGTCATCTTTACTATAGGAGAATTTTTTTTACCAAAATCAATACCTAGTTTCTGTGCAAATCCCTTTACTACCAACCTGGCCTTATGTCTCATTTGTCCATTCTCTCCTTCCTTTAACCTATATACCCATTTATTTTTTAGTGCTTTCTTTCCAGCTGACAACTCAACCAAATCCCACATATGGTTCTCTTCCAAGGAATCAATTTCCTCATTCATGCCATGCTCCCACTGTTTCCTAGATTCTACCTGCATTGCCTCATCAAAAATTTTTGGTTCTCCACCATCAGTGAGCAACAAGTAGTATAAAGAAGGGGAATAACGAATTGGAGGTTTATTTACCCTTCCAGACCTCCTTATGGGTGTTTAAAACTCATTTACAGCTTGCTGTCCACCCAAATTTTCTTTTGACAGTGATCAATCCCAGTCATCTCTGATTGATGTCAGTCTGCACCCGACCAATGTCAATTCCTCCTGATCGATGTTGATTTCCACCTGACCAACATCGATTTCCACCTGACTGATGTTGGTCTCTATGTTTTTCTATGAGTGATGATTTTTACCCATGAGCTCATTTTTGATTATAACCTCTTCCAAATCAAGATTGCCCTGCTCAGAATTATTCAACCTCTTGAGCTGATCACTATACATCACCTTCTCATTGAAAACTACATCACAGCTTCTAATAATTTTGTTAGTTTATAAATTCCACAACTGGAATCTAAAATCTCCAAAACCATAACCAATGAAAGTGCACCGCATAGATTTAACATCTAGCTTCTTTTTATTTTCTTTATCAATGTGCATAAAAACTTCAAAACCAAAAACTATGAGAAATGAAAGATCTATCTTTTTACCTGTCTAAGCCTCTTCTGGAATTCCACCATCTAGTGCAGTAGAAGGTCCTCTATTAATAAGGTAAACTACAATATCTATAGCTTCTACCCAAAATTGTAAGGGCAAACTAGCATGCAACCTCATACTCCATGCACGCTCCATTATTGTTCTATTCATCCTTTCAGCAACTCCATTTTTCTAAGGTGTTCTTGGAACCATCCTTTCCCTACGTATTCCACTCATAGAATAGTAACTATTGAATTTATTTCTGTAGTAATCACCACCATTGTCAAATCTAAGGCACTTCAATCTCAAACCTATTTCATTCTCAACCAAAGCTTTCCATTTCTTAAATGTGTCAAAAACATCAGATTTCCTCTTTATGCAATAAACCAATACCTTTCTTGTAGCATCATCAATGAAAGAAACATAATACTGTGATCCTCCAATAGAAGATACCTAAGCTGGTCCCCACACGTCTGTGTGAACAAGCTCCAACTTGTGCTTCTTCTTTGGTGACCCAGTTTTGAGAAACCTCACTTTCTTCTATTTCCCAAAAATACAATGCTCACAAAAATCTAGATCTATGCTTTTCAAATTTGAAAGCTTACCTTTTGACTTAAGAACATTCATTCCCTTCTCACTCATGTGACTAAGCCTACAATGCCACAACTTTGCATCTACATCTGAAGTAGATAAAATAGAAGGAGAATAATCAGTAATACAAGTAGATAGATAAAGTGTACCTACTCTCTTACCTTTTGCTAATACAAGTGCACCTTTGGAAACTTTCCAAGATTTAGCTATGAGAGTTACTGTGCAACCCTCATCACCCAACTTTCCTATAGAAATCAGATTCCTCTTCAGGATGGATACATGCATGACATCCTTCAACACCCATGTGTTGCCATTCTGCAATTTCAGCTACACTTTTCCTTTGCCAACAATTTTACAAGGCTCATCATCCCATAAATAAACTTTTCCAAAATCTCCATGGACATAATCATTGAAAAATTCTCTATTTGGGGTTGCATGGAATGAGGCACCAAAATCTAAAACCCATAATTCTACTTTATTATCCAAAGAAAATATAAGAGCATCTTGTGCAACAATACCTGCAACTTTTGCTTCTTTATTACCTTCATGCTGATTTTCTTTGTTATCCTTCAACCAACAATCTTTCTTTGCATGCCCTTTCTTTCCACAATTCCATCAGGTTATTCTTCCATTTCTAGATTTAGATCTACTTCCGATCTTTGACCTTGATTTCCCTTGCTTGCCCTTCTCTCTTTGCCTTCCCCTGCTTTCAACACTTAAAGCATTACCTGATGTTTCCCCTGTACTTTTCCTGTGAATTTATTCATTCAAGATTACACTAACAATATCATGAACTTTCAAGATATTTGAAGCAAATGCAGTATTACTAACTACCATTACCAAACTATGCCAACTTTCAGGTAAAGAGCATAAGATTAAGAGAGCCTTAATTTCATCATCAAAAACTATTTTGACTAAATTTAACTAATTTACTATTGTATGGAAATCATTAAGATGACTAGATACAGATCCAACTTCCTACATTTTGCAAATTAAAAAATTAATTCATAAGATATACCTTATTCGAAGCTGAGGGGTTTTCATATAAATTTGCCAAAGTATCCATTAACTCTACCATTGTCTTTGCCTGTGATAAGTTGGAAAACATAGAAGCTACTAGGGTCAACCTTATAGATCCAAGAGCCTTTCTATCAAGAACATTCCATTTTTCATCTCCCATATCTATGGGCTTCCTTGAAACCCCACCTAATGGTAAATATAAATCTTTCTGATACAGATAATCTTCAATCTGCATCCTCCATAATTGATAATTCTTGCTATTGAATTTCTCCATTTTTAGTTTACTTTCTTTTGCCATTGCTTTGCTCCCACTCAATCAAAAACCCCTATGAGTGAATTCTATAATCAACAAACACTAACATGCTCTGATGCCAGTTGTTAGGATCTTAGAGTATAATTGATTACTTTTTTATAAGCAACTAAACATGGAATTAAAACCAGAAGTAGTAAGTAACTAGAAATCAGAAATAGCAAATAATAGGAGATACAAGAAACAATCAATCTGTATTAAAATCTTTCAAAAAGAAATATAATGAAGAAATCTCTCTTTCCTCACACCTCGTAGATGTACAGTAATTCTCCCTCAGGAGTTATCTCTCTCTCTCTCTCAATCAATTACTATCAACTCAATTACTAAAAATTGTACATGCTATGAGGATCTAACCCTACTATATAGAATGCTACAACACTAGGGTTCATGAGCCATGCATTTTCCACCCTTAGATCCACCTCTTAAATCAAAGGCTCAAATCTGTTCTCCTAAAAATAACAATTCTAGAAATGCACAGAAGTCAGTGTCAGTCTGGAGATGATCAATGCCGATTGACCCCTAACCGATGTCGATTGGTTCTGACCGATGCCAGTTACTGTGTAAGCCCAACAACCTCAACATTAGCTCATTAGTGAAGTGTTTAGCTCCACAACTCAACAAGGTATTATTGATAGATGAGTAAGCTTGGGTAGCCAATAGATGGGTGGTGATCATGGCAATATAAGTGTTTTTCATGAGGTAAGAAGGTATTCCATAAGGTGGTTCCATAGGTGGAACTGAAGTAGGGGTACAGTGAGGCATAGTGTTAAGATAATGTTGTAGGGATATATGGTTATTATTTAAGAAGGTGGTGATATTGCATCTTCTTGGGGAACTTCTTGAGGGAAAGAAGGAATTCCTAAAGTTTGAGGAGAGTTTGTTAATTTAGAGATGTATTCCATGGATGAGGAGGTAGAAGAGGTTGGTTGGCTTGGTGATGGGTTTTGCTCTACTAGGTTCTTTTGCTACTAACAAGTTAGAACCACCCAAGGTAGGGGAGAGAGAATACACAAACAATCTCACCACTCAAACAAAGAGAAGACAAGAAATGACCAAGAAAAGAAAATCACACTCTAAAGAGTATGCTAAGTCCTAAAGGTTCTTTTTAGTCTCTCTTTTGGCTTATGCCTTAAACTATCAAAATATTTTGTGATAGAATTTTGGCTTGTAGAGTGGGTACTATAAAAGATGTCTATGGTTGGTTTCAAGTTGTTTAGGCACTTAAAAAGAATCTATATTGGGAATCAATATGTGGATTGGTATTGGGGCCTACACCCTCACTTCACACACTACAAAAATAAGGGTTTGGGTGCTTAGCCAATATATAATAATTTCCAAAGTTTATACTCAACCAAAGAGTTGATTTGGTTCTCCTTTTGGTAATGACCTCCAAGTAGGATCACCAAAAAAGGGGAAGGTGACCACTAGGTGATGAAATCTTAGTTGGGCCTTGTATCAATTTTTTTTGATGTTGAATTGATGAAGGAGGTTTATTTAATGTGTGTAACAAAAAGTGAAGCTATGCTAGGATTAATTTTCTTTAAGTTAAACTATGTGAGCTAAACTTGCAAGCAATTGATGTATGCACTTAATTTTAAGCCCAATGGAAACTTTTAATTTCATTTATGAGTATAGAATAGAGATAAGAATATATAGATTCAAATAAAATAAACCCAAGTAAATACACAAGGGCCTCACCGAGCATGCTAGAATGTTTTAGTGAATTTTAGCTTATATTTTAGAAAGGGAAGAAGAAGAAACTAAATACAAGTATGGTTGAAAACTTGTTGGAATATGTGCACATTGAATCAGATGATTGCAAAGAACTCATCTTTGGCTTAGGAGGATGACCTACAAATAAGATAAAACTAAAGTAAATGGTTGGTTAGATAGATAGCTAGGTGGATTGCCTAGCATTAGCTAGATCCTACAAGTAAGATCTTCCTCAGGGGATATCAATCCACACATTTTAAACAATTAAGTTTATAAAAAAAATGATAAAATACTTGCATCAATGATCAAAAGGTACTAAAATTAAACATAATAAATGCTTGTTAAATAAATAGACTATAAATAACTCATATAGAAATAAACAAGTCAACACTAGTGCTAAATGGTTTGGGTCTATTTCAAAAAATTAGGTAGGGGTTTGTGAAAAGGTAGGGACATAGATAATTGGATTTGGTTGATGGTAGGTAGGTGGAAATAAGTTGAAATTATTTTTTACCATAGTGACCATCAATAATTGATGTGACTATTGGTAGTCAAGGTGACCATCGATGGTTAGATAAACCATCAATGATTGAGGCAATCATTGATGGTTATTATGTGTAGGTTTGGGTTAGTAAATGGTCAGACTAACAAGATCATAGAGTTGGATTATGAGAGATGGGTTAGTGCTGGACTAATTGTGAAATACAAATAAAGTAAATTAATATTGTAAAATAAATACTTATCTTACAAAAGGCTGATTAGGTGGGTGCTTGATGTGGTTGAATTATTGGTGGAGTCTGATGTGATTCTAGTAGAGTAAAAGTGCTTGACTATTTGTGAAGGAATGACAATAAGTAGGCTCTTTGACATGATAGCTAGATTTCTAGATTGTTGATGACAATTGACTTGCAACAAAGAAACTCTGGATACATAAGCTTTTGATAACAATTATAGATCCATTTCACCTTCTTGCTTCTCTCTTCTTATAAGTAAAGAAGGAGAGGTGAAACACAACATTAAATGGGTCTTCTAATTTTAACTCATGCATATAATGGATTGTACATAGATTTAGATGAGCTATTTTTAGAAAAGTAATGTAGATGGTTTGCATGTTGTTGGTTAAGGAGGTGCACCTTGACCATCGATGGTCAAGGTGACCATTGGTGGTCATCTTGATTGTTGGCAGTCACCCTAATCATCAGTGGTCAAGGGTGAAGGGTGAAGATGGGTAAAAAGGTAGGTTAAGTCAGTTGGTCAAAATGGCCATGGTTAGGCTTGGTTTGTGGTCAAAAGGTCAAATTGGTCCCAAGGGGATCCTAAAGTGGTCTAAGGGAATTTATACATTTAGAATCACTATGTGCAAATTTTTGATGTCTATAGTGTGGATGGATTCCCTCCTTAGAATATATGAATACATATGTAGTAGTCAATCATCAAAGGGGGTTATTAGGGTCAGCTCATCCCATTACACTCCCCCTCTCCTTTTACATTTTTCAATCTCTAATTAATATCCCTAGGGTTTATAAAGTAAATAAAAGGAAAACAATGATTTATGTGTGATATCTATAGAATCAAAGTATCTTATCCCTCTCAATAGACACATGCATAAGTGATGAAACAATAACAAATTACATTAAAATTTTAAGGTTTATGGAGTGTAAGCCTTAGGTTATTAAATGGTTTAAGCATAGTAAATCAAGGTATAAAATATGCAATAAGTACAACCCTAAATCATGAAAGAACTAAGCTAAAATAGTATTTCTAATAATAATTATGAAGGATACAAATGAATAATTAGCTAGAAAGTGCCTGAGATAAAGGATTTAGAGGTTGAAAACTAGTACAAGAGTTGGTCTAAGTGTCACAAATAGGATCTAGGTATCAAAACCCCTCTTATAAAATAATACCCTAACCTAGATAGTAGTGTTATGGCTCTAGTATCCCCTTATGGCACTATTTTCCTCTATGTAAGAACTATTCGTAGCTTCTGGGAGCATATGTGTATGAGTCTTCCAAGCTTGTTCCTATGTGAACAAACCTTGATTCATTATCTGTGACCTCCATGTGATTAGGGTATTTAAATTAGCACAAGTAGTAAATTTATGGTGTTAGTTGGGTAAGTTATACATCCCCAACACCCCACTATGATGAGAGTTGCCTACATATTTATACTCTGAGGAGGGATCAAGCTCAATATAGTTCTCCCCACCTAAGTGCTAGTGTAAGTGCAAGTAAAGCTTGTATGAAGGTCATTTTGAGTGCTTTGAGTGATGCTTTAGATTGTAAATTTGAGTATTCTAAGCTTAGGAAGGTTGTAGATGATTATACACAAAAATAGGGTAGAATAGGGATAAATAACCTTGATTGTGCACAACTTGTTCTGAGCTTATTTTTTTGTATTTGCTCTAATTTGCATATAGTAGATAAATGGATAAAAGTCATGTATATATACTGATCTAGTGATTGTGTGTGGTTTAAAATAGGTATATGTTGACCCTAGGTGATTTAGGAATTAAAGAGATATCCATTAGAACTCAAAAGAGGGAAAAGGATAACAACTCCCAAATAGGACAATAGTGTTATGTCGCCATTGTCCATTTATGGTCCTAGTGTCCAAGTGACATAACTTGATGAATTAAGGGATTGGATGCCTAAGGAAGGGTCTAAGACTAATTTTGAGATTTCTAGGGATGTGTGTGGTCCATACAAGAGATATATAAGTGTCTAAATAGGCCTTAAGATAGGTCTAGGAATAACATAGGAATGGGTGGTCTCAAGTAACACTCTTAGCACTCAAGTTTAATTTTTAGATGATTACATTTCCCCCATTTATTTTAAAAATGTAGCAAATGAAAATGAATAGGATAAAGGAAAAATAAGTTTACCTGGACTTACTTGTGATGCCAGGTCCATGAAGTTGGATCTAAGTATGAGAATCATGTTCAATTACATGTCTTGTAAATGAAATGTGCATAGATAAATCCTTAATTAAGAGATATCAAAAGCAAAGACAAAATTGAGTAAAGAGATAATATAGAGGAAAGGGAAAAATACACCTCAATAAGTACATGAACTAATGCATAAACCTAGTAACATCTTATGTGTGTGTGTAGATAATGATAAAATTAATGAACATCTTAGACTAAGTTAATGGCTTGCTCAATCTCCATGTGTAAGTGGCTCAAGAACTCAATCCAATTTTGACTCCATAATCACCCACCCTTTCTTATTGGATCATGACCTATGAATAGCTTAGATTAGATTGATGGCTTGTCCAACCCTCTTATGTAGGTGGCTCAAGAACTCAAGTAGACTATGACTCCATGATTGTCTACCCATGTGTAGTAGATGAATCTATAACTAAATTTCACAATGTAATTGAAGCTATATGTTTATAACTAAAATTGTATATAATGGATCTACGGCCACTTGGGAACTTTGGAATGAAAATTGGCCTATGGGCCTCTTTAGGCACTCAAGTATGTAGCTCAAGGACTACATGGTTATGTGATCTACTAAAAATGGAGTAAGGCATCAATCTAATGTATTAATTAAAATATGGAGTCTAGTGTGTATAACATACAAAATGACATGGAATTTGTCATTCCATCTAATCAACTGGTGCATAAGTGAGCATATAAAAATGATGTGCCATGCACATGCCCCTGTAGAGTAGGATTACAAAGCAAGTTAGTTCATGCATTAGTAAGAAAAAACAATAATATGTGTAAAAAACATAATATGCTAAGCTCACTCCATTGAGGGGTGGTGTCAATGAAATAAAAAAAATAATGAGGAAAGTAAGATGAATAATACCCTCCCAAAGTGGCTCTCCTTCAAAGATGGTCTATAAATGTGTTTTTACCAAGATTTGGTATTCCAAGTCTTTGTCAATGTAGTTGGGAAAGTGCCTCTAACATTTATTATAATACCAATGGCTTTGGCTCCTTGATTGATCAATTTGGAGGAATTAGTGAAGCTCCTATAGTAAATTTTTTGCATAGGTTATTTGCACTAAAAATCTTCATTTTTTGGTCTATGGTGGCTCATGTATTTATATTTTTCAAAAAATGTTGAGAATTAACCATGACCATCCATCTTGAGATCAAGATGTATGGCCAAGGATCAATTCAATTTTAGAGGACAAAGTAATTAATATTTTGGAATATGGGAGCATTATTGAGGTGTGGGTAGCCTTAAACCTAATATTTATATCCATTAATGCTTGGTGATTGATAGCCTTTTGATGATGCCATGGGTGATGTCATGGCCTAGATATTTTGAATTATGAATTTCCAATAATAGATATTCAATAAATTTCCATGGATTTTCCACTTAAGCTTTTAATCTGGTTTGATTTACTTAATGACTTTACTTAGTATTTTGAAATTCTTGGAAATTAGTCACATGTTTAATCAAAATGGTAAAAAATATCAATTTACTTGGTCACAATTTGAATAGAGTTGAACCAAAGGAAGATAATAGTTTTAAATGATGCATTGCCCCATTTAGGGATGTATAAGTATAAATTGACACTTACACATGATGTGTGCAAATAAATTAGAGTGTTTAAATGGTCTAAAATGACAATTTACTTGGTCATAAAATTATTGTGAAGTGAATTGAAAGAGGATAATGATTACATAAAATGCATTGCCCCATTCAGGGATACATGAGCACCAATTAGCACTTGCACGTGACCTGTGTGGATAAATTAGAGCATTTTAATGATTTTGGTCTAGATTGTGCATTTTTTTGGAATGTCATTTAGATTTTCAATATTAGAATAATAATTATAAGAATTGGATGTCTACATTTTTCCCCTATTGGAGAAGGAATGGTAAGAAATTTGGTCAAAGCAATGAATTTTCAAAGAATAAAAAGGTTGCTTAGAATAATCATAATTAGAATAAATAAATTCATTCTCGCTTTTGGCTAAATTTTGCATTGAGTCACAAAGAAACAAGGTTATGAAAATGCCCCAAATAATGTTTGAGTTGACCATGATACCCCATTGAGGGGAGGATGGAAAAACTAAATATTTGATGGGTTGGCCCTCGATCAGAAGAGAAAAATCATATAATTCAACAAATGAGGCCAAAAATGGAGAAATTATAAGAAACTAGTTTGAAAAATAAATAATTAGGGCAAAAATGAGCATATTAGAAAGATAAATGGGGGAAGAATAGGCCTAGGGGGAAAATTTGAAAATTGTACTATAAGTTCTACCCCTAGGGGTGAAAATCATTCATTTTCACCCTCCACTATTGTAATCCAGAGCTATTAAAGTTGCATGTGAGAGAGCTGAGTAGAATGACCAATATCTCGTATCATTGACACCTTGGGGAACACATCTAAGATTACCAATGACCATCAGGGAGTAATGCATTGGTAGTTATCTTTTTAGGTTTTTGATTTTCATATTTAATATATTTATTAGTAGGTACAAGTACAAATTTAGGTGATCTCACCATTTGAAGAATTATAAAAAATGATGAGGTAACCACCAAAAATCGTGGGGTCACCACCAAAAATGATGGGATTATGGGATTTTTAGCATGATCATAGGCTAAAATAGTGAAGTCATGGCTGAATTGGCAACCTCACAAAATTTGAAAGAAATCACCAAATTGATAGTTTTGTATTTTTGGGTGAATATCATGCAAATGACAATATTGCTAATCAAATGGTGGGGTTACCAAGTCAAAGGGTAGTTAAAAGGGTGAAATCACATAAAATAATAAGGTTGATAGAAAGACCAAATGAGGCAAAGTAAGAGAAAATGGGGCAAAAATAATATTATTCTAGGCTTGAAATTAGAATAAAATAGTTAGACTTGGGTGATTAGAGGAAAACGAAGAAATGATTGACTTGGTTCCTTGTGTGGTGACTTGTAGGAGTGAGTCAAGGTCATTATGGTTCATGAGTGATGATCCTATGTGCTATGGTGATAAGGTATATGGATGGAGGATCTATTGGGACTACTAGAGGTGATAGAGCTATATCACCTAGCTCAACTATTAACGATTCACATAGATCAAGCTTATCTATCAGTGATTAAAAAGCATTGGCATTCTAAGACATCCACTTTTCATTTGCTAGCTAGGGAGGCCACAATGAACTTAGAGGATGTTCATAGGATATTACAAGTGCCTATCTAAGGCTAGAGGATCACTTGGATGTCTGTAGGTTGATTAGCAGTGCTAGAGGATTTGCTTGGTTTGACTGACCTTGAGGTAGTGGTGGGGTCTATAGATATAGATACATTAGAGGACCTAGATTGGCCTCTAGACCTTAGGGTAAATTCAATAGTAGTAGGGCCTATAGTAGTGGCACTATTAATAGTATAGGGGATATTTCTATTAGAGGTTATGATTTTGATGGTTCTTGTTAGTGGCCTTTTGTTATCAGAAAAGAGCATATGATTCTTTTAGATTACACTGATTGGAGTAGTATGAGACATATATGATTAATATACATGATTTTCATGGGGTCCTATCATTTTGGCCCAAATATATCAATATTTACACATGATATCATATCATGGAGGGCATAGTATTAGTTATAATACATTGATCTAGGTTTAGGCCTAGGAGCACATAACTATTGAACGTCTAGTGTGGTCAAGATTCTAATAGGGACATGAGGATCTGGTGGCATTTGGTTGGTAAGTCATAGGCATAGGATTATGAGGACACTAAGGGGACCTATATTTTAATTGATGAGATGGGAAATGGTTATTTTATCTAGAATCCATACTTGGCTACATAGTTTTACTAGATTGAGGATCTATTTGTCATTGGCTACATGCTTACACCTTGCTATATTACAGGCCACCATAATTTTTTTGTAGAGATATATAGACCAAATCAAGTTTAGATATAGTTTTGTTTGTATTAGGATATTACTGAGGGTTTACACTTCTTTGCCCATGTGACCCATGGGATTAGGGAGTGGTGGTTACCAGTGCCTTGAAACTAGGCTACCATAGATTTTGGTAGAGTTTAACACATATGATGGGACTATGTAGGTGGATTAGTAGATGCTAACATGAATAAAGACTATGCATCATGGTGGGATGGTTCTTAACTCATTAAATTTATTAGACCATGACCTCAACATTTAGGGCAACATCAAAGGTGAGTTTGATAGAGGAGAGATAGGTGTTAGGCCCTAGTATAGGCACATGTTTTATTTTATCCAACAATACTACATGCTATACCACTATAAGATGTTCATTATTAGGTACAATAATAGGCACCTTTGGTATAGGGATAGGGGACAAGAGAGGCTAGGATGTCTGGCATAGGGATATGGGAGGTTGGGACCTTTGGTATAGGGATAGGGAAGGCAATAACCTCCAACATAGGGATAGGTATAGGTACAGGGGAAGACTAGGCCCTATATCATAAAGAGGTCCATAGAGGACCATGATTTGATTCATAGGATACAAAGTGAGATTACCATATGGTTATCATAGATTACAAGCCTTTAATAGGGTATTATTGGATTACATATAAATCTAGTCACTACACAGGGTGAGACTACCCTCCCATAGAGACTTATTATGGTCAAGGATGCTAAGATAATTTTACTTAGAGGATAGGTGACCTAATTGATATGTATATAGGTCTAATTAACCACCTAAGATATAGGTATTATGATAGTGACCATCAAGTGAGATAGATCTTGGGGTGATTGAGAGTGGTTGGTTGCTTAGATAGAGAGGCTTACTGGGGAGATGGATGAGGCTCAATGAGTTAGTATAAATGGGAGTTCATCCAAAGCCTTAGATGACATGATTATATCCAAGGATGATGTCTTAGGCATGAAGGATAATGTTCTACATGTTAAGTATGAGATAGGTTAATACCACAAATTATATGAGGATATAGTCCTTGTAGAGAGGAGATCACCATCATTCATAGAGTAATCTTGATCACAATGGACTAGCAGGACCTTGAGGTCTAGGCTACTATAGGATTAGAGTGTTTAGTTGCATAACAAGATCCATATAATGTATAGATGGACCCATCACCACCACATTCACCACCATCACCAGTGTCAGGTATGGGCCAAAGTCTTCAGTAGAGTCCCTATAGGGATGACTTAGATCAAAGCTAATTTGTATTTATATATTGTATATGAGTCATATATATATATTCTCTCAATGTATAAAATATTATATATATATATATATATATATATATATATATATATATATATATATATATAACATTCATTTTTAGCTCATAGCTACTTGTACATGGACTATTAATATTCTTTGTATTGCATGATGCTTTTTTATCTTATTATGATATGATGGTATATGCTAATTTTAAGAGATGCACACCATTAGTTAGAATTTAGATGTTGATTTATCTATTGCTCTATTTGATGTATGACTAAATGCTAGAGGATAGTTTATGAGGTGCATGTTCTAAACCAATCATAAAAATAGTCAGTATGACTCAATGTGTATGTTAAGAGATGCATGTATTATATATAGATTCTTTTTTCCCCCATGTTTTGCCTCTATTATGCTTATGATATCTTGGGTAGGGAGTGAATATGCAGGATAGTGTAGTTAGAGATGTTGTTTGACACCACATTAACTTTTGGACTTAGAGCACTTGGTGTTTGATTTGGAAAATGAAATTATGCATCATAAGTATGAATGATCTATAAAAACATTATATTTTGATTGAAAATAAATTGGTTCAAAGGTGAATATTTAAAACTAAAGATAATGATAAAAAATACTAAAATTAAAGTTTCAAGCATTTACATTTGAACAAAAAATAAAGAAAAAAAGAGGTGTTAAAAATAAAATGTAACTAAATTAAAATCAAGATATGAATTATCAAGACTTAAGTAGGAAAAATAATGTACTAAAACATAAAAAAAGCAAGGACAAATTGTAAATAACCTAGAATGAAGATATGAATAATCAAGACCCATGCATTAACAAGGTGTACTTAAAAAACAAACAAGTAATAAAATAAAAAAAATACAAATGTAAACAACTCAAGCCCTAGTTAAGGCAATACTCAAGTGTTTTACGAAATGTATGTAGACACAACACTCAAAACAAACAAACTACCTAATAATAAAATACACAAAAACACAAAATAGTAAGATAAAGTAATCAATCAATAAATATGCATGTCTATAAATCTAAATAAAAAATAATACAAAATAATGGTTAATCACAATGTTAATACAAATAAAAAACAAATTATTTGTGTATGTGTAATAGAGGTATTACTCTTGGTGATAGGGTGACCCCTAAGCTAGGTATCAATGGCATTGGTATAACATCACAAGGATAATTGGTACAAGGTTTCCCCTAGGCTATAGGGAAAGAACGTCACAAATGAGATGACAATATTATCCCTAGACTATAGGAGGTAGTGATACACAAAACAAATAAAATGGGGGGGGGAATATAAGAAAAGGGAGGGGTAACTGAGATGAATCTAGATGCACTAGGCAAGTGGATGCTACCTACATAGTTCATGGACACAAAATCAAATGCAAATGTTAGGGCAAATGTAGTTCTCCTAGGAATCAAAATGGAAGAAACATGATGACCAGTGGTGAAATGATGATAGATAGAGTAAATAAAATTGGTCTCATAAAATGATGAGTGTGAAAAGGATATAAATGAATTAAAAAATGGTGAGAGCATAAAGGTCTAGGATGGATCACAAAATGATGAGAGCGTAGAGGTCTAGAATGAAGGAGAATAAACAATAAGAATGTGAAAACTAAAAGATGAGTGGTTACTCATGAAATAGTTTTTAGAAATCCACCATTCTTAGGGTTAAAGAGAAATGGAAGCTAAACTTACCTGGGATACCCCATGTATCTAAGTGCTACCTACATATTTTGTTTAGACCTTAGGTTGATGTAGTTATCCTAGGAATGGCAATGATAATGAAAGAATAGAACTGATATTGATCAACTGAAATTGCCTCATAGAATGGTCCCTAAATGTGTACAGAATGCTGGTGAATCATACTCAAGATCATAATTGGTGAGGGGCACAAAATTAGAATAGTCCAGGTGAATTTAAGATTGGCCTAGGCAAAGTGGAATAGAAATGGTACAAGCTACAATGGTCCAGGGTGTACCAATCTAGGTTACAATGGTGTAGGGTATAATGGTCCAAGTTACAAGTATGGTGAGAAAATAAGTAATTTTGGCACAAGGTGACACCAAATAAAGGATTTTATAGATAATATTTCAAAATGTTGTCAAGTGAAAAAACACTTGATATGTAAAATTATCATTAGTTCTAGGAGTTCTTCACCTTTTAGAGTAGCCAATCTATATACCCTTGAACCATAGTTTAGTATAACTACATATAAGACCAACCAATTAGGCTGAAACTTACCCTGATTCTTACATTCAACATTGGTATTATTTTGATTTTATTTAAGGACCAAGTAACCAAATTAAAACTCTTGAGGGAGAATGTGTTTTTTATAGCTATGATGTAACCTATTTTGATATGCTCTTAAGGGCAACTAAATGCTTGCCATAAAGAAGTTCTAGTTCTTATAACCTAAAATTTTTAGTCTTTGTCATCAACAATGTGATATAAAGATACCCACAATGAGAGTATCTCAATATCAATCAAGATAATAACCTCTATTCCATAAACTAGGGTATATGGGGTATCTCTTGTAAGAGTACAATGACTAGTATGGTAGGCCTAAAGGGTGAGAAATATTTGCAAATTCTTATTATGGATAGTGTCATTGAGAATCTTCTTAAGGAGTGTGATAATGGGTTTGTTGGATGCCTTGGCTTGACCATTGATTTATAGGTTGTATGGTGTGGATTTATTATGTTTTATTTTGAACTAAGTGTAGATGGATTTAATGTCTTAGTTCATAAATGTACTACTATTATCAGATATGATTCAGATGAGGATACCATAATGACAGATGATACGGTAATGGATAAACTTTTTGATTTTTTTCTCGGTTATGTAAGTGAGAGGAATGGAATTAATCTAATTATTAAAATACTCTATAGTAATAATAATGTGTTCATGACCATCAGAGGATGTTGGGTTTATTTTCATGATGAGATCGAGATGACACACAAAAAAATAGTCATGGTGTAATAATTAGTCATAGTGGTAATGAAGGTGCATGCATTAGATTACCATGTTGTTGGTAGGAACACACTTCTTGACATAATTGCAAGCATCTATATCCATCTTTGTACATTAGTATCATGCTCTTAGGAGTTTCTTGGTAAGGAATATGCCACTAGTATGGACCCCACACATTCCTTCATGGACCTCTTGAAGATAATATTGATTTTCCTAAAGATAAATAATGAAGAATCATTTCATCATAGACCTTATAATAAAATGTGTTTCCAAGGAGGGTGTAATGGTCTAGGTGATGAAGGAAAAGTTTTTGGAAATTATTTGAAGTTTGGGAGGAATAACTTGGTCATGAAAATAGTTATAAATATCTTGGTACTAAGGAGGTTCAGTTAGGATATTGCAATCAATAATTGTACAAACCCTATTTGAATCTGATAATACATAAGCAGGCTATAGAAGGTTCTTAATGAGAAATTGATACTCTTTAACACTACTGATGACTTGTATCATGGACCCAATTATTACCATTACATTGAATGATCAGTTATTGACCCATGTTACTTATTCAAATCATAGTGACCTAAAATTTTGCTTGAGATTATACATAATATGCTTGTAGGGTACAAGATTTTCATCCCTAGTCTGATACTAGTTTATAGTCTAATTAATGATTAATTGAGAGTCCATATAAACCATTAACTACTGGATATCACATTCTATTGAAATATGAAGTCTTACAATAAGGGGTTCATATTTGGCCATATTGTTGGTGTAGTTGAAGATGATATGAAATGCCTTGGGGATGATGTCCCCTTTTGGTGTAACCAGTAAAATGCTAGCTCTAGATCCATGATATTTGAATGAGCCATCAAAATATAATTTCTAATGTTTAGATTCATGATCCAATTACTCTAGAATCATGATAGAGTCATCTAGAAAATCAAATGTAAATGGTTTAATATCTATGATAGGAGATTTAACAAGTTTATCTATGATGACTTCCCCCTTAATAGCTTTTTGATTCTGGTACGTAACATAAAATTCAATCAATAACAATATCCATTTAGCCATGAGACCTATAAGAGTTGTTTTAGACAATAATTAATTGAGAGGGTCCACCTTAACAATGATAATAGTCTTATTGTTCAACATGTAGTGCTGTAACTTTTATGAAGTGAACACCATTGCCAAACAAGATTTCTCCATAGGTGAATAGTTATGCTCATATGTGATGAGTGTCTAGCATATATAGTAGACAACATGTTCTTTACCTTGTTCATCATGCTAGGCTAAGAATGCCCCCAGTGCATGTTTTGTTGTTTATATATAAAGAAACAATGGCTTACCAGGTGTTGGTGGTCTCAATACTAAAGGGTTGGCCAGGCATGTCTTTACTTTTGTAAATGCATGCTGAAGTTAAATATCCCATTAAAATGTGACAATTTTATTTAAGAGGTGTATAAAAGGATGGCACTTATCTGCTAACTATGACATGAACCTTCAAAAAGATTGGATTTTATCTTGCAGGATGTGAAGCTATTTCAGATAGGAAGGTATAGGCATTTACATGATGGCCTTGAACTTAGTGGGATCAAATTCAATCCCTCTCTATGATCTAATAAATCCTATCCATTTTCTTGAATTAATGCCAAAGATGCATTTCTTAGGATTGAGATGAACCTTGTATTTGTGAAGTCTCTCAACAATTCTATGTAGAATGTCAGGATGTCTAACATGGGCTCTTGATTTTTCTAAGATATCATCAACATAATCCTAAACTATATCATGCATCATGCCATAAAATACGATAGTCATAGCATGTTTATAAGTAGAACCAACATTCTTTAAGACAAAAGGCATGACTTGGTAATAGAATGTTCCCCATGGTGTGGTGAATGCAATCTTGTGCTGATCCTCTAGTGCTATCTTGATTTGGTTGTACTTAGAAAAGTTGTCTATGAGGGACAGCATGGTTTACATTTTAGTTGAGTTGATAATCATGTAGATGTTTGGTAGAGGGAAATCATCCTTAGGACACACTTTGTTAATGTATCTAAAATGAGTACACAAGAGTATGCCCTATGGATTTTTGCTAAATGGGACTATATTTGGTATCCATTTAGAGTAGTCAAATGATATTATGAATACAACTCCCCATAATTTTTCTAGCTCATTTTTTTAATAATATGGCAATACATAGGTGCATTTTATATAATTTATGCTTGATCGACTTATCATCTATATTACTATAAGATGATGGACAACCAAATTAGGGTATGGGCCTAGAATTTATAAGTAATCCCATTTGAATATATCAATAAAATACCTCAAAATAGTAGTAATATAATAACATTCTTCATCAATGAGGGATGCATCTATATAAATGATCTTAGGATCTTCATAGGTTTTAAGGTTTACCTCAGTTGTATTCTCTACAAGGAGTGTGGAGCTATTTTATAGAATAGTAGGCAATGTTTGATACTAATCCTCTTCTTCATCTATTGGTTATGAGTTTGAAGGTTCATCCATACAGTAAGAAGAATCTGAGTCTACCTATTATGGTAATTTGCAATTGACAAATTTATCAAGAAAGTTGATAACAAGATGCTCAAACACTTTATGCTATTTATAAGTAATATTAGAACTAGATATAAAGATTGGATTTGGTGGACACTACACTTACTTTAGAGGGGTGAAAACTTCCCCATCCAAGATCACCTAAAATAGATTTTCACTTAATGGCTTGTATTTTTTTTTTACTATTTCCCTGACCAATAAGAACCTCAAAGAGGTTTTCACTTGAAGATCTCAATGTTTTTTTGTTGTATGACCAAGGAAGTTTTCCTACTCTCCAAAGTAGGTGATAGGGTCCAATGAGAAGTTGAAACCTTATTTTTGATCACCAAGTGGTAATCCACATCTAAGTCCCATATACTATGTAATAAATTCCTCATTCTGAAACTCATCCATAGGTATAATAAAACTTTGATGGTCCTAATTGATAAGGTCAGGAATGCAAAGCGTAAGTGGGTAATGAGCTATGATGGTCATAATGGAATTGGAATCAAATAAGTCAATATCTTATAACTCATCATAGGAGATATAATGGGATGACATGTCACTTTTGAGAGTTTATTCATTAGTTGAGAAAGAGGAACTAGTTTAAAAATACATGAGGTCACCCCTAGGTGGTATAAATATGATGCCTTGGTTCTTAGTAGGTTTACCAACATATAGAGATTCAAGAATACCTTGCTCACATGGCCTTAGGACTTTATATGTATTCTCCAAATTATCCATAATTTGATTAGGGATAGGGTATTTAGGATTTGAAAATAAAATTTCAAGGCCGTTAGCATTTAATCAATCTCCTTCAGTAATGGCCTCTCATTCCTAATTTGGTGGTGGTTGGTACAAATACCATTAACTAATTTTGTTGAAGCATGTTTTTATTCTACCAAATCATGTTGGGAATGCTAGGGATTTTAGAAGGTTTGGGTCTTTCATAGGACTTAGGATATTTCAAAAAATTTCCTATATGAAAAACATCTTTTAGATGATATGTGTAAATTTAGGTGTCCTCAATAGTAAAATGGTTTGTAATGGCTGAAAGAAATGGATTGGCCAAAGTGGAAGAAAGATAACTAGGGTCAATATACATGGATTTATGTGGTTTAGAAACTATGGCTTTGTTCTTCTTTACTAAAAATTTAGAACCAAGTCAATAATTATAGTTCCTGTATTCAGCCTCCAAGTGCTTACAAAATTGGTATGGCTATAGATCAACATAAATAGTGACCTCAATTATATAATGGGAGAACTTGAGGCATTGATTTAGGGTAGAAGGGTTAAATCATACTTCATAGATCCAAGAATGACCAAGAAGTAAATTATAAGGCAATTTTATGTCTATAACATGGCACAGGGTATCATGGGTTATAGTCCCAATAATAATTGGCAAATAAATGGTCCTTAAAGACTCTCTTTCAACATTTTCATATGATTTGATTGTGATTATTTTTGGTTTCATGTCTTTGGCTATATATTCCAATCATTATATCAATTTTAGTGACACTATATTTAACCCCAAACCATTGTCTATAAGAACTTGCTTGATTTTATGATGTCTTATAAGAACCTTGATAAACAAGGGATTATTATGGTTAGGACCAAAGGAAGACATATCTCATTGATCAAAGGTAATTTACTATCTTAAAGATAAATGTCCCATGAGTGTTTGAAATTGGCTAGGGTTAATGTCCTCAAGAATAGTGGACTATTGAAGGAACTCATTTAGTATGGTCCTATGAACTTATGATGTACACAATAGATCAATAATAGAAATTTGTGAAATTTTTTTGGTTAGTTATTCAAAAAGTAATATATGGTTTTTCAATAGTAGAGTGAGAAGGTTTGGCCTTAGCTAGTACAAGGTTTGATTTGGGATTGAAAGGTATAGTGTTCAAATTTATCTCAGTATTAGAAGAAGGCAAAGGGCCTTTCAAGGGTAACTCATAAGCATATAGTTGTGATTGAATTTTTTTGAGTTGGTGGGGAGTTGTCATAATTAGATGAATTAGGGGGTGGTCCAAGAATAATAATCTGTGAAAACTAAGGCACAATAGAATTGATTGAACTTGATGCATCCTTACTTGAGGAAGAGGGCGATGACCCTAAAATAGAAGGACTAATGATTAGAGAAGATTTGGATAGTATATGAGATTTAACTAATGATGGGGAAGTGATTACTAGAAATATACCCTATATGCAATTAGAAATTCATCATTTCTATAATTCAATCCTGGTTGGGATAAGATAGAGCATACCTATACTTTTGATTGGGAATACATTTGTTAAGTGAGGGCATGACCAATATGGGGATCCATTAGACCTAATTATGGGATAACTTGTCACAATACACCATGATAAGAAGGGTTCCAAAGCCTATATTCTAACACAATCATGTAATAACCCAACAAGAGTCTTAGCTTTAATATTCACTCTATTCTAATAGGCAAGAAAGTAAATCTAATCTAGTGCACATTAAATATTGTGGCACAAAATGAGGGGTTAGGAAAGTAACAAAAACATGTATAATAGAATCTCAATTAAGCTAAGTATGAGTAAGACCCTAATACATGGAATATGAAGAGTAATATTATACTATCTGTTGTTTCCAAAATCAGCTTAGCTCATTTTTGAGAACAACCCCTACGAAACTTGTCCATTTCATCTTTCGTCTCTCTAAGTTCATTTTTCGAGACAGATTTTGAATTCATTCTCATCTTGGCCTCAGAACATAAAAGTGGTTACAATCTCATCCCAGCCAAGTTTTCCTTCCCCCAGACTCTCCTTTTGGAGTTAGTCTTTTCTTTCATTTTCCCCTCAGGGGCGATATTTTTTGCCGCCTCTGCATTTCCCTTATTTTTGTGCAAGGGCAGAAAATTTTGTTGCCCCTGCACTTTTTCCTGCAAGGGCAGAAATTTTTTTTGCCCCTACTCTTTGGCATGCAAGGTCGGCAAATTTTTCCACCCTTACAAGATGAATGGAAACATGCAAGGGCAGCGAAAATTGCTGCCCTTGCACGTCTCAATTTCTGTGCACGGCATTAATGGCTGCGCACGATGGGTGGTTGGGGTCAATTTTCACCCCATTTAAATTGATTTGAGCCTCATTTTCTTCATTGATTCCTCCTCTCCTCCTGATCTTCACGTCTAGATCATTTGGCGATCGACTCGAAGCACGTTTTTACAGATTCAACCTTGTGGTGCGCACAGTTTCTCAAGTTGGTCTCATTTTTGGTATTTATTTTCTTTTCTTTTCTATGTTTTGCTTAGTGTTAGGTTGTTATATGTTATTTTGTTTATTTTATTCTTTCCTCCTTTCCCGCGTCCTTTCTCTTGTGTCCCTCCTCTCCTCACTGTGGATGTTTCTTTTTCCCTCTACCAGCGTATTTTTTTCTTCTCCCTACCTGTAAGGGCAGCGAATTTTGCCACCCCTACACGTTTCTTCCTTCCAAGTGTAAGGGCAGTGAATTTTGCCACCCCTACATGTTTCTTCCCTCCATGTGTAAGGGCAGTGAATTTCACCACCCCTACCTCTTCTTCCGTGCCTGCAAGGGTGGAAAAAATCACCGCCCCTGCATTTTTTTTTCAACTGCAAGGGCGTCAATTTTTGCCGCCCTTCCCCCTTTTCTCCAACTTTTTGCATGGGCAGCGATTTTCACCACCCCTACATCTTTTCTTCTAATTTTTCTCAACTCCCAGGAATTTTACGAGTTGTCTCTTTCTTTCCCTTTCTCCTCATTTTCCATTCCTTCTTCCATCCTAGCCTTTTTAAGTGACCTCCAGTAACCAATATCACCTAAATTGTGCTTTCCCTCTCTCATCCACTTTCCTCTCATCTGTGATCATGACTACAACACCTTTAGCGAACTCCTACACATCTACTCCCATCCAGTCAAGATTGTTTTCCATGACAGAATTGTCTCCCAAGAAAGTGAAAACTATGAAGTATAAGTACCAGGGCATCTTCCCACCCACATAAGCCTCCTCGAATGTCGACGACATTCGAGACACCGAGATCGGCCATGTAGACATGGCCGAGTTCCTGGCGCGAACCAAGGTGACAAATCTCAGCATTGGGATAAAGAAGATCATTGAGAGCAACATCCACCTGGTGGCCGCCTTTTCGGTAGTAGCACATCATGCTGAGTTCATCCTCCAATGCGTGCATTTTTACAACAAAGAGACCAGATCAGTTTCAAATGCCGGTGGCAACATGATAATTTAGTTAGACCCCAATTTCATCAACAAAGTTTTCTTGTTCCCTCTAGCCACCGAAGTAACCAAAATCAACTTCGGGAATGCACAAAAGGAATATGATAAAGACCCTAAAAGGGCAAAGAAAGTTATAAACTACAAGTGGTTGAAGACCCCTAGGACCAGCCTCTCCAGGTGGCCAAAGAACTTTCTAAGGAGTGATTTTGTCGAGAAATTTGGTGACTTGATCACCCTTCTTAGCAGAGTACGGGGTCTCCCATCTTCTTCACAGTTCCATGAATGGATGTACCCATTCATTAAGATCATCCTCTAGGGTAAGCAAACCATCTTTTAGGGAGAGCAAATCAGCAATGCTCTCCATGAATAATTAACCAGAGTACATAATTCCTTCAAGTTATACATGACTTCGTACCTAGTTTACATAGCTTCTGCCATGTGGTCTTTCCCAGGATTAACTATAGCAAGAGATAGAAAGACCACCCCGGTCTACTCATATTATCCTCAGCTGACACTTCAGGGGTTAATACATCATTTAAAATGAGTAAATGATGTATTCTTTGCCGTATTCTTGTGTCTCTTTGATCTTTAGCTCGAGCAAAAGAGAATATCAGATGAGGCCTGGGCAGTGGTAAATGATTATGGCTGCATGTTCCTTAAGTTCCCTACTTTCTACTATCTTCGAGTTGGTTTTTACCAAGGCTACCCCTATATGCTCCCTAAGTTCCCTTCAGACAAATTATTTCTAATGGAACTTTGTCGACAACTGGTTGTCTTGCATATTAAATAGATGGAACTTAAGAGACCCGATTTCAAGTTTCCAATCTAGATTGGCAGGTTTTTAGTTGCTACATCAACCAAAGCCAAGGTCATGGAAACATAAATGTAGATGGTTACTATCAAGCCATTCAAGAGATGGGAGAAATTTGACTACAGGGGAGTCAAAGAAAAGATCAAAAGGAAAACTCAGTCCCACAAATCCATGATTGAGGATATGTGGGTGGACTTGAGGACGGCCAAAGAAATAAAGAAAATGGACTATTGGCGTCTAACACTGGAGAAGATAGAATATCTCGAGCTTGTAGAGATCCCATCTGGTCTAATTGATGATGGGAACGTCATAAATAATAGGTTTCTGATAGAAAAGGTTGATGGTTCCCCTCTCCCTCAAATTTAGGGGTCTCAGAAGGAGCTGACTTCTCTGAGAAAAAGATTTGAACTAATATTGGCTAACACCAATGATTGGTTAGCAGCCAAAGGGATCACCTTGAAAGAATTCATTATGAGATCAAAGACTGACTACCAGACAGAATTGAAAAGGAAGGCAGAGAATAAAACTAAAAATAAAGGTGACGTCCCTTCTCCTTCTAGGCCTCACAAGCCTAGAATCATCTTCGTATCTAAAAAGCCTAAGACCACCCAAGGGCCTGAAATGACAGCCGAAGGAACCAAAGAACAAAGCCCACAAGCACAGGTAGCTCAGCCCATGGAGACAGAGGATCAACCATCAAAACAACCAAGTGTTAGATCTCCACTCTCACAAGAACAAGCGCAGCCGATCCAGAATGCCTCTCCTTCTTCCCCTCAATCTCTTGTGGTGCCCATTTCTCCTATCTCCCCAATCAGTGTTTCCTCTTTTGGAGCCGATTCTCTTTCCAGGGTTATTTTTGGTAATCCTCAAGGTCTTTTTAGAGGTTTCCCTCGCTCTTCTGGATCCATTCCAAGTCTATCATCTCCTTCTTTCACCTTGCCAGCAAGCCCTGCACCCAAGCTAGAATCAGTAATCGGTGCAGTTTCGCTAGTTACTCCAACTATAACTACTATCACCACTAGCAGTGTGGAAGCTACTACAATAATGCCAATAGAGACAACTATTGCCACAATGGGTACTTCTCTACCACCTTGGATGTCTGCTTTCATGCCAAAAAGAAAGAAGATGGCCATCTCACCAGATGAGTTCAACTTTGGTAAAATAGTGCCAGTGAAAGCAAAGGCTTCGAAGAAGCCAAGAATCCTCTCCAAATTAGTCGAAGAAAAGGGACAATTTTTTTTGGAAATTGCCAAGCCTCCACAAGATGCAACCCTTGAGGGTTTCAAGATGAGCAGCTATTCCATCTTTCATGTTGAACTTGGCAAAGTTACTCACGAAGGTGCGAAAAGTGATCTTCAGTCGGCTATGGACATCATGGTCCAAAAATTCGACAGAGAGAAGGAGATGAAGGATTATTACAAGGCCAAAGCAGAGCAGCTAACGACAGTAATAAAAAGGTTCACTCTTCCTTCTGAAGCAGCAACTCCAGAGGCCTTCTCTATGGATGACTCAGTCATTCAAAAGGCAGAAAAGACTTATTTAAAGGGAAAAGTTCTAGAGGACTATATCGAAAGGATGCATACTCAGGGAGTTTATTTTCTATTAGAGGTGGTAGAAAGGACAGGTAAAATGAAGAAAGTAAAAATACAAGTAGATGACTTCGTCTCCCTCATTTCTCAAGAGATTGACAGCTTGGAGAAAGATCTCAGTAGATGGAAGGAAATGAAAAATCTCAAGAAGAGCACCCTGATGTCTATCGGTGTCATCTCCAACAAGGACTCCTATGTTGAGATCAAGGAGTCAATGGTCTTCAGAATCTAGGTACTCAAAGACTTAATTGATGATCTTAAAGCTTTCAAGGAAGCTAGTGAGGAGAGTGACCTGAGCCTGCTAAATAAATTAGAAGAGAAACCATGAGACTTGACCTCTAAGGACCATCAGTTCCTTCCAGCAGAAGAGATGATTCAAAATTTCAAGGAGATGATTCAGAAAGATTTTGAAGAAAAATCATTCTCAATGTCTTCAGTGGACAACATTATAGATGCTTAGTTAACTTTGTAGAATCTAAAATTCAGGTTAACTGGCCATGCTAAAGCCATCACAGCATTGAAGGATGCATTGATCAAAGCGAGAATCATCTCCAAGAACATAGTTGCATCAGACAGCATAGGAATTCAGACATCTATCACCATGTACGATGCTCATCTGAAGAAACCTAGCGGCCCAAACTGAATCTCTCTCTCCTTCTTTCTTTTTCTATCCTTATGCACTTCTATTTTGTGCAAAGTGCATGTAGTTTTGAAAAATGTAATTACATGTAAAAAGTTCAGAAAAATATCTAAAAGTCAAAGATGAGTCATCTTTGACCAAGATATTTTGTATATTTTATTATTTTCTCTTTTTGAGGATTTTCTCCCTATATATAGTGGAGACCTCATTTGTAAATGATCTTGAAAAAATTAATAGCAAATACTCTGCTGAAATTGAAGCAACTTTTGAGACTTTGTTCTCAAATTTGTAAATCATATTTTATTGAATGAATGAGAAGCAGGTTATTTCAGACTTTGTGTTGAGATTGTCTGTGTTATTTAAGAAATAGTTCTTATGTCCTTTTTCTTGGTAATATCTTATTCATATGATTTAATAAGCAAAGTGGGTGTGTTTATATTATCTAAGGGCACTTCTAGAGGGTAGAAGATAGACTTTGTGTTGCTTTTACCTTTGAGATTCAGTTATCTTTTGTAATTTCAGGTGAAGACTTTGTGCTTCACTTTACTCTACGGTTGTACTTGTTCTGAATTGGTGAAAGAAGTTACGAAAGACTTTGTGCTTGCGTGAACATTCTTGTGGACTTTGTTACTTCAGGTGATTTCTTGCTCTCTGTTTAATATTATTCTTGAAGAAAGAGGAGTGTTGTTAGCTTAAGGCCAGGATTTTCCCTTTTTTGTTCTTTGTACATTACCTCTGAAAAAAGAGAGGTAGATGTTGTTATACCCCCCATGTGTTATTTTCTGCTTAATTATATATATGCATATAGTGCGTGAGTATCTATAGGGAACCTCCCCTTGATGAGAGGAGAGATTTACCTCATCCAGATCTGGTAAACCCACACTTTTTGTGGTGTAAATCTCCCTATGGTGTGGCTGATATCCCCATTTTGTGATCAGTTAGTTGACGACAAAATATTCACCCAATAGTTTTTTGGTGACTCCGCTGGGGACTAAGGATGTGCAGTCTGAAACCTCAAGTTTTAGATTAAATAAGTCCCTACCCTTATCCATTGCTTAGTCAGGCGACTCCGTTCCATGTCTTATCCATTATCATTATAGCCTTACCATTTACCTCTGTTACATCATCTGGCCTGCAAAACCAGAATCGCTGGAATACGAACGTGCATTTTAAAGCCCCAAGCTTCAACTTAAAATAGTTTCTATCCCTTTTTCATTTTAAAATCTAAAAACTCCATGCTACACAAGAAGTTAGAGATCTAAGGGTATTGTTGACCCTATGTTTAAGTTGGCACAACAGAGTAATTTTGATCTTTTTCCTCTATCAGCTTCTCTTCAACGGTCTAGGAGTTTTCCTTCTAGCCTTGTCAGGTCACCAACACAAGGTAGAACTTCTTTTCCCACTATTAATCACCGCTTGCCTATAAACACTCCACTAAGGTTTGGTATCCCACCATTTAATTGTCCTAACATTATGGCTCAAGGCCCGTGGGGTAATTCCTTTGGTCCCCTTAATTTGAATGTACCTTTGCATGAACTACCTCATAGTTCTTGAAAGAATTTTCCTAAGTTTTTTGGTGATGGAAAGGTTCATCTCGACGAACATATTGCTACTTTCTCCATAGCATGCAGTGTAATTGGGGTAGAATTTGAGGATGTGGCAGTAAGACTTTTTGTAGAGACTTTGCAAAGTGCTGTTGCGGATTGGTTCTATCACTTGTAGGCCGAGTTAGTAACGGACTGGGATACGCTCAAGTCCAAATTCGAAGCTAGGTTTAAACCCGCTGAGGATGCACATGCTTTGTTGGCTCAACTGACACAATTGAAGAAAGAATCGCAGGAACCCATGAGAGATTTCATAGCTAAATTCAACAAGTTGAAGAATCAAATTCCAACTGTGGCTCAGCCCACATCGGAAAATCTCAAGTATTTTTTCATCAATTCATAGCTTTCCAAAGTAAGTTTCCTGTTAAGGTGAGCTGGCCCTATGGATCTAACCTTGGCTCAAAGTTTGGCTACCGAGATTGAAGATGATCTTATCCTGGTAGGTAAGATCAAAAAAGACTCTAGTAAAAATAAACTCCCTTCATCCATCAAAAGTTCTTCAGGTACTACAGATCCTATGGTGCAAAAATTAACGAATGAGCTGATAGCTTTGAAGAAGCAAATAGCCCAAGGTACGTCTGCTCCTACCTATCGAGATGCATCTAGGAGAATGTTCTAGAATCAGCAATATCAAGGTAATGCTATCTAGAACTAGGGGCAATCCAATCATCTATCTCCCCATCCAGGGAGATTAGCCATTAAAGCAGCACCTGCTAATTCATCAGTCAGATACCTAGAAGCTGAGCATGACAACTCTTTTCAAACACAATTAGATCAATAAGAAAATGCTAATCTCTTCGATGAGCAAGAAGAGGAATTAGCTAACGACTCCAATATCGGCTTCCTGGAGTACCAGGATGAAGCTGGAAGTAAAGGGGAAGATTTGGATGGAGCTTACGCTGTCTTCACCAGATCTCAAAATCAATCAATTTCATAGACTGACAAAGGAAAGGTAGATGAAGAACCCCGACTAGCAGTTTCCATTTCCAAATGCGGGGCTCCATTGCCTCCATAATCAAAAGATCAGGTAACCCATAAAAAAGTGAGTACTCCCAATCACCCGATATCTTCCACTTCTGCTACTCAGACTAGTGCCACACCTATTAAAGTCCCTGATGATGGACCCTCTTCCTCTGTTGCAAGTTCTTTTCAACTATTTGATATAATTGATCATGCTAGAAAGACTAAAATTCAAATGACAGAGGTTGAATATTTGATGGCTAACCTAGAACAGTTTGATAGGTTGGCAGAATATGTGAAAAATAAAGCCGTCCCTGTAGGACAGGACTCTTTGAAAGTTGTTCTTGACCCCCCTAAAGACAAACCGACCCAAAACAATCTTGTTGTGACTCTCCCCAACACTCTCAGGAAAATAGAACATTTCTATGTTTCCCTGCTTATAAATGGCTACAAATTGAGTAATTGTAATATAGACTCTGGAGCTTCAGATAATGTTATGCCTGTGAAAGTGGCAGATTCCCTCAGCCTGACTTTGACCAAAACTTTTGGGAGGTGTTTTTTCATAGAAAATAAGCAAGTTCCTCTCCTTGGTCAAATAAAAGACACTCAATATGCCTTTGCGGCTTTTCCAGAAAAGTGGATAAAAATGATGATTTTAGTAGCCGATGTTCCAGCATCTTACGGCATCCTGTTTGGGTGAAATTTTTGTAAAGATGTTGGAGGTGAGCTAAGCATGGACCTATCAAAAGCAAGAATTCTAATTCAAGGCATCATGAAGAAGTTACTTCCTGAAAAAGAAGCCTGGTATGTAGTTACCCATTCTACAGCACCCGAAGCTCAAATTTTATTTGAGTCTTCAGGCATGGGCAACTATTTCTTGTCTATGGACGAGATCAATGATACATCTGATGAAACTCCTACAGGTGATGACTTAGATTTGGTTTTAGCTGACATGAAGGGTAAAGTGCCAAAGCAAAATGAACACGTGGAAGAACCCCTTGCTCAAAGCAAAAAAGTTTTTATGAAAAAAGTAGTATCTAATGAGGTATGGACCTTAGAGTTTGATGGTAGCTTCTCCTCTACTGGTTTGGGAGCTAGAGTTGTATTGGTATCTCCTCAGGGAGAGATTACCCCTTTTTCCTAAAAATTATAGTTTAATAATACCAACAACATGGCTGAATATGAATTTTTGTTACTCGAACTGCAGGCCGCCAGAGAAAAGGGCATTAGGGAACTCCATGCTAAAGGAGATGCTGATTAATAGTCTGTCAGGTGAGAAACCTCTATCAGACCAAGAATGAGAGGTTGTGCCACTATCGCAACCTATTCTGGGATCAGATTGAAAATTTTGATGCCTTCAACATCTCTGCCATTCTGAGGGAATTCAATGACCGAGTAGATGCATTGGATGTCTCTGCCACCCTCCTAGTTCCTCACCTAGATTTTAAGAGAGATAAGTATACTATCGAGTTGGTTTTTTAACCAAGTGTACCATATAATTTTGATCACTGGTAAGTGTTCAACAATGATGATCAAATCATCACCTTCTTGGAGTAAAAGGATAGTTTCAAACAACTATGTTTTGAAGGTAGTGAACCTTGAGAGTGTGGGGCAGCCCCTGAGGCCCATGTGAACACAGGAGAAGATTTCCTACAGCTCAGGGGAATAAGATTCCCAAAGGTCTGGTTTCTCTAGAGAAATTTTTTGATAACCATGACAGGTTTTTCAAACAACAACGAATAGATTCAAATTCTTCCCAAGATTTTGATCAAGTCAACTTAGGAACCAAGTGCAATTCTAAGATGGTAAACATTGGGAAATGCTGCACTTCCAAGGAAAGGTTTGAGCTTGTTAGTCTACTCTGCAAGTATATGGATGTGTTGGCCTATTCCTATGATGACTTGAAATCTCTCAGGTTAAATGACATCCGTCACGACATTCTCTTGAAACCCAACTCTATACCTTATAAATAGAAATCTAGGTAATATAATCCAAAAATATCAGGTACTATTTTATCTGAGATATAAAAGATGCTGGATGCCCAGATAATATTTCCAATCCATCACTCAACATGGATTGCCAACATAGTACCTGTCAAGAAGAAAAATGGCAAAATTTGAATCTGTGTGGATTTCAGGAACTTAAATCAGTTGTCCTTAAAAGATAACTACCCCCTTCCTATCATGGATCAAGTCTTGCAGACGGTAACAGGTTAAAAAATGTTATCAATGCTAGATGGTTTTTTAGGGTACAATCAAGTCAAAGTCAGAAAAGCAGATCAACACAAGACAATGTTCACCACACCTTGGGGCACTTTTGCTTACCACAGGATGCCTTTTAGTTTGATAAATGCAGGTGCCACTTTTCAAAGGGCGATGGATCATGATTTCAAAGATGAGATGGGAAAATTCATTGTAGTGTACCTGGATGATTTGATGGTATTTTCAAAACATCATTTTGAGCATGTTCACCATTTGCAAAAGGTACTGGAACACTGCCGTCAAAATGGTATCTCTTTAAACTCAAAGAAATTCATCTTCAGAGTAACTGAAGGGAAAATTCTCAAACACATCATGTCTCGAGAAGGTATTAGAATCGATTCAAAAAGAGTCAAGTCCATCTAGGAACTTACTCTGCCTACCAGCAAGACCGCAGTTCACTCTTTCTTTAGAAAGGTGAATTTCCTCAGAAGGTTTATTCCTGAGTTTGCTGAGAAAACCCATCATATTGTTAACATGATGAAGGGCAATGCTACATTCAGGTGAACTACTGAGGGTAAGTCAGCATTCAAAGAGATTAAGGAAGCAATCGCCCGTGCACTAGTCTTGGTCTATCCAAATTATACTAAAGGTTTCAAGATATATAGTTATGCCTCTGAGCATACACTATCAACAATTCTGGTTCAACAAAATCCAGAAGGTGCCAAATTTCCTATCTCATTCATGAGTTGTCCACTCAAGAATCATGAGCTGAAATATTCCCTTATGGAGAAGCATGCATACGCCATGGTCAAAGCTGTCAAGCATTTTAGGTTTTATATCCTGAATTCTCACACTAAAGTTTTCGTACCAGATACAACAGTAAAATCCATTTTGACTCAACAAGAGTTTGGTACAAAGAGAGGTAACTGGATTGCCAAAACTCAAGAGTTTGATCTAGATATCAAACCAACCAAGCTCGTATGAGGAAGGGGTCTCTACCAATTGATCGCCAACAACATTCCAGACGAAGTAGAAAGTGAAGAAGTAGAAATCAAAGGCGTGCCTATGGTTCTCTTTGTCACCACTACTGATGAGTGGTATTCTAACATTGCTCATTTTCTAACATATGGTGAGTGTCCCACCCATCTTTCTTTTAAAGAAAAATGGAATGTTAAATTAAAGGCAGTTGGTTATGTTCTGTGGGATAATGGTCTTTACAAGAGAAACCTGGACGGGGCATTTCTTCATTGTGTTGACAAAGCTCAACAAGGAAGACTCTTAGAATCTTTTCAAAATTTGGCCTATGGAGGACATTTCTCTGCACTAGTGACAACACACAAAATTTTGTGAGCAAGGTACTATTGGCCCACATTTTTTCAGGATGCCTACAAATGGGTGCATAGGTGTGAACTATGTCAGCAATTCATTAGAAAGCCTAAGCTGCCTGCTCTGCCCCTCAAGCCAGTCGTGATTGAGGAACCATTTCATCAGTGGGGTATTGACTTCATTGGAGTAGTCAACCCATCTTCAAGTGTTGGACATGATTACATCCTCACTGCAACATATTACTTTACTAAGTGGGTGGAGGCCATCCCAACCAAGCATGCTACGTCTGAAGTGGTATGCAGCTTTCTCAAAGAAAATATTATCTCCAGGTTTGAGGTTCCACTCAAGATCATAATGGATAATGCAGCCTATTTTTCATCGCATGAAATTACTCAATTTTTTTTCCATTATAGGATTACCTTATCCCACACTTCAGACTATTTTCCTCAAGAGAATGGCCAAGCATAATCGAGTAACAAGAACCTAGTCACGATTATCAAGAAGCTGGTGGATGACAATAAGAGAACATGGCACAAAGCATTATATGATGCCTTGTGGGTAGATAGGATAACACCCAAAAGGGCTATAGGTATGTCCCCTTTTCAATTTCTGTATGGATTGAATGTTGAAATTCCCATCACCCTTGAACTACCACCACTCAGATTAACTAAAGCAATCAAAGACTCAACCTTTGAAAGCTCAGTTGACAAAAAAATTATGTGTCTGACTGAGTTGAATGAACAATGAGTTATGGTAGTGGATCAGATCAAAGAACATCAGGATCAGGTGAAAGCACTTTTTGATAAGAGAGCTAGAATGCATGAATTCCATGTGGAGATCAAGTCTTGTTATGGGACAAGAGGTGATAACCAAAATAGATGCACGGTAAATTTGACTCCCTGTGGTAAGGCCAACTTCTTGTTGGAGTACAAAGATGGAACACCATTTGCACTACCTCACAGTGGACAGCATCTCAAGCTATTTAATCCTTGAAGCTCAGATAAGTCCATTTGTATATATGTACAGTTTTTATGTTGTCTATTTTTCTTTCATTTTTTCACTTGATTCTGTAGCCCAATGGCTTGGATGAAGGAACTTAGAGACTGGTTTCTACTCTCACTAATCAATTTGATCAGTGAAAGTTCCCCAATAGGAGCCAGCTATTATTTCCAAAATTAGCTTAGCTCATTTTTGAGAACAACCCCCTACGAAACTTGTTCGGTTCGTCTTTCGTCTCTCTACGTTCATTTTTTGAGATGGATTTCAAATTCATTCTCATCTTGGCCTCGAAACGTGAAAGTGGTTACAATCTCATCCCAACCAAGTTTTCCTTCCTCTAAACTCTCCTTTCAAAGTTAGTCTTTTCTTTCATTTTCCCTGCAGGAGCGATATTTTTTGCCGCCTCTGCATTTCCCTTATTTTTGTGCAAGGGTGGCAAATTTTGCCACCCCTACACTTTTTCCTGCAAGGGCGACAAAATTTGCCACCCCTACTCTTTGCATGCAAGGGCAGCAAATTTTTCCGCCCCTATAAGATGAATTGAAACATGCAAGGGCGACAAAAATTGCTGCCCTTACACGTCTCGATTTCTGTGCACAACATTAATGGCCATGCATAGCAGGTGGTTGGGGTCAATTTTCACCCCATTTAAGCTAATTTGAGCCTCATTCTCCTCATTGCTTCCTCCTCTCCTCCTGCTCTTCACATCTGGATCATTTGGTGATTGACTCGAAGCATGCTTTTGCGGATTCAACCTTGTGGCGCGTGCGGTTTCTTAGGTTGGTCTTATTTTTGGCATTTATTTTCTTTTTTTTCTATGTTTTGCTTAGTGTTAGGTTGTTATATGTTGTTTTGTTTATTTTCTTCTTTCCTCCTTGCCTGTGTCCTTTCGCCCACGTCCCTCCTCTCCTCACCGTGGACGTTTCTTTTTCCCTCTACCCGTGTATTTTTTTTTCTCCTATGTGTAAGGGTGGCGAATTTCACCGCCCCTGCACGTTTCTTCCCTCCACATGTAAGGGTGGCAAATTTTGCCACCCCTACATGATTTTCTAACTGAAAATATAGGGGCAGTGAATTTCATCACCCCTACCTCTTCTTTCGTGCCTGCAAGGGTGGCAAAAATCACTGCCCCTGCATTTTTTTTTTCAACTGCAAGGGTGGCAATTTTCGCTGCCCTTCCCCGTTTTCTCCAACTTTCTACATGGGCAGAAATTATCACTACCCCTACATCTTTTCCTCTAATTTTTCTCAACTCCCAAGAATTTTTTGAGTTGTCCCTTTCTTTCTCTTTCTCCTCGTTTTCCATTCCTTCTTCCATCCTGGCCTTTTTAAGTGACCTCTAGTAACCAATATCACCTAAATTGCACTTTCCCTCTCCCATCTACTTTCCTCTCATCTATGATCATGACTACAATACCTTCAGTAAACTCCTACACATCTGCTCCCATCCAATCAAGATTATTCTCCATGATGGAAGCATCTCCCAAGAAAGTGAAAACTATGAAGTATAAGTCCCAGGGTGTCTTCCCGCCCACATCAGTCTCCTTGAATGTCGATGACATTCGAGACACCGAGATCGGCCATGTAGACATGGCCGAGTTTCTGGCGTGAACCAAGGCAAAAAATCCCAACACTGGGATAAAGAGGATCGTTGAGAGCAACATCCACCTTGTGGCCGCCTTTCTGGTAGCAGCACATCATGCTGAGTTCATCCTCTAATGCACACATTTTTACAACAAAGAGACCAGATTGATTTCAAACACCGGTGGCAACATGATAATTTGATTGGACCCTGATTTCATCGACAAAGTTTTCTTGTGCCCTCCAGCCACTGAAGTAACCCAAATCGACTTCGAGAATGCACAAAAGGAATATGATAAAGACCCTAAAAGGGCAAAAAAAGTTATAAACTATAAGTGGCTGAAGACCCCTAGGACCAACCTCTCTAGGTGGAAAAGAACTTTCCAAGGAGCGATTTTGTCGAGGAAGTTGGTGACTTGATCACCCTTCTTAGCAGAGTACGGGGTCTCCCATCTTCTTCACAATTCCATGAATGGATGTACCCATTCATTAAGATCATCTTCCAGGGTAAGCAAACAATCTTTTGGTGAGATCAAATCAACAATGCTCTCCATGAATAGTTAACCAGAGTACAGACTTCCTTCAAGTTCTACATGACTTCATACCTAGTTTACATAGCTACTGCCATGCAGTCTTTTTTGGGATTAACTACAGCAGGAGATAGAAAGACCACCCTGATCTACTCATATTATCCTTAGCTGACACTTTAGGGGTCAACACGTCATTTCAAATGAGTAAATGATGCATTCTTTGCTGTATTCTTATGTCTCTTCGATCCTCAGCTTGAGCAAAAGAGAATATCAAACGAGACCTGGATAGTGGTAAATGATTATGGCTGCATGTTCCTCAAGTTTCCTACTTTCTACCATATTCGAGTTGGTTTTTACCAAGGCTACCCCTATATGCTCCCTAAGTTCCCTTCAGACAAATTATTTCTAATGGAACTTTGCTGACAACTGGTTGTCATGCATACTAAACAGATGGAACTTAAGAGACCCAATTTCAAGTTTCCAATCCAGATTGGCAGGTTTTTAGTTGCTACATCAACCAAAGCCAAGGTCATGGAAATAGAAATGCAGATGGTTACTATCAAGCCATTCAAGAGATAGGAGAAATTTGACTACAGGGGAGTCAAAGGAAAGATTAGAAGGAAAACTCAGTCCCATGAACCCATGATTGAGGATATCTAGGTGGACCTGAGGATGGCCAAAGAAATAAGGAAAATAGACTATTACCATCTAACACTGGAGCAGATAGAATATCTTGAGCTTGCAGAGATCCCATTTGGTCTGATTTATGATGAGAATGTCATAAATAATAGGTATCTGATAGAAAAGGTTGCTGGTTCCCCTCTCCCTCCAATTTAGTGGTCTTAGAAGGAGCTGACTTCTCTGAGAAAAAGATTTGAACCAATATTGGCTAACACCAATGATTGGTTAGCAGCCAAAGGGATCGCCTTGAAAGAATTCATTATGAGATCAGAGGCTGACTACCAGGCAGAATTGAAGAGGAAGGCAGAGAATAGAACTAAAAATAAAGGTGATGTCCCTTCTCTTTCTAGGCCTCACAAGCCTAGAATCATCTTCGTATCTAAAAAGCCTAAGACCACCCAAGGGCCTGAAACGAAAGCTGAAATGAAAGCTGAAGGAAATAAAGAACAAAGCCCTCAAGCACAGGCAGCTTAGCCCATGGAGATAGAGGATCAACCATCAAAACAACCAAGTGTTGGATCTCCACTCTCATAGGAATAAGTGCAACTGATCCAGAGCACCTCTCCTTCTTCCCCTCAATCTCTTGTGGTGCCCGTTTCTCCTATCTCCCCAATCAGTGTTCCCTCTTTCAGAGCCGCTTCTCCTTCCAGGGTTGTTTTTGGTGATCCTCAGGGTCCTTTTAGAGGTTCCCCTCACTCTTCTGGATCCATTCCAAGTCTGTCATCTCCTTCTTTCACCTTGCCAGCAAGCCCTGCACCTGAGCTAGAATCAGTAATCAGTGCATTTTTGCAAGTTACTCCAACTGCAACTACTGTCACCACTAGCAGTGTAGAATCTGCTACAGTAATGCCAACAAAGACAACCATTGCCACAATGGATACTTCTCTACCGCCTTGGATGTCTGCTTTCACACCGAAAAGAAAGAAGATGGCCATCTCACCAGATGAGTTCAACTTCGGCAAAATAGTGCCAGTGAAAGCAAAGGCTCTGAAGAAGCCAAGAATCCTCTCCAAATTAGTCGAAGAAAAGGGACATAAATTTTTGGAAATTTCCAAGCCTCCACAGGATGCAACCCTTGAGGGTTTCGAGATGAGCAGCTATTCCATCTCTCATGTTGAACTTGGAAAAGTTACTCACGAAGGTGTGAAAAGTGATCTTCAGTTGGCTATGGACATCATGGTCCAGAAATTTGACAGAGAGAAGGAGATGAAGGATTATTACAAGGCCAAAGTAGAGCAGCTAATGGTAGTAATAAAAAGGTTCACTCTTCCTTTTGAAGCAGCAACTCCAGAGGCCTTCTCTGTGGATGACTCAGTCATTCAAAAGGTAGAAAAGACTTATTTAAAGAGAAAAGTCTTGGAGGACTATATCAAAAGGATGCATACTCAGGGAGTTTCTTTGCTATCAGAGGTGGCAGAAAGGATAGGTAAAATGAAGAATGTAAAAACACAGGTAGATGACTTCGTCTCCCTCATTTCTCAAGAGATTGATAGCTTGGAGAAAGATCTCGGTAGATGGAAGGAAATGAAAAATCTCAAAAAGAGCACCCTGATGTATATCAGTGTCATCTCCAACAAGGACTCCTATGTTGAGATAAAGGAGTCACTGGTCTTCAGAATCTAGGTACTCAAGGACTTAATTGATGATCTTAAAGCTTTCAAGGAAGCTAGTGAGAAGAGTGACCTGAGCCTGTTAAATAAATTAGAAGGGCTGCCATGTGACTTGACCTCTAAGGACCATCAGTTCCTTCTGGTAGAAGAGATGATTCAGAATTTCAAGGAGATGATTCGAAAAGATTTTTAAGAAAAATCATTCTCAATGTCTTCGGTGGATAGCATTCTAGATGCTCAGTTAACTTTGGAGAATCTAAAATCCAGGTTAACTGGCCATGCTAAAGCCATCACAGCATTGAAGGATGCATTGATCAGATCAAGAATCATCTCCAAGAATGTAGTTGTGCCAGATAGCATAGGAATTCAGGCATCTATCGCCATGTATGATGCTCATCTGAAGAAACCTGGTGGCCCAAACTGAATCTCTCTCTCCTTTCTTTTTCTATCCTTATGCACTTCTATTTTATGCAAAGTGCATGCAGTTTTGAAAAATGTAATTACATGTAAAAATTTCAAAAAAATATTTAAAAGTCAAAGATGAGTCATCTTTGACGAAGATATTTTGTATATTTTATTATTTTCTCTTTTTGAGGATTTTCTCCCTATAAATAGTGGAGACCTCATTTGTAAATGATCTTGGAAAAATTAATAGCAAATACTCTAAGAAATTGAAGCAACTTTTGAGACTTTGTGCTCAAATTTTTAAATCATATTTTGTTGAATGAATGAGAAGCAGGTTATTTCAAACTTTGTGTTGAGATTGTCTATGTTATTTAAGAAATAGTTCTTATGTCATTTTTCTTGGTAATATCTTATTCATCTGATTTAATAAGCAAAGTGGGTGTGTTTATATTATCTAAGGGCACTTCTAGAGGGTAGAAGATAGACTTTGTGCTACTTTTACCTTTGAGATTTAGTTATCTTTTGTAGTTTTAGGTGAAGAATTTGTGCTTCACTTTACTCTATGGTTGTACTTGTTCCAAATCGGCGAAAGAAGTTACGTAAGACTTTGTGCTTGCGTGAACATTCTTGTGGACTTTGTTACTTCAGGTGATTTCTTGCTCTCTATTTAATATGATTCTTGAAAAAAGAGGAGTGTTGTTAGCTTAAGGCCAGGATTTTCTCTTTTTTGTTCTTTGTACATTACCTCTGAAAAAAGAGAGGTAGATGCTGTTATACCCCCCCCATGTGTTATTTTCTGCTTAATTATATATATGCATATAATGCGTGAGTATCTATAGGGAACCTCCCCTTGATGAGAGGAGAGATTTACCTCGTCTAGATCTGGTAAACCCACACTTTTTGTGGTGTAAATCTCCCTATACTGTGGCTGATATCCCCATTTTGTCATCAGTTAGTTGACGACAAAATATTCACCCAACACTATCTACTAAAGAGAGGAGAACAAAGTTAGAATATACTTAATTGAATGTGAACCCATCAAGAATAAATTTATCCCTTGGAAAAAGAGGCTTTGTAAGAGGTTATTTTGGTTTTTAAGGATAACTAATAAAGGCTAAAGCATCTAAGACTTATCCACAAGATTAGATTTTTCAAGTAGAAACCCTAAGCTAAGAATCCTCAAGTAGAATGGAGGAAGAGTAGATTGTAAATAAGTATGAGTGATTAATAACTATTGATTTAATATTGAAATAATGATGAAATAATCTTGTATTTATAGGTGATTATCACCCTAAATCCTTTCAAATATGTCAGCTATATAGGGTTGACCAAGTCAACCCTATATGTTTTTGGGAGATAAATCACTAGGTCCCAAGCTAGGTCAGTTGAAGGTCTGATGAAAATCAAAGTGAAAAATGCACTAAATAGTATAGGGTCCTCCTATTTGACCCTATACAGTAATCAGAGGTTGAAAAATAAATAGGATAGACCCATTTGACTTAGTATAATCAATTGGTGAAAGGGGATCAAGCTAAGGAAAAGAAGAAAAATACTAGAGGAGTGTGCAAGGGAGGAGTAATAGATTAGGGACTAGTTTTAAGAGATGGTTGGATTGGTATTAATGTGGAAATAAGGGAAAAAAATCCTATGAAGCACCAAAGTTTTACCCACCCCTTTCCTAGTGTACCCCTTAAGGCATGAACTTAGAGAGATTGAGTCTCAACAAGAAGCTGTAAGATGTAAAGCGTTAGTATTTGATAAAAGGTTAAAAATATTATGTGTATACATATGCCCCACTTTAATCTCATCACATGTCATTAAGGTGTAATAGAGGAGGGTGCTTTGAGAAAGAACATAATAACACACAATGCTGATTTTAAATAAAAGTTATAGTATTTTAAAGTAAACATAACTTAAAGTGAATGATTGAAAAGTAAATAACTAAAAAGTAAATGTGATGCATACCTTGACTTACCTTTATCATTGGGTGGTTGTTTGTTGTGTTGTTAGTTTTTATTATTTAGGGTGTAGAGACTGCTTTTGACAAACCTAAAAATACAAAACCAAAGAGCAAAGACAAACAAATGCAAGAAAAACCAAAATAACTAGTGCTATGAGAATGGGACATACTTGGGAAATTTGGAAAGCTAGGGTGACAAGTGATATGTTAGACAAAAAGACCAACTCAAAAAATAAGAGTAATTCAGGTAATCAAAAAGCTAAGGCTACTAAATACCAACAAATGCAAACAAGTTATCTTTAAGTAAGAAATACAAACTCACCAAGTCAAACTAAGGATACATGTCAAACATGAGGGTAATCAAAGATCAAATGGTAAATAAAGAAACAAAATGGTAAAATAAGATTGATGAGTGAGAAGTAATAATCGAAATCTCAATAAATAATGGAAAAATGTGCCTAAAAGGGAAAACAACATTGATGAGTGAGAATTAGCAAGCCAACTACACTCAACAATGGAAAAATGGGTATGAACTCAGGTTTTTCATAACATCAAGATAATAAAACAATGACTAGTGGTAAAAATAAAGTAAAGTAAGTCTAGAAATATAAATCATGGTGAAAAAGAAAGAAGTAATCCATAGTTACTCAAACATGTTGTTTCACTATAGGGATAGATAAAACTAAAACAAAGTAGTGCTAGCATGTTTTTAAGAGATGAAGAAGGACTTAAAGAATAAGGGAAAATAGATTTGGATTCAAAATTTGTCTATCAAGGAGGGAAATGAAATGGGTGGAGGGGAGAATGAAAGAAAAACCAAGGTAGAGGAAATCTTTATCAAAGTCAAGACACTCAAATTAAATTTGGCAAAACAAGAGGAATTTTGACCTTAAGGACTTTGAATAAATTCTCTTAGCCACACAAGTATTATGTCAAAAAATGAAGTATATAGATCATCCAATTAAGGATATATTCATGAAAAGTAAAGTGGATCTACCTTCCCACAACATGTTCCCCATTCCTCAGGACCCCTTACAAATCCATCAGTCTTCTGCAAAGATTGAGTACTTACATAGGCAAGTAGGTAGCACCATAGAGTTTATTGAATTCCCCTACTCCAATCTACTAGCCTACCATACCCCAAAGGACCTTGGCTCTATATGAGGCCAACGATGGAGTTTGAGCTTTGATTATAGATAGGAGATGTGCTTGTAATCACATCTTTTTGGTGTGATGTTGAATTTTAAGATTCATATGTTGCCTTTTAGATATCATTGCCTTTTAATTCAAATTATTTAGATTTTAACTTTCTTGATGGATTTTTCTATTCCTCTTCCATATGGATTTGGAAAACCAAACATGGGTGCTAAAGATGACTTTCATTTGAATACTTGGGACTTCGTTGTTAAGAGAGAAACATAAAAGAGCATGGGGTCTAAGAGTGTCATAAATTTAGGTGAAATAAAAGTGATATCTTAAATTTGACCTTTTTTCAATCTAATGTGGAGTGAAAGAAAGGAGAAATAAAGAGGAATGACACATGGAACAATTTGAATTACTTCAAATTGAAAAGAATGTGACAAAGGGAAAAAAGGGATATAATGATAGTAAAGTGTGATTCCTTATCATAAACATGAGGGAAATGGAGGAAAACATGCTAACATAGATTATTTGCACAAATTCCATCTAACAAAGGAAAAACAATCTAAATTTTGAGAACAAGGATGTAAAAATATGAAAAGATGGTAATTTTATGAGGAGGGTTAGGTCCTACTCGTGGTCTTACATTGCAACTTAATAAAATAGAAACCCAAGGGGTGACAAAAGTAAGTGAAAGATAAATTGAGGTAATAAAAAATATGGTAATTGTGTGAATAATGCTAGATCCTATCAACAATCTTATGAAGCAACTCACAAAATAAAAATTCAAGGGGTGACAAAAAGAGAAAATGCAAGAAGATAAAGAAGACTATGGTACATCAAAAAATGAAAAGACTAAAAGGGAAGACTAAAGGTTTGTGAAAAGAAGGAACTTTCTACAGAGGGAGAGACCCATGTAATTAAGCTACAAAAAGTGCTAGATAGATATAGATAAAAATAATGAAAAGAAAGAAATGTTGAGGTAAATTAATTTTTGAGGAACTATGCATTGGTGGGCTCTTTGAAAATATGGTCTTCATTGGTTTGAAGGTGATAGGTGCTTGGACCATGAATGTTTTTGACTAAATATGGTCCCCACCATTTTTGGGAATATTTACATTCTTTATCATGGGTGTAGTATAATTTAAGGACAAGATCACCAACATTAAAAGTGTAGACTTTAACACATTTATTATGTTGTCTAGCAATGTAAGCCTTGTATTGGCAGTTATGTTGTAAAGCATAAAGATGATGTTCATCAAGTATATCAAGGGAATGAAGATGAGATTCAAATAATTATTCATAAGTAATAATACCATGAAGATATATACAAATAAAGGGAAGCTCAACTTCTAAAAGAATAATTGACTCAGAACCATAGACTAGTGAAAATGGTGTTGCCCCAGTGGTAGTGTGTATGCTAGTCTGATAAGCCCAAAGTGTAGGGTAAATATGAAGGTGCAAATCCATGTAGGTTTCACAAATTGTCTTTTGGATAATTTTTTTGAGAATTTTATTAGTGGCTTCAGCTTGACCATTACATTATGGATGATATCCATGGAAAATTTGTGATTGATTTTGAATTTAGTAAAAAGTTGTTTAACATGTTTATTTTTGAAATTACCACCATTGTCTGAAATGATGGTATGGGGAACACCAAAGTGGAAAATGATTTTATTAATATTAAATTTGGAAATGGTAGGATTGGTAATATTAACAAGGGGCATGGCTTCTACCCACTTAGTAAAATATTTGGTAATAGTGATGATAAAGACATGCCCATCTTAAGAGTGAGGTAGTTTGATAATGAGATCAAATCCCCATGTGGAAAATGGCCAAGGAGATTAGATGGTTTGAATTTATACTATAGGTGAATGGATTATATTATCATGAAGCTGACAAGGATTACAATTTTTGGCATATTTGATTGCATCCTTTTCAAGAGTAGGCCAAAAGTAACCCATACATAGGAATTTGTGGGCTATAACATGTTAGCTACAATGGCCACCACAAATGCTCCATGTACTTGTTCAAGAAAAGGAGGGACCTCATATTTCGTAACATAATGGAGAAAGGTACATTAAACATTATGATAATAAAGGATGTTATGTTGAAATACATACTTGAAATATTATTTACGAATACATGTCTTTTCACAAGAATCTAAATTAGGAGGATAAGTTTGATGTTCTAAGAATTGAATGATGTCTTGGAACCATGGGATTTATTGAATGGTAATAGCCTAAATATAATAGATTATTAAATTTAGTGGTTGAGTTGAGGATGGAGATTTTCTTATTTGTATAAGAAAAGTAGGATAAAAAATAATTTGGTGTGGATGAAATAGAGAAGATGAAGAGGCAATATAATCAAGAATGGAATTTTGATCTCTAGAAATAGTCTCAATAGTGAAAGAGATGAATTTATTAACAAGAGTGGTTGAAATTTGATGATATGTGATGAGGTTCTCACTTTTACATTGATAAGAACCATTAACTTGGTGGTAGATAAGCTAAGAATCACCTAAAGCATGAAGCTATTGAATATATAAATCAAGAGCATCTCGCATGCCTAAGATAAGAGCTTCATACTTAGCTATATTATTGGTGACATCAAAGGTGAAGCAAAAATCTAAAGGAATGATCTTACCAAGAGGAATTTTGAGAATGCAACCTACCCCAACTCCTTGAAGGCATTTATCACCATCAAAGTGAAGGGTCCGAGTATCCTCATGCAAGTCGACTTTGATTTCAAGAAGCTCCTCGATAACTACTTTTAGTTTAGTAATATCAGATGGAGTAGTGGATTCATCAAGATTATTGGCTTCAAGATCGGTAGTAAATATATGAAAATAATCTTTGAGAGAAATAGCTTGATTAAGAAATTTGATGTAAAAGATATTATCATCTAAAAGAATATCTTGAAGAGAAGAAGTGGATGGTACGGGAGCTACGAAAAGTTTATTATCTATGATTTAGCCTTTGAATTTTTTTTGAGTGATGATGTAGAGATAAAATTCCATAAGGAGGACCATCCACTTACCAATTATATCTCCAAGAAGAAATGCTTTAGAGAAGAAATTATGAAGGGGTTTAGAAATAATAATGACATAAGTAGTTTGGTAAAACATATAGTGGTGAGTCTTTTTAACTGCAAAATAGATAAAGAGGTAATAACACTCAATTTTGGTATAATGTGTTTCATAATTAATGAGGCCTCATCTAATGTATTAGATAATATACTCTCTTCTCATATCATATTGTTGGGTAAGAATTTCCCCAATTGAAATAGGTGTGGAAGAAATATATAGAATCAAAAGTTTTTCATTGGAAGGAGGATGAAGTGTAGGTGGATGAAGCAATGAATCTTTCATATTTTTAAAGGATTTTTGACATGGATTCATTAATTTTAAAGAAATTCCTTTCTTGAGAAGTGAATTTGTTACACCATTTTAGGGATGAATTGTCTAATTGCCCCAAGTTTTCATAAATAAGTAGGAATGTCAAGAATGAAATGAAGAATAGACATGTTGATGATAACACTAATTTTGGTAGGGTAAACATTGATGCCATAGAGAGAGAATAAGAATCCTAAAATTTTTCTAGATGTAACTCCAAATACACATTTGTAAGGATTAAGTCTGACTTTATAGTTAAAGAAATGATCAAAGATGATAGCAAGGTAAAAAAAATGATTCTTACGATGTTTATATTTAACAATGAGATCATCCACATATGTTTTGACAATTTTGTGAATTAGATCATGAAAGATGTGAGTCATTTCTCATTGGTAAGTATCTCTATAATTTATGAGGTTGAAGGGCATTTCGCGTAGTAATAGGTGCCCCATTCCATGGTAAAACTCATCTTATATTGGTCTTCAGAAGTGATATGAATCTAATTGTATCTCAAGAAGCCATCCATAAGAGATAACATTTCATAACCAACTATGGAATCAACAATGGCATATATTGAAGGTAAAGGGAAGTTATCCTTGGGACAAGTAAGGTTAAGATTATGAAAATAAATATAAATGCAAATGACCATAGTGACTTTCTTTTGAATGGGAACAATGTTGGAAACCCATTAAAAATAATCCATTGGTTTGATAAATTTAGCATCGAGTAATTTGATGATTTACTTATGACATAAAGTGGAAACTTCAAGAAAATTTTTTCTTTATTTTTGATGCATAGGCTTGGCATCAGGATACATAATGATGTTATGCACCACAATGTTAGGGTCAATGCTAGGCATGTCCTTGTAGGACCAAGTGAAAGCCTTATGATACTTGTTAAATAATAAGCTAAAATTATCATGTTTGGTAGGTGAAAAATCATGAGAGATAATAATTGGTTGAGGACAAGATGGTGTACCTATTCAATACAAGTGTTTTCTTCAATAAGAATGTATTATGATCTTAAAAGTGGTATGGTGCATTAAGTAAGGTAGAAATAGGATTTTTTTAAGGATTAATGCTAGAAACAAAGTTGTTAAATCAAGGAGTTTTAGTCTTGAAATTTCCAAGTTTATGATGCTGCCAAGGAAGTTAAGGTTATCAGGGATAAAAAAACTCAAGGATACATTCATCACTAGGCAAGGTAGGAAGAGGACCATAATAATTGACATCTAATTCAAGATCTATAAATTAATTTCAATGGTGATCATACTCAAAATGTATCTAGTGAACATCAGTTGCCTTGGCATCTAGTGTAATTTCAAGTGTAGAAGAAGTAGATGGAGCAGAAGAGGTTAGAATATCAATGGGTTCAATGATGGGAGAAGCATCATAAGTAATGATTGGATTGATAGGTGGTAAATGAGATGTAAATTTTTTTGGAGGTTTGGAAGGTATAATTTTCCCTACCACCCAAGGAGTGTTGATAATGAGAGGATTGATAGGAGGCACATGACCCTTAGGATCTAAAGTATGACCCATAGAAGTGGTATGAGCATCCTGATTAAAAGAAAGAATTTGGGCTAAGGTTTTTTGATAATGATGGACATCCAAGTATCTAGATTGAGATTGGGCCATTATATAGTTATCACACATGTTGGAAAAATTATACATGCTTGAGAATCAAGGGAGTTTCAGAGGGTGAAATCTTGATATTACTGAATGTACGAGGAGACATGATAAGATGATCTTGAAATAATTTGGCCACTCCAAAATCATTGCAAGTGAATACATATTTAGGTAAAGAAGGCTCCTGAGCATTGCATGGAGGGGAAAATTAGTAATCTCATCAATAAGAGGAATAGTAATATCTCCAAGTAATAGAGAAGGAGGAAGCCATTGTGAAATGTAGAGAGGTAACTTGGTAGTATTGAAAGCATGTTGCAAATCATTGGGATCATCATCATCAGAATATGTAAGAGTAACTTGTAAATCAAGATTCATGTTGATGAACTTGGGTAAAGGAGCACTATTGATATTAGAAATGGTAGCAATATGATATTATGATTTAGGATTAGGAATTTGGATGCTCCATGGGTTAGGATCAACTTCATGATTATACTATTTTCCATTATATAATAATTTAATGCATTGACTACCAGAAGAAGCAATGAACCTCATTAGATGAGTCCATAGATGACCACAGGAGTATGTTATAAGATAAAGGAAGATCAAGAACCATAAGCTTAGTTCAAATAGTCTTAGGTCCAATGGTTAATGGAAGCCACATGTAACCAAGTGGATTTTGATTAGTCTTATCAAACCATGACAAGTAAGATGGGTTTGCTTGAGATGATCCTTGTTATAACCAAATTGTCGATTGAGCCATAAAGATGTTAAATTAATACCAAAACCTTCATCAACTAGATATTTTGGGATAAGAGTGGTATTAATGGCTACTTTGATGAAAAGTTGTGGATCATCAACACAAAAGAGAATTTCATCATTGATCATGTCATCTTCAAGGAATTCAATATAAGGTTTGGAAGAATGACACATAGTTTTAATGGTATTTATGTTGGTAGGTTGAGATTCTATAGAAGGTGGTTATTCATCTATGGAGGATGAATCTTCAGTTTCTTGGATTTATTGCATAAGGAAATTTTGATGGTAGGGAGAAGTATGAACTAACTCTACAAGTGGAATTTTACAAGGCATAGAGTTGAGTTCTTCAATAAAGCTCCAATGAGACTTAGAATAACCAACACGAGGTTTAAAATGTAAATTAGAATTCGGATGAGTATATGTGGTTAGAAGATCAGAAGGAAGAGATGGTTCCTCTTGAGATTTAGAAGTAACATTAAGGATGGTAGTATCTTTAAGAATTTTTTATTCTAAAGGTGGCTTCTTAGGCTTGGCAATAGGATCTTTGTGAGATGGTTTATGATGATAATTAACCTTAGCAGTATTGACATATTGATAATTATTAAAATATTGGTCATAATCAGTGTTAATGGTACAAACATCCTTGGAATTTAATTGATTATTGGAAGAACATTTTTGGTTATTTGAAGTATACGCTTTATAAGTTTGTCATTTTTGAAAATTAGTAGTGTATTCTTGATGACAAAGATTGATTATAGTTTCATGATTAAATGAATCACCAAGCATATAGGAGACAAAAAATTTAGTGAGCCCTTTATAAGATTCATGAGAATGCCCAATGTTGGAATAGAACTAAAAAAATATATTGGGGTCATAACACTTAGGAGGAACATTGGAATAGATGAAAGGTTTTGAGGATGGTAAAAATTGTTTCATTTACTAAACCAAGAGAAGTGTATGAGAAGGTAAAGGAACATCAGTTTTGGAAAATCCTAGTTTGCTTTGTGGAGTATTACTAGTGATAACATTAGATGTTTGGAAAGAACCTTTAAGAAGTTTAGTATTAGGTTTAAATTCTTTCATAATAAAGTCTTGATGTTTAGCTTGGTCAAGAGCTTTATTGAGCATTTGGGGAGCAAAGGCTCAAACCTTATATTGAAGAGTGGGAGTCAAAGTGATGATAAAGAGTTTAAATAAGTTATCATTAGTCATGTTATGGTCAAATTTATGGGCTAATGATTTCCATATTTTGATAAAGTAATGAGCTGTTTCAGTGGGAGATTGCTTATCATTGATGAAGTGGCTAAGATAATTTTTGGGAAGATCACTGTGTTGAAACTCTTTAACTAAAAGATTAAACAAATATTCAAATTGTCAAATAGAATGTTGGGAAAGCTGATTATACCATTATAATACATCACTAGTGAAGGTTTTAACTAAGAATTTAGTTGTGGCAAAGGTATTAGTTTGGATCCACTCTTTGTAAAGGTTACCAAAGGCTTTGAGAAATGAGACAGGGTCTTTAGTCCCATCATACTTGATAGTTGGAGATATGTTACCAATATTAATGGATACAATGAAGGGAGATAAAGGCTCATTTTGAATGGTTTGAAGAATCTTGTTATTCATTATGGGTTGAGGAATAACATTACTTGAGGCATCTTGAAGAGGTGAAGGAATGAAATTAGGATTAGCTTGAGGATGCATAGTTGGAGGTTGATTAGCCACATTGATTAGATGTTGTTGAAGTTGCATCATTTGGTTGGTATTAAATTTTTTCGTTATGTTAATTTGTTGGATAACTTGGGCTAAAAGTTGAGTTGTATTAGGAGGTGGGTTAGCATTGGTAGGAGCACTCCCCAAATTGGTGTTAGGGGAGGATTACTAGAAGAAGGATTATTAGTGGGATTGTTAAGTAAACTTGTATCAATTACTCCCACATTAGTTTGAATATTTTAAAGATGAGAAGTTTATTGGTAATTAAGGAAATAATTAGATACACCAACTTTTTCTTGAGGTGTTATTTGTACCATATTGCAGGTCATAGATGAAGGAGCAGAAGAGGTTCCCCAAGAGTGATGGTGCTCTTGGGAGGAAAAGAAAGGGAGAAATGAACATCCCATGTAGTATCTAAATGGATTCAATCTTTCCAAGAAGATTTTGATAGGATATTTCATTATGACTGAAGAAGAATGAATAAAATGCAAAAGAGAAATAGGGAACTAGATTGATAATAGGGAAGGTAGAAAGTAGTACAAGGTTGACTAGGTGAACCTAGAATAAAAAGTAGGGCCTAAAAATAATATAGGGTTGATTGGGTTGATCTAGTAAAGTGAACATAGGTTAGAAAAAGGAAAAATTAGAGTTTGTAAATAGTATAGGGTCAACTAGGTTGATCCAATATAGTGAATAGGGGCTAAAAAAGATACAAGGTCAACCCAGTACACCAGATAGGGAAAGTTAAGAAGCTTATAACAAGTTGTGAAATGAAACAAGATAAATTTTTTCAAGCAATTTGAAAATAAATAGCTCAAATGAAACAAATAGTCAATTAGATTAACACTAGCCAATCTAATTGAGGCACACATCACAAAACCTTGCACTAACACTGGCTAATGTGAGTTTTTAAAATATAAAATACAATTAAGCAAAGATAAAGTAGTCAAATTGGAAAGTAAAGAGCTAACTAATTGGTCAACCTGAGTGTTAATTTATGATATGTTTTTAAATGTGATGGGAAGTTGGCTATAAGCAAAGAACTCAAATGGCAATCTAAGGATGATTTCAGGTAGTTTGGACTAAAAGGGAATATAGTGGTAATGATATATGCTTGGTATTGGGGCATACCTCCTCACTTTACAAACCATAGTGATAAGGGTGTTGAGTTCTTAGTTAGAATATACCATTAACCATGCTTTATACTTGAGTAGAGTATCAAGTCAGTTTCCCTTTGGTGATGAAATCTAAGTAGGTTGGCCTTAGCTAGTAAAATGTTAAAATGCTTGTTTATATTTTGTAATTTAGCTGTGTATGCATAAAATGTAAAATAGTGAAACTAAATGATTAATTGAAAACCACCTAATTAAGCTATGTGATCTATTCTAAGCATGCAAGCAAAAATAAATTAAAAGTGTGAACTAATTACTAGCATATAAGGTTAATTCTAACTCTGAAACAAGGTATAATGTTGATATAGTCAACAATGTATGCACAAAATATAGAATAGGGTTAACAGGGTTGAACTTATACTATGGAATCAAGGTCTAAAAATGAATAAGGTTAGCAAAGTTGACCCAGTTATCCAAACAACAAATAGAACATAGAATTGGGTCAACAGGGTCAATCTAATTAACTATGAAGGGGTAGTTTAAAGAGTGTAAAATATGAAAGGAAAGAGTATAAATAAAGAGATAAGTAGATAGAAAGGAACCTTGGTGGATCAAAAATGCAAATAATAAGGATTGATATTCAAGAACCTTGATATATGCTTTCAAATTATGCTAACTAGGTTGACTGGGTTGATCAAGCTTTACAAAAACTTGCTACTGAGTGCCTAAAATGTATAGGGTTGACTAAGTCAACCTAGTATGCTAAACCTAATGTCTAAAAAAGTACAAGGTCAACTAGGTTGACCTAGTAGTTTGGATTGGATGTCTAGAAAGTTAAAAAACTATACTGGGTTGACTAGGTCAATCTAATAGCATGTACCTAAAAACCTATGCACAAAAGTTTGATACTAGGTTAATAGAGTTGATCTAGTATGGTAAATATATGATAAAAATAATAAAAGAAATGAAATAAGAACAAATCCTATAAGGGTTAGTTCATGTTAGGTTCACCAGAATGTATGTAATCAGAAATGCATCATGTCTATAAATCAATCCTGGCTTGAAGAAGATAAAGCATACCTATACTTCCAATTAAGAATACATTTATTAAGTAGGGGAATGACCACTATGGGAATCTAATATAATCAATTAGGGGATCAAATATCACAATACACCATGCTAGGATGGGTTATAAAGCCTAAAGTCTAACACAATCATGTAACAACCCTAAAAGAGTCCTAGGTTTAATGTTCACTTTATTCTAATAAGTAAGAAAGTAAATCTAATCTAGCACACACCAAATCTTGTGGTACAACATGAGGGGTTAGTAAAGTAATCAAAACATGTATAATTGAATCTTAATTAAGTTAAGTATGAACAAGACCCTAATACATGAAATATGAAGAGTAATATTATTTAAGCCAATACTTATGCTACTTCTATCTATTAAAGAGAGGAGAACAAAGAATATACTTACCTAAATGTGAAACCATCTAGAATCAATCTCTACCTTAGATAAATGGGCTCCACAAGAGATTGTTTTCATTTTTAAGGGTAACTAAGAAAGGCTAAAGCATCCAAGACTTATCCACAAGACTAGATTCTATAAGTAGAAACCCTAAGCTAAGACTCAAGTAAAATGGTGGAAGATCAGATTGTAAATAAGTGTGAATGAATAATAAATATTGATTGCATATTGAAATAATGATGAAATGATCTTGTATTTATAGGTGGATCTCACCCTAAATCCTTCCAAATATGTCAACTATATGGGGTCAACCCAGTCGACCGTGTATGCTTTTGGGAAATAAATCACTAGGTCCCAAGCTAGGTCGGTCAAATGGCTAATGAAAATCAAAGTGAAAAATACCCTAAACAATATAGGGTCAACTTAGTCAACCTTATATAATAATTAGAGGTTGAAAACTATATAGGGCCAACCTAGTCAACCTAGTGTAGTCAACTAGTGAAAGGGGATCAAGGTGAGGAAAAGAGGAAAAAGACTAGAGGAGTGTGTAAGGGAGGAGTAATAGATTAAGTAATGGTTTTATGAGATTGTTTGATGGTAATAATGTCACAATAAGGGACACAAATATTGTGAAGCACCAAAGGTCTACCCACCCCTTTCTTGGTGTACCCTTTAAGGCATGCACTCAGAGAGATTGAGTCTCAATGGGTTTCTATAAGATGTAACATGTTAGTATTTGATAAAAGGTTAAAAATATTATGTATACACACCCCATGATATGATTATAATCATATGGCATAATATTGTAGCCCAGATTAATAGCTTGGGTATCATGATCCTAATTATGATGATGTTGATTATATTTATGACATTGTCCTTGCTAACATTGACCCTATCCTTGGTTCATATTATTCCATTACTATTATTGGTTATTATTTAGAAATGGGTCTTTGTAAATTCTCATATCTTGAATAGTATTTTGTGTTATTTATTTTAATTCAATCTCTCCACTTTCAATTAGGGTTTCAACAAGATGCCTCCATTTTACACATTGATAAATGGCGTGGCCAATAACATGATGGAAATCACATAACTAATCTTCATGATACTAGTTGGGTTTGGGTGGATCTTTAGGAAATGGTTTTAGCACAGGCCATATGATTAAATTAGTTGTAACTATATTCTAGAATACTGCCTCAAGAGATTCTCCAAGCTTGTTGAATGGTTTATATTTTTTGAATCATCTATGTGGAGGAGCTCTCTATAAAGTGGGTGGTGGATTAGGTATTGCATTTTGACTTGGTGGAGTGTGAACTATTTTACAATACTATGAATCTATCCATTACCCACCATGTTCTTGTTTTTATTAAATATTTTAGGTTTCTTCATAGTATTAGCTTGAATAGGTATTTGAGTCTGATTGGATGTTTGAGCTTGTGAATAAATTTTCACTAGGCCTCTAGTAATAAGTGATTTCTCAATCTACACACCCTTCTCAATGATTTATTTCAATGTGTTGTCATAGATGAGTCTTAGATTATGGGAAAACTTGGGGTGTGAGTTTTGTGTGAAGATGTTAGCTAGCTATATATCTGGTAAATTATGTTAAAAGAGATTAGCTAGCACTTTCCACCACTGTAGATATGCCACAAATATTTATTTATCTCTTTGTCTCTATTTACATAAGTCATTCACTATCAAATCATGCTCAATATTATAATAAAAGTGGTTAACATTTTTTTCTAATAAATCATTGAAATTTGTCACCACTCCTTTTAGTAATTTTAGGATCCAATCTAATGTTTGTACACTGATGTTGCGTGGAAATAAGCATAGAAAATAGATGATGATATAAGATACCTATTAGAATATCACAAAGAAGGCTTGAATATTTTATCTAGGGTCACCCTTTCCTTTATATTTATCAAATTTTAGTGTCTCAAAATGAGATGGAAAAGGTACCTAAAGAATCCTCAAGATGAAAAAATAAGGACATATCTCGTTGAACTTGTATTTTTTGATCTGATTACCTATTACAAGCCTTGTGACTATATATTTCATTTAATTCCACTCACATATTTGGTGAATTTTTTGGTATAAGGTAGTTTTTATGGGTAGGAATGTACCGCCCTAGTGTGGTCCTATTAGGGATATAGAAACTTTGTCAGAATTTTGATTTTGGTTCATCCTTGAGTGTGAATAAGTTTGATGCTTCTAGTTTAAAGGATTTTTTTTCCGATCCCTAGATACTTGATATTGATTCCCAAGAATATGTTATTATGAACTATAGGAAATCTACTAGTTTTATGGTATTTGTTATTGGTTTACCATAGGGAATTGTCATTGTTGGTTTATAATGAGAACTTGTTGTGGTTGTGAATGAAAAGAACTCGGTAAAGTATTATGTAAAATACCCACAACCTATGATGGTGATGGGTATTTAGCAATGTGTAGTTGTGACTAGCTAGGGGTCTCTTGATGGTTAAAGAGTGTGTGCTTCATATCAATTAGAACTTACTATGAATTATCTATAGGTTTACTTTATTTACAAGAAGCCACAAGGTATACATTAGATGTAGGATTAGATAGGTGTTGTTACATTTGTTATAATTGTTTCTCTTACTCCATGAATGCAATATTATTAAATGAATTTTTATTTAAAGAAGCTATTAAATCTACAATGAGTTGATTAACATACTATTAACTAATTTGTTGTATTTTGGTCACAAGATATTGATAAATTGGAAAGTTCATAAGTGGGCCTTTCCATTTATTAGAATAATTAATGTTTGTTTTTGTGATACAAGTAAGAGGTTACTCTAGTATTTTTTCCTCTACTCAAACAAGTGTATGTAATTGCTCCATTGGGAAATCACGTGGAAGTCTAGCTCCCAATTCTATCAAACTTAGGAGAGATTCATCTTTATCATCCATAACTTGGTGTTCAAAGTAACCTTAATTAGATCCTACTATAGTTGGGATGTCATCAAACATGATGGGGCACCATCATAAAAATTGTCTTCCTCATAACTAAGGCCATAAGAGACTCCACTATGAGTATACCTTTGCATGTCTAAAAATAATTTTCTATGTTTGTGAAGTATTTAAAATTTTGGTTTGTAAATGTCAAAAGGTGTTTGGATTATAAGATCAAATAGATACAAGGTGGATTTAGGTATATAATAAAAAATGAATGGTTTTATGCTTCATAATTATAATAAGAAAAAGAATTCCTAATAATAATTGAGCTTTGTTGGTTTGGCAATTAGAGGAAGGTAGAATAACCTTGGAGCTTAAGATGCAGGATAACATAATAAAACCTAAGTTCTAATTATGTTATTAAAATTAATATATGAGAATGATCATGGTAGGTCACAATCATAAAAATTATAAGAAGTCTCAAGTGATCCAATAAGCTTAGGATGTAGGCTAACCAAAAAATCCTAAGTAAAAACCAAAAATAAATGGGCAACATAATGATGCCTAATAGAAAATAAAGTCGAATGGTTAAAGAAATTAGAGTGTGAGTGAATGAAAGAAAACCCAATTTTTAACAATAATAGAATGAGTATTATCTAGACAAAGGCTTTCAAACCAAATAGAAAAATTCACCCAATTTACATAAGCCAAACACAAAATGTGAACCGCCTAAGCCCAAGTTGTAGGCAAGACTTTAACGTAGACCAATCATGTTTTAGGTTAGAAATTAAAAAGGTAAAATTTCAAATTTGAACCAAAGGACCTTAGATATACAAGTGATGAATTATTTAGACCTAAATGGATAGGTAATGGCTCTTTTTGGAGACACAAGCACAAAAGTTTGATTCATTTTGAATAAGGTAATTTATTTTGATTAAATTTGACTAGTGTAACTTCTTGTTCAAAAGTTGGCATTTAACATGTTTCTATTTTGGATATGCTTTGGTTTTTATTTTTGTCATGGAATACACACACAAATATTTTTAGACTCAAAAATTTATGCAAGTAAACAAGAATAAGAAAACACTGAAGTGTATGACCTACCCTAAAAACTGACAAGGTTGCTTTGTACCATTGGATTTTGTTGATATAATCCTTATTAAAAGGAATTAAGTTGTTAATCTAAAAATTAAATATGCATGAAAATTAAGGTTATTTATACCCCTATTCTCTCAAGAAATCATACAATGATATGGAACTTTGGCTGCTTATCCTACACTAATGGTATTCTATGACAAATAGGGTTTGTCTATAAACTATAAGTTTTTATCAACCTAGATGGTACTTTGTGTGTGGTTAACACTATAGATAAACACATCATTTGGATCCAATATAATCAACTTATTGTAAAAATGTCTTGTGTTTTTTATAAACATTACATCTATTAGATTACTTAGTGTAGAGAAATGTTTGAATTAGGCCATTATTCTAAGGTAGATATTTATAACAGAGTTAGTTTAACCACTCAAACTAACATCCTAATGAGTCACCCTTAATTTATATACCCCAACATGGAGTGGGTTTGAAATGATGCTGGGAGATGAAATCTTGGGTCAATAACCCCTTAAAGAATTTGTGAGGAGGTGATAAACTCTTGCCCACAAGCCAAGATACAAAAATTATGAAATAAGACTTTAAAGGTCATTTAGGATCCCCCAAGTCACTCGAAGATTGGGGAGTGCCTTTGAAACATTCCTTATATCCTATTCTAATATAAATAAATTAATAATTGAATCGATTTTGGTCACCCAAGTTTCTTAAAGAGGATGTGGGGAGAGCATACGTGCTAAGCTTGGTTTGCCAAAATAAAAACTAACTTAAAAAATTTGAAACTAATTTAACAAACAAAAAAAGGAAAGACTCTTAAGATCCCTAAGATATAATGGATGTTCATTTTAAACCCAAAAATCAAGTGTGATTGAAGTTTTCCTTTGTTGTAGTTGTAAGTAAACTAGAAAAGTGTTTTAATTTTTAAAAAATAGAATTTTGAATAGTCAAGAAAGGGTATAGGATATCAAAAAGAAATTGAAGATTTATATTTTTAACTTTATGGATTTGGACACAAGGTGGCTTTGTCAATTTACAAAGTGATCCTTCCATTCTATATAATGATTCCCCTATTACATAGAAAGGCAAACAAACTATGCAGTGAATTCATTGAATATTAGGATGACCTCACTGATTAACAGGATGAGTTCACCATTATCAATTAAATTTTAAACACAATAAAAAGTTACCTCTACAAATTTGTTATTTTATAAGTTAATATCACTATTTTTGAGATGATATTACTATTTTAAAATCAATATCACTATGCCTATAGAGCGTAATACAATATTGGTTTGACATGATTTTATTAATTAGTAGTCGACCCCACCATTCTATAGATCAATCTCATTGATGTTTAGGATGACCTAATTGATACACAAGGTGACCTCACCATTTTTTACAAAAGACAAAAATGTAAAAAGATAAGAAATAAAGTAAAACAACATCAAAATATGGGTTGAATGCACAATTATAAGGATAAAAAGGCCCCTAAAGGGGTGCATGAGATGCGTGGTCTTGTTGAGCATGCCAAAATGTAGAGCAGATTAAAAATTAGGTTAATTCATCCATTAGTAAGGAAAACAAATAATAAACATAAAGAACCTAACATGATAATCCCACTCCCTTAAGGGGCACTATCAATGAAATAAAAAAACTAATGAGGAAAGCAAGGCAAGCAATACCTTCCTAAAGTGACCCTCCTTCAAAGATGGTCCATAAACATGTTTGTGCCCATATTTGGTGATCTAAGTATTTGTAAATGTAGTTTGGAAAGTGCCTCCAACATGTCTTCTACTATTGGCTTTATTTCCTTGATTGATAAATTTGAAGGAATTAGTGAAGCTCTTCTAGAAACATTTTTATATAGGTTATTTACATTAAAAATCTCCTTTTTTATCTATGGTGGCTCAAGTATTTATACTTTTTCAAAAATGTTCAGAATCAACCATGACCATCTATCTTGAGATCAAGATGTGTGGCCAAGGATAAATTCAATTTGGAGGATAAAACAATTAACATTTTGGAATAAGGGAGCATTAATGAGGCATGGGTGGTCTTAAACTTGATATTTATCTCCATTAATGCTTGATGCTTGACACCCTTTTGATGATGTCATGGGTGATGTTATGGACTAGATATTTTAAATTATTAATTTATAATAATAGATATTCAATAAAATTCCATGTATTTTATACTTAAGTTCTTAATCTGATTTGATTTTCTTAATGACTTACTATTTTACAATTCTTGGAAATTGGTTGCATGTTTAATCAAAATGGTTGAAAATGTCAATTTACATGGTTGTAATTTGACAAGATTTGAATCAGAGGAAGATAATAGCTGAAAATGATGCATTACCCCATTTAGGGATACATAGGCATAAATCAACACTTACATGTGATGTGTGTAAATGAATTAGAGTGTTTAAATGGTCTAGAATGATAATTTGCTTGGTCACAAACTTGATACAAAGTGAATTATAAGATGAGAATGATTGCATAAAATGCATTGTCCCATTCATGGACACATGAGCAAAAATCAACACATATACATGATGTGTGTGGATGAATTAGAGCATTTTAGTAATTTTGGTCTATACTATGTGTTGTTGCTGAATGTCATTCAAATTTGCAATCTTAGCACAATAGTGATAAGATGTCTACACCCCCAAATCTGATATCTAAGCATATGGATTCTAGATTGAGTTATAATAATATGTATCTGAGTATCTAAAACTAAAAGGGGAGTTCTCATGTTGTGCATAATTCCCCCAATCTAAGTAAATTGGTATGATTTTGTGTAAAATTGAGTAAAACTGAGCAAATACTGGTAATCTATAAATAAATATATGCAAACCTAGACTGTGACTATTATGCCTTTCTATAAAATGTATATTTTTTTGCTTTTAGGGATAGTGGACAATAACATCATACCTTGGATAGTAGCATTGTGGTGCTAGTGTCCACTTTTAGTGCTAGTGTCCAACTATGTTGTTTTTCTGCCAACTGAGTCTAATCTCTATCTAATTATTTGCCACTATGTTTTTCTAAAACTAAGATCTAAATTATATGCTTGCATGCTATAAATATAATTTGAGTTTATTTAGATGGCTTGATATTTATGACAAACCTCTGTGAATTCCCCCTCTTTTGAGGGGAGTTGTTGAACCTATGCAAGAACTATCCTAAAAAAAAGCTCTACATGATATGTGTTAGCCTAAGCATATATTATATCTACATAATAAACCAATATAATGTATATACATGACATTAGAATGTAATATAATTTGAGCATAATTTTATAATGTATGATGTATGTTAGAGCTAACATTAACAAGGTTATCCACATATATATAACAATGTAAGCATGCATATGAATAATAAACTGAGTAAATACCTATGGGTATGGGGCATGATGTCCATCACAACACCTAGGGAGGAAAGGGATATGCATGAGGTTCCTCATGGAATATAAAACTAGAGTGTGTAACAAGCAAGAGATAAGTTTCATGGCCATGATGTATACATGAAAGCATACATAAAACACATACGAGGCATGTAAAATAGGCCAAGGAGCCATAATACAAGGGACATGGGCACATGTCACTAAATCTAAGAAAGAAATACATACAAAGATATGTTAAAATGTACACATACATAAAGAATAATCAAGTTGGCTATATCCACATGGAAGGACATGTTAAATTGTCTTCATACAAAATCAAGAAGGCACACACAAGGACATGTCCAAAACATACATGCAATGAAAAGAAGTGTAGAGTTATAGAATGATGACACATTCAAATTCCCTTAAATACATGTAGAAGCATATAGGCACAATCAAGTCTAAAGTAATGAATCTAGAAAATAAAGTATGCATGAACATGTGACTCAATTCTATATAAGAGCAAGGATGTACATAAACTGAGTCTATAGTAGTAGTAGTCAATAAAAAATCTATGTAGTATAGGAAGATCAATATAAAAATATAAATAATGCTAAATATGTGATATGGATTATAGAAATATGTAACTTGGAAATTGAAACTATGTATAAGATGCCCCAAAATGGGTGAATGTATCAAATGAGGACCTATGTATGTGCCCCTAGTGGGTAGATATTGATCCGTAAACTCTACAATTAAATTTGAAGTGCAAATAGTTTATCTAGATATTTTAATAAATCCTTTTAAATCACTTTAAATTCTTGAATATTTCAACTACACTTGCAAAAATGATAGGAGATAGTGGAAAACATGGTTTTTTAAAAATGGATTGAAATTGTCTGTGACTTGTACTTTCATTCACCATTTAACCATTTTTAATAACATTGTGTTATAATTATCAAAATTTAAATTACTTGCATGAGTTCATTTACTAATTAAAATCAAATCAGCAAACTAAAACAAAATCATGCATCAAATGACAATTACCAAAACACAAAACATGATAACGGAGTTTGGCTTAATAATTGATGCCTACATCTCTGGGTTCACCAAAGGAGTGGACCATTTCCATTAAGGGCACTTGAAACACCTGGAAATAATAAACAACTTTCCTACAAGCTGATATCTCAATGCAAAAATTCACCTTCACCATGACTGAATCAAGCCCAACACCTTCAAATTCTGTGAGTCTTCATAAACACCTGCAAAGTCGCTCCAAAAGTCTTAAAAATCTCCTCTAAGGTTTGAAAACATACTCCTCCAATATGAAAATTGGCTTAATAGAGTACTAATACTATGTATTATGGCTAGAGGATGGATAAAAATCCATTAACACAAGCTTACCAAAGCTTTAACAAAGTCTTGACCTTGTAAAATTAAAAAACACAGTCATAAATTTGATACATTTCAAATAGAATTTCATGCCTTTATACTTAGTTTGAAACCCGTGGCTTAATGGCTAAGCCTCCTACCTTTTTGCCACAAGGTGAGGGGTTTGAAATGTGAACCTACATGGGTGCTTATCTCATTAGCCCACATGTGTGGGTCAAAAGGATTTAAACAAGGCTTATCAAAGCCTTTGACTGTCATTTCCACCATGGGTTTATCCCACATGCATCACTTTGGGATAGAAATAGGCTTTAAAAAGCCTTCAACTACCCACTTATCTCATGGATTTAACCATATAAGGCTTCTTTTACTCAGGCTCGAGCTGGGTCTTTAGCTCGAGGGCTCGGTCTTTCCTTGGAGGGCTCGCCACAAGACTCATCATATGACCCTGTGACTTAACAAAGGGGTCTATCCTCTCCTTTGACCTAATCTCCCTTAGGCTCATCACCTTGCTTAGGCTTTGTGGCTTGAACTATCTTTCAAACTTGCCATATGGCTCAATCAATGAGCTTATCTCATGCTTAGACACTTAACTCCACTTGGCAAAAAAAGGTGACATGGCAAGATGCGTCACTATAGTGACATGGCATGTTGATGATGTGGCATGTCATCAAACCATTTTTAAATTTTTTTTCAATATACCAAGTTTCGACCTATGATAGGTCCAAATGTCAAAACAACATCAAAACACGTGCCACATGTCGTAAGTGACATTTATCGACCATCTTCAAATGGCCATAACATGAGCTCCTGAACTCAAATTTACATTCCAAAAAATGCACCAAAAAGCTCTCAAAGAGATCTATAGTGTACCACCACTGAAACTTTGAATTGGAACCATGATCAAAACCTAATTTCTGATCAAACCTCCCTAATGGAAGGCTTTTGGTCTCCAAAAGTCTAATATCCCCTAAAAATACATACTATTATACTGCATCCATGAAAATAGAACCCAATCATAGCAAGAGCTATAAACAATTGCATTAAAATGAATCATAATTAAACTATAAAAATTCCTAATCCAATGGCATGAGTAAGTGAATCTACAACTACCAAAGTGATTAAAACATATCAAACTGCCTGCCCAAATGTCACATTCTATAAAGTGGTGAATTGCCAAAAAATGAAACAACTCCCAATGTAAATGCAAGACAAGTTTATAATGCTGACAACATACAATAAATGTTGTGGACATGTTTCAATATAATTCCCTAATATGGGACTTATATGCTAAGCAAATGCAAAAAACCAAAAGTGTATGCTACCTAACTTCTAAACATGCCCAAAGGGTCTTAAAAAAAATGCATCTAAACATCCATGTGGTAAAAATAGATACATTCTAAAAATAGCAATCAAATATGAGACACGTGTCATAAGGAATTAACTCAACCCACAACATCACTCTGCTATATCCCCAACTATTTCAAATGAGTTAATGTCTTACCCATTATTAGACTACCCATATAGTATATTTTGGAGATCAAAAACTTAGAGTTATCAAAAAGTGAGAATTGGAAAACTTCGTATGGTAAAACCATCTTGAAGTGTTCCCACCAACTCTAATCTACATCTATCAAAGCTTGTTCATTCCCTTAGGTGAATTCATAACCATGCTTTGCAAAAATAATGTAGTGATAAACCACTTAACCAATTCTTTCTTCCTAGTGAAATTGATTATCTCTGTGGATTCATTATCAATTGCATAATTTACCAATTTGGGCTTTTCCATATGTAATTGAAAAGATTGTTGACTTAACCTCTTTAATGGATTTTCACTTGTAGGTTTTACCTTATCCTGGGTTGTATAGTCAACTACATTATGGATTGAATTAGCTTCATTAACCTTAGTTAGAGGTTTGTAAGTCATCTTAGTTTTAACATTACTTGAATGTGAAGATGAATGAAGCTTAAAACATCTATCAATCCTATGTCCACTTACTTTACAATGAGTACAAACATCCTTCTTAGGTGAGGGTCCCCTTTTGCCAATTCCCATATTAACATGAGAATGGTCTTTCAAACATGCAATCTGCTTTAACAAAGCATTTCATTTCCAACAAGTCTTAGCAGTATGGTTATTCATCCCAAAAAAAGTGCATGGAAATGTTTGCATTATCTTCTATACATTATATCCAAACTTATTAAAAGTATCAATTGGATCAGAAAATTTAGTGTAAGAATTAGGAGGTGGAATCTCAATACCTCTTTTACCTTTACACTTTTGAACTAGTGGCCTAGTACCTTCACTATTGGAAGCTCATCTTCCTTTAGCCATGGAAGAAACTTCTCCATCATCCACCTACACACTAGTATAACCCAAACCTGCATGAAGAGGTCTATGCTCAACCTGAATTGGGTTAGATATACATTGGCTATCTCTACCAAGTCCTCCTCTATTATAACCCATTTTAAAGAAAAATTTAGATCATATGCCCTTAGTGTATCTTTCAAAATCACCAAAAATAATATTACTAGAATCTGAATCTGAAATGGTAGAAGAAGATGAAGATTCATATGGTGAAAAACTTATAGTGCACTCAATCATAGTTTTTGCATCTGAAGTAGAAGGCTTTACCTTTTCACACTCACCACATTGCAATCTAATCAAGAGCTCATCCTTGGATTTGAGTTCTGATTCTAACTGTGCCACTTGTAATTCAAGTGCAAATTTTTGGCATCTCAAGATTGCATTTTCATCTTTGATGGCCTCAATATGTGACAACTTTCCCATGGTTTCCTATAAACACCTAATTCCACACTACACACTACAATATAATTAATCTACAAACCAATAATCCAAATATTCTAGAAGCAACTATCAATACACAACTAGAAGAAATCCTTGCATTCTAACCACTCTGATACCAACTTGATCTGTAAACTCTACACTTAAATTTGAAGTGCAAATAGTTTATCTAGATATTTTAATAACTCCTTTTAAATCACTTCAAATTCTTAAATAATTCAACTGAACTTGTAAAAATGATAGGAGATAGCAGAAAAACATAGTTTTTTGAAAATGGATTAAAATTGTCTATGACTTGTACTTTCATTCACCATTTAACCATTTTTAATAACATTGTGTTATAATTATCAAAATTTGAATTACTTGCATGAGTTCATTTACTAATTAAAATCAAATCAGGAAATTGAAATAAAATCATACATCAAATGACAATTACCAAAACATGAAATGTGATAATAGAGTTTGGCTCAATAATTGATGCCTACATCTTCAGGTTCACCAAAGGAGTGGACCATTTCCATTAAGGGCACTTCAAACACATAGAAACAATAAACAACTTTCCTAAAAGTTGATATCTCAATGCAAAAATTCACCTTCACCGTGACTGAATCAAGCCCGACACCTTCAAATTCTATGAGTCTTCATAAACACTTGCAAAGTCACTCCAAAAGTCCTAAAAATATCCTCTAAAGTTTGAAAACATACTCCTCTAATATGAAAATTGTCTTAACAGAGTATTAATACTATGTATTATGGCTAGAGGATGGATAAAAATCCATTAACATAGGCTTACCAAAGCTTTAACAAAGTCTCAGCCTTTTAAAATTAAAAAACACAGTAAAAAATTTGATACATTTCAAATAGAATTTTGTGCCTTTATACGTAGTTCAAAACCTATGGCTTAATGTCTAAGCTTCCTACCTTTTTGTTACAAGGTGAGGGGTTCAAAATGTCAGCCTACTTGGGTGCTTAGTAACTTATCTCATTATCCCACATGTGTGGGTCAAAAGGATTTAAACAAGGCTTATCAAAGCCTTCGGCTGCCATTTCCATCATGGGTTTATCCCACATGCATCACTTTGGGATAGAAATAGGCTTTAAAAAGCCTTCAACTACCCACTTATCTCATGGCTTCAGCCACATAAGGCTTCTTTTACTCGGTCTCGAGCTAGGTCTTTAGCTCGAGGGCTTAATCTTTCTTTAGAGGGCTCACCACAAGACTCGTCATATGACCCTGTGACTCGGCAAAGGGGTCTATCCAACTCCCTCGAACCAATCTCCCTTGGGCTCATCACCTTGCTTGGGCTTCCTAGCTTGAATTGTCCTTCAAACTCACCATATGGCTTGATTAACGAGCTTATCTCATGCTTAGACACTTAACTCCACTTGGCAAAAAAAAGGTGACATGGAAAGATGAGTCACTATAGTGATGTGGCATGTTGATGATGTGGAAAGTTGATGACATGGCATGTCATTGAACCCTTTTTTTTAAACTTTTCAATTTGCCAAGTATCAAACTCTGATAGGTCTAAATGTCAAAACAACATCGAAACATGTGCTGCATGTCGTAAGCGACATTTATCGACCATCTTCAAATGGCCATAACAAGAGCTCCCAAGCTTGGATTTACATTCCAAAAAATGTGCCTAAAAGCTATCAAATATCTATACAATGTGCCACCACTGAAACTCTAAATTGGAACCATTATTAGAACCCAATTTTTTATCAAAGATTAGCAAATATGGATATATGTGGTGGACCTGGGTCCTGTAAGCATCTGCAACACTCAAAAAGAATAAGTAAAGCATGTATGTATGATAAAATTGACTACATGAATAGAGATAACATGTGTAATACATGACAAGTATAAGAAATGTAAACATGGAAATGCATAAATCTATAATTTGTATTTTTTGAGAAAATATTTGAATGTTTTTATTTTTTTGACATATTATATTATTTTTATATTTTTTGGATATAAGATATGTACAAGTAACATGAAAATGAAACTATATACAAGGAGAAAGAGTGAATGAAACTATGTACAAGTAGGGAGGAACATACTAACTGATGACTCTTGTAAGAGATTCACTATCAAGGTGTCATGTATCAAACAAAGGAATAATGATCATACTTGTGAAAAAAAGTATCTAAGGTCTAAGAACCAATTGTATTGAGTGATTTATAGATGACACTACCTATGGAGTGGGAATATGAATATGTGGAGCTTACTAAACTAGCTTTTGGACTATGGCATGCATTATCTGAATTCTAATGGAAGAGTAAACAAGTGACCATACTTATCATGCTATGTAGGTGTAGGAATAACCTCTAAAATTGAAAATCCTCATGGTGTACTACTAGTAAATATATTTTTATACTCTATAGTGAATATCTTAATCAAATTTTGTGTTGAAATTGTGTTCTATTTTCATTGTAATGTAAATATCTTAATTGGTTATTGTAATAATACTATGCTCTAATATTTTTGATCTCTACCAAATACATTAATTATTTTTTGTACTAAAACTATGTTATTATTATTGTGATCTCTTCCAAATATCTTAATTGATTATTAGACTGAGACTATGTTTTGATCACTATGATCTCTGCCAAATATCTTAATTAATTGTCATACTAAGACTATGCTTTGAGATCTATGATTATTACCAGATATCTTAATAATTTATCAAACTAAGACTATGTTTTGAGTTATATGATTATCACAAAATATATTAATTAGTTATCATACTAAGACCATGTTTTGATCACTATGATTGTTTCCCAATATCTAAATCTATGGTCAAACTAAAACTATGCTTTGAGCTTTGTAATTGTTGCCAAATATCTTAATCAGTGGTCAAACTAAAACTATGTTCTGATCTCTATAAACTAACTACCATCTCTACTAAATCTATGGTACATGAGATCTCACATAATTATGAGTCTTGGAAACCACATAGATCATACAATGAGTAATTGATGGTTCCTTAAAAGGAATTTCCTAGGATAACTCACTTGTAGAAGAGTGTAATCTAGGAGAGTGTGGAGAAGGAGATCTTGATGCCCCCTATGTGAATGCTAGAATGAATATTTTAACACATTGGTCAATAAATTTTTTGAGTTCACAACAATTATTGTCCCAATGTCCTGTTGACTCTCTAAGTCACCACCATTAAGCATTGAACTCATAAGGACCACATAAGAGGTTTCATGATTATTTAATATCAAGTTCTTTAAAAGCAAGCTTGTATGCAAATGCTTCCCATTTACACCCACACTCAATAGTTATCATGGGTTCACACATTAAATAAGTGTTAATTTACACCTATGAGGAGTACCCAATGCTTACCCCATGCAAAGATCCTTCATTGAACCAACATGATGTGCAAATTATATCATGTAGTTCTCCCAAACTTCAATTGATGAAAGAGATAAATGCATAGAAAGTAGTTCCAAATCATGCATATCATGCTCAAGATCTTAATATTATTATGAAATATTATTCAAAGGCTTCCCCATGACTTAATGGTGAATTCCTCTACCAAATTATAGGTTTCACATCTATGCCCTTACAAAATGTAGATTGTGACCTAGGTTACACACCATCTCCTTCATAGACTGATACACATAATGAATAAAAGGCACAAATTACAAGGACCATTATAAGAGACTAGGTATAGGATGAGTTATGGCCTTATGCATTTTTGTAAAATATTTCCCTCAACACCCTTCATAAGATCACAACTTTGTTACAAAACTAGCTATCTTTGTAACCTTCAATGTGCACCCTTTGCATAAGATACATTTAACTGACCACACATGAAAGATGACATGGGAGAAACCAAAAGATATACCTATGTAGTTTTATGTTAGTGGGATAGTCAAGGTGGATTGATAGGTGGTAGACATGAATAAGGGTGGTATCTGAGCCCAATTAGATTTCTAGGGAGCCAAAACTGAATAGATTTGAATGTAAGGGTAGCTATCAGATCATCAAAACATGAACACATGCTTCCCTTGGCTACCTAAATTCCCTTCATTCTCATATACACATGTGGATCCATGAGTGACCTTAAAACTACATCCATGATCAAATTATCATACCTAAATCAAATAAGCATGGTCTATAGCATTTATTATGAAGATTTTAGTGTTATTAATTGACCTTGGGTTTTGGGTGCCATTTTTGAATTCAAGTTCCTATCTACTACCTCCAATAGTGAATTGCTTATGAAAATCCTTACCTAGTGTTATATAAAGCCTAATTTTTATTATAAAATGGTGGAAATTTCTATTTATTATAATGCTACCAAAATTTTCCCTCTAAGATCCCTCTCATGTTATAACAAAGCTATACCCATTCAATTTTTTAATATTGCCTTATACCTTGAGATTGATAATAACTAGTTTAATTTTCTTCATGATCTTTATTCTTTGAAAATTCATTGTTGTTGATCCTTGTCTATTAATGTTTGTCCCTCTCATTTTTGTCCTCTATTTACACCTCTACATAGAATTGAAAGACTTTGTAAATCACATTTTGTGTATATATGGGTTTACATAAGTATTATTTTTGGAGCATTTACCCCTCATAAAGTTGCATTGTGTTTCCTTACCTCCATGTGAAACACTTATGCAGTATACCTAATTTAAAGATTGTATATCTAGTTTGTTAGTTCTATTATCTTTTTAAGTAGGTGAGATGCTTGATCTATTCTTGGTGCATGACCTTTTACATTCCAATAACCCTATTACCTTTTGTCTCCCTTTCCCCTTTGTCAAGTTTAGGTTTAACATTAGTGGTAGATTTAATTTTGATCTTTGTAAGTCTATGCATTGGTCCTAAACTAGGTGCATCTAGAATAGAAGGAAGTCAACCTACTTTAGAGGTTCATCTTTAGGAGTACAATATTCCCACACCTTGGGGGATGATCCCATTGTTATAATGAGACACAAAATCATTATCTGACATATAATTTTAAGGTGCTAGGTGCAAAAGTGCCACATGTCATGATGCTCAAGAGCCTTTCATATATGGGTGGACATTTTGAGTGATAACATGTCCATTGATTTTGTGATAATTTAAATATTCTTTGTTTCTTATTATTTACAAATGATGTGTTTGATTATGCTGAGTAGTAGTAAGGGTGATCATCCCCCTATCTAGTAATGTGAATAATATATCATGAGACCTATCTCTATCTAAAAGTTATATGGCCTTATTACTGGTATTCTATGATCTATCCATTGTATGAGATGATCTATAAAGTGGATCTTTTCCTTTATAAAGTATCTTGATTGGTTGTTTATGTTATAATTTTTCCTCAATCATAGGAGAATTAGGTACTTGTACCATATTGGATGACTATGACTATGAGGGATATAAATCCAAATCTATCTCTGAATGTGTCTCAACTAGTCATAAATTCTTCTCTAATGACATAGATGAGTAACATAGATGCCAAAATGATTTGGGTGTCTCATATAAATATTTATCCTTAAGAGGAAAAATGGGCCTCTAACAAAGATGTACTATACCTCTAAATCTATCGTCTCTTAGATCAATTATTGCACACATGATTTTAATTATACAATGCAATCATTTACTATTTCTGACTTACCCTAGTGTAGTGAAGGCAACCTATCATATGTAATTTGAGGTCCATTATTATGATATAATACATGAAAAATACTTCTTCTAACTCATCATATGTGTGTAGTGAACCATTGGTGAGTGAGTGATGAAACTAATTTAATGCCTCACCCTCTAGAGTATGTGGAAATAAATATAAGAGAATCAAACTATGAGTGACATGTTCCATAGCCTATTTATAGGCTTGAAGGTGTAAGTATGGATCTCTATTTCCATTGAACTTTGGTAATGCTGGTATTTGAAAGTTTGGTGGTAACTTTGTATTAAATACTCTATGCGGGATAGGATTTCCATGGATGGCATTAGAATCAACCTGAGAGTAGTATGCTTTACTTTCCAAAGTAAGTTGGTGTACTTGTTATTGTAAATAGCCAACAACATGCATCAAGGAAATTACTTATTATGAAGGTATTTTAGCATCATCAATAGGTACATTTAATTCTTGAATCTTGTTATTAATTTTATCCATTGGTACACTGCATCGGGGACATTTGGTTTGCTCATTGTAACCTTGAGAGGGGTGATAGATTAGACCTAGTGAGAGGGAAATGAGATATCACCCTCATAGAGGTTAGTATGATAAATGAGTTCTACTTTAGTAAGGGGGGTTGAGGGAGATTCATTGGTGCCTCTTATTTTTTTAATTTGTAAATAATTGTCACATATTAATGGACCAAAAAATACATTATTATCATGTAAATGTAAATTGTGTAAACTATGAACATAAGTATAAGTTAATTTGTGTTTATTCGAAGGCATATTATCATTTAAACTAGCATTTGATAAGCAATCAATTTGAACATGAGATATGGGTGAAGTGGGGAGAAAAATAGAAGGTTTAAACTCAATGTCTTCTTCACCAAAATCATAGTAATCATTTTTATTCCAAAGTTCATGAATATAAGAGTTTAATTCACTTGTATAACTAAAATTAGAAGAATTACCATTAACATGCTCACTAAGAGAGAGAGAGTAGAATAAGATTTTAAATTTTTACTACTATGAACTATATCATCGTGTGTAGGTGCAATATAATGCATGCATTCAATAAATATGAGTGGAATGCATTTATGATCATTATTTTCAATATTAGAGTATCGTGTTTTCATTTGGCACATTATGACATGTAAGGGAAGAGTTAGATATATTTGAACTATCTACATTTTACATAAAATCATTGTGTTGATATTGAAATGTAAAAAAAGGTGATAAAATAATATCATCCACTTTAGTTTGTGCATAGGTAAAAGGTGAAATATCATTTATACATGATTTTTTAAATTGAATTGAGAAGGGTAAAGAATGTGCATTTTGAGTTTCTATGCTAGGAATATCATGTATAATGTTACTGAAATCATGCAAAGGTAAATTGATTTTATTGTTCTTGTATTACTTTAATTTGAATAAGGATGTAATAGAAGTGGTTGAAAAGATAGGACCACATTAAAATAAATCACTATCAATAAGTGGTTATTTTAGCCTTATATTATTAGTTTGATTTTGAGAAGTTAGATAAGTGAGAGGATAAATAGAAGAAGATGCATCTAATTTATCCTCATCAATACTTTCATTGTCATGCTCATAGTAATCATCATATCTATCATTACAACAATAGTCATCATCATCATTATAAATGAAATTATGCTCATTATCATGTGATAGTGTGTAATATTTAAAATTTGTCTATTTATTTGTATAATTATATGAAAAGTTTAGAAATTGATCAACTGGGTGAGGGGAAAAAGGCTTATTGGATGTCATTTTAAACTTGACAAAGAAGATAATGTAACTAAGGAATAACAAACACACAATATGAAAAATGTAAGTTAACATAGGTATATATGCAAATATGAGAAATATTTAGCCCAATATATAGAAAAAATCAAAATTTTATTTGAAACCCTAAAGGATAGTGTTTGGATGTATTGCGACCTAATATGTGGATATAGGGTTTTGGAGGGTTTGTTGGCAAAATTTTAATTATATTAAATTAAAAAACACTAATAGAGGATTGATTTGGATCAGTTAGGTTATGCAAAAATTAGGAAAAATCATAATTTTATAAAACCTAATTTATTACACAAAATGAAGAATGTAAACCCTAGGATGAAACTAGGGTTTTTAAGCAATATTTAAAGTAAGTCAGTTTCACCAAATGAATTAAATTTTTAGGGTTTATGGAGTGTAAGACCTAGGTTTTAAATGGGTTTGAGTACAATAAATTAGGGTATAAAATATGTAATAAACACAACCTTTAACTGAATTGAGCTAAACTAATATTTATAATAATATCAATGAAGGAGAAAAATGAATACTTAGCTAAAAAGTGTCTAATATGAAGGGTATAGAGGTTAAAAATTGGTATAGGAGATAGTTTGAGTGTCATAAATAGGATTCAAGTGTTAAGAACCCTCTTGGATAATAACGCCCTACCCTAGACAATATTATGGTGCTAGTGTCCTCTATGTAGGAATTGTTCTAAGCTTTTAGGAGCACCTGTGTCTGAGTCTACCAAGCTTATTACTATGTGAACAAATCCTAATTCATTATCTATGAATTATTGTTAATTATTTTTTATGAAAACCCTAAACCTCTATGTGATTAGGGCATTTGAATTGACACAAGTAGTAAATGTGTGGTGTTAGTTAGGTAAACTGGACATCCTCAATACCTCACTATGATGAGAGTTACCTACATACCAATACTTAGAGGAAGGATCAAACCCGATGGAATTATACCCACCTTAGTACTAGTGCAAGTTCAAGTGAAGTTATTATGAATGCTAGTTTGAGTGTTTTGAGTGATTCTTAAGATTAAAACTTTGAGTATTCTGAACTTAAGAAGGATGTAGCTAACTATATGTATAAGTAGGGTAGAATAAGGATTAATAAGCTTGATTATGCACAACTTATTATAGGTTTATTTGTGTGTATTTGCATCTGATTTCCATTTAGTGGATAAAGGGCTAAAATTCATGTATATATATTGATCTAGTGCTTGTGTGTGGTTTGAAATAGGTCTAGGCCTACCCTAAGTGCTTTAGGAATTGAAGAGATATTAATTAGAACTCAAAAGAGGGAAAAAGAAAATAATACCCAAATAGGATAATAACATTTTAGTGTTATTGTATACTTATGGTGCTAATGTCTAAGTGGTAGAACTTGAGGCACTAGGTGCCTAGATGATTAAGAAAGGGTCTAGGACTAATTTTGAGATGTCTAGGGATATGTGTGGCATGCATGAGATCTAGATAAGTGTATAAATATGACTTAATATAGGTCTAAGGCTAAGCTAGGAATGGGTGGTCTCAAGTAACACTCTTAACACTCAAGTTTCATTTCTAGTTGATTACACATATTTATCATAGGAAACATAGAACACTTCATAGTCAATGAATGTGACTAGCTTACATTGTTATCTAGGTGTTTTACCATATATATGTGACATTATCTAGGGTTAAGTGGTATTAAATTACCTTTTACACAATGATGATGAACTAACCTAATGATTAGGTCAATTAAATAGAAAATTCAAAAAAATATTATTATAAATTTATACAACTAAGATTAATTGAAAATAGTAAAGTATAATTATTGATAGATATTTTAATAAATAGAGAACAATGGCACTTATCTAGTTTATCATGCTCATGTAGGTCTGATATGGAACATTATAGGAGTGGGATGGAAGGTGATCTTATAATAGTTTTCAAATTTTATAAATATTCTTTATGTGGCCTTGAACTCTTGCGTTAGATTTAGATAGTTACATCGATACAAGTGTCAAATCCTACTACATTTTTCCTATATGTAATAATGACTAGATCTAGATGAGACCAACTAAATATTTTTGAGTTTTTTATCACCTTTTTTTGATTTATTCAAATCATGCATATAGGCTATTAATTTTAATAAAATGATCAAACCCTAGATTTTCTACCCTCTGAGTGACTTTGGGAAAAATGGGTTAATGAGCTCATGGTGTTGATAGGGCACTAAATACATAGCCAATAATCCAAATAGGGCCTTATACTTTTGTAGTTCTCCCCTACATGTTGGTTTGTGTTTGCACAAGGATGTAATGGTTGATAAGTAAAGACATGTAGTGACCTAGATTTTAACTTGGTAAATATGGCTCATGAACTGATCTTTGAATATTTATACCTATGGGAATATTTATCCAATGATTGATATATAAATAGGGATCAATAGGACATGTTTTATCCCTTAAATTCTTGATTGAGTACTTTTTGGTATATTGCCTTGTGAGTTCTCAGTATTTGCTAAGTGAAGAATGAATGAGGGTTAATCTTGTATACATACCATTCCTTTTTAAAAATATATTACAATAAATCATTTATATTGACCTTTAAGATACATTTATTTTTCAAATTGAATGAATTTTGGGCACTAGACAATTTATAAGAAAAGTGGACACTTGGATTGACATAGGAATCTACCTCAGACACAAGTGTTTAGGAAGCTAAAAAATACGTACAAGTCTAGAATTGGTAATGAAGGATAGTGATAAGGTTTAGATATTTTTGCATAGTATATAAGGCTTGGTCATCAGAATAATAATGGTTAGAATAATAGCTAATAAATTTAGGCACAAAGAGATAGTGAACACAAGATTTTTTACAATGGGTAGGTCTATAATTGAAAGGTATAACCATGATAGATATTTTCCAAGTATAAAAGACTAAGGTACTACATAAATAAAATTTTAGTGTCTAACTAGGGATCATGAACTATACATAGATATTCATAGACCCTATCTCTAGATATGAGCTATCATAATCTCACCTTATCCTAATTTTCATTGTTAGATATTAGTTATAGTCAACCATAAATTAGAAAAAGATAATTATCTTAATGTTGGTTGTACTTACTATTTTTAGCATATGCCACTTTTTAATTTCAATTTCATTTCAATAAATTTTGATTTACATTCAAATTTAATCTTAAATGTCATATATTACAATTTGAATATATATTTCAAGTTTTATACCAAATAAATAGACATCTATATGTTTTATCAAAAATAGGGTAAAACATATTGGTGAACCTATATTTTTTTTGAGCATTGCTTTTTTAATTTATCCTAGAACTTTAGATTAATTTTTGAATTATATACACAAAATTATTTTTCTTCTAATTTGGTTTTCAATTTCATTTTTTTACAACTATGTTCTGACTATTGTAAAACTCATAAGAGTTGTCATTTTGGGAAAAGTGGTCATTATTTTTACTTGAGTCATAGTGTGAGGGGTAATAATCTAATAATCAAGCCATTAAACAACACTATATATGGAATTTAATTTCCACATACCTCACAGTATATTAGAAACACATAGGGTTTTTTTATTTATCACTCATAGGAAGCCTTTCACTCATTTGGTCTTGTAGTGCATTGATAAGTGGTTAACCCAAGGAAATTACTCTCAATGTAAGTCAGATGTGAGATAGTGTGGCTATGGGATGGTAGAATCCTCTATAGTTAGTGACATTTGGGACTTTTTTACTATTTATCACTAGGATCAATTTAACTTAGAGCATACAAATCAAACACATGTTGTCTAGTACACCTCTAATACCATTTACAAAATCAAAGTTTAAAATCATGTAATCACTATAATGAATGGATTTTGATTCTATTTTTGCACTATTTATAATCAGGATAAATATATCTAAGATCATACAAATCAAACACATATTGTCTAGATACACCTTTAATACCATTTACAAACTCAAAGTTTAAAATCATGCAACCACAATAATGAATGAATTTTGATTCTATTTTTTGATCTAGATTTAATTATCACAAGTTATGTTACTTCCCAAGGTGTTATTTGGATTCATTATATATTTGTATTAGTTAAACTCCAATATAATAAAAAGGCTAAAATAAATAATGTACAATCTCAATCCTTCCTCAATTTATATTATTACACTATCAAATCTTAATTATTACCTATCATTATCTAACACCAAAGGGCATGCATGCCTCATTTTATTCCTCTTTCCCCTAGACCTAAAAATTATATCACTTCCCCTCCTATTCCCATTATTTATCCATGCCCTATCTTATATACCACTATTCATGATATTACCACTAGACGAGGTTGGATCCTTCACTATTTGATTCATAAAAAAACATGTTCCTTATCAACCCCTCCACCTCCCAAAAAGTAAGGCATTCAATCCAAGAGTTAATATATCATTGATAAATTATGGAATACCTCTACTAAAATGTCTATTTTGGAGTTATTAAGGAGATAACATCAATTTAAAAATATATCTTATATAACATGTTTCATGATATAAATCTTCCTAGTGATACACAACCAAGATCATTTGTGTCTATCATGAATACAATAAAAAATATTGAAAAGATCATCACCTTTGATAAGGAAGACTATTAATTCAATATAATATATCAAGATATTCAACCATTCATTCAAGTTCATGTAAACAAAATTATAGTGAAGCTTGAATTGATTGATAATGGTTTAGGGATGAATATTTGTAGATCTACTTTATTACAACTTTTGGGTATCAATATGAATAACATTAAAAAATTAGAATAAAATTTCAAGGTTTTTGATAATATTACTCATAAAATACTTGGAACTATCACATTAGATTTCCTAGTAGGTCACAAGATGGTGCATACTATTTTTCAAGTCATGTTAATCAGTTACACTAAAACTTACTTTTGGGGAGACCTTAGATTCATGAAATGGAGATTGTATCTTCTACATTCCATGGATGCATCAAATTTATATATTACAATGAGAAGCATAAAATGTTAGTAGATAGTACCCCTTACAGATATTAAAAAATGACTCAATCATAATATGAATATCATTTCATCATACCACCTATACAACCCATCATAATTGATTAGATGCATACATATGAGGTAGGTGAGTCAGGGTTAACATGACAAAGTGCTAATCATGAACATTAAATAAGATACAAAAAAAAAATACTAGTTACCATATAATAAGATGATAAAATACCATATCCTTCTCTCTTTTGGTCAATATTAAAGATCATAATTACATAGTTATAAATTGGTATGATAGTGATGACAATGATATGCAAGATATACTAGATGACAAATTTTCAAAGCTGAATTTTAATCCTATTGACCCATACAAACATGTATCTCATATTATATTCACACTAGTGGGAGTTAGAATTTATAGAGATGATTTATTTATAAAAAATAAGGATAAATCAAAGATTACCATAGAGACACAACATCCTTAGGACAAAGGAAAACCTATAATGCAATATAACCAACATAATCCAAGTAGAAACTCTTTTTGTATTATTAATTCACAACAAAAAAAAAATTAAATTCAATATTTATGTATAATATATCACTTGTAGACAAGATTTAATATACTAAAAAACCTCAACATTCTATAATTAATGTTGTACCTTCTACGAAACATGTGTAAATAAAACACAAGCAATGTTTACAAAGAGAAAAATTGGAAAGGGACAAGTTATCAAAAGAAAAAATTGAAAATGAATGATTATAAAAGGAAACATTATAATAATAAAGGTTAAAAAAGGAACTTCATGAAAAAACAAGGTTACATAAAGAACAAATACAAACGGAATACATTGAAAAAGATAATTTATTACAAGAGTTAGCACTAAAAGAGAAGTTGCAAAAAAAATTTCAAGAAAGGGTTTCTCACAAAGGAAAATCAAAAGCAACACATACTAAATAAGTCTAATGTTATTCCAAAGGAGGTAGTAAAAAACATTATTCATGTTTAGAGCCTTTGATTCTTAGTCTTCACATTGATGGAAAGAAATGTATGAATGCGGAGATTGCATCTTTTCATGAAGCCAATATATGTAGCATGAAACTTATTCAATATCTTAGGTATGACTGACAATATTTTAGTAATATTACCATACCTCAATGTTGCATTATATCCATTTAATTTATAGTAACACTTGGGCTAAAAACATGTTCTATTATATTTCACATCTACCCTACTTGGATCACTGTAATGCAAAACTAGGAAAATCATAGGTGAGATCAATGGGGGAAACATTTGGTGAAGATCATGACTACGTCAGATTTAAGCATGCATTTTACCCTATTTTTTATTTAACAAATATAATAATAATAAAAATTATTGAATAAATTAGAGTGATAAATATGTATAAATCATTGATAAATTATGATTGCATCTTGCTAAATATGAAAACATGCTATTTTTGGAAAATACTAAAAATAGATGTACTTAGTTGAGATCTAGAACTTATATTGAATGTTACTAATGTATGATAGTGGGAATAAAAAATTTTAGACACTATGACTATTCATTAGTAGAGGCAAAATCTAAAAATGCTCCTAGATAGTAGTGCAAGATGTTTATGTCCTTTGACCATAAACTTATCCACTTTGATTATGACTGATGTCTGATAATAAAAGTAGAGTAAGATAAAACTATGATAGATTAAATATAGGATTAGAGTTTGAATATAATCATGGATAGGTCCACTCCCTTTGGACTAGAACAGAGGCCAATCATGTCTATTGATTGTGGCTTATTTATGCTGACTATGAAATTTTTTTAATTATTTCACCACATGAGCCTATGTTGACTGAGAAATCTTGACATAATTATAACTCTAAAATGTCAAATGGATATACCTATAATGTAAATCCATATTTCCTACATAAAAACCAAATTTATATCAAATAAGGGGTGTTGGGAGAAAGGGATTGAGTTGGACCAACCTTGGTCAATTTCCATTGAATGACTAAGTGTTTCACTAAATTTCCAGTACCCTGAAAAGGGATCAAACTCAAATGTAGTCCTCCATCCAATGTGTATGTGTAAAATTTAGAATGTAAATATAAATTATCTTTCTCTTATTTTACCCTTTATATAATTATGCAAATGTGAATTCAACCTTTGTAAACTTTGAATCTAGCTTTAGAAATTCTATAGATAAGCCATTAAATCTTTGTATAGTATTTGAGAGTCTAGAGTGCCATCCTAAATTCATTAGAGTAATTTTGAATTTATAGAGCTTTTTTACTTGGAATTTAGATGCCTATTGGTGCAAAAAAATTTACCTAATAAGATCCAATAGATAAAAATAGGATTCAAATGAAATGTGACACAAAATAAATTCTATAAATTATTCTTAGACAAGTCTAATCCTACAGACAAATATGCTGGCCCAAATTTGTCCATAAATAACAGACTTGTTTGAAAATAACTAAGAAATATAAATGACTATAATCAGGGATCCCCATGAAAAAATTGGAAAGAAGAACAATAAAGGAATAAATTCATGAAATATAGAGAACAGACCCAATAAATATGTTAATAGATACTTTATTTTTCAGCAATAGTATATACATGTAAAGCTAAAATAAAGTACATTAAAGATGGGATTGTACAAAATTTTGGTGTCTACATCCCCCTCCCCCCATTTTATATAGTAATTGAATTTATAAACTAAAGGATATAAAAATATATCTGAGTGTGTATGACACACTTTATCTTTAGATTGAAATTTTGATTGTGCAAGATACTCAATACTAAACCTTGCAATAACACATGTAGTAGTCAATGTCCATATATTAAATTTGATAGTCCAAATTTGAGATTGAAAGGTAGAGTAAGGAAATATTACTCCTATATTCATGCAATATTATGTTGACTATGGAGAATTTTCATGCTATGAAGAGTGGAGAAAGGATGGTTTTGGTTTTATTCATTTTCTAGCCAGGTAAATGAATAATCCTTCAAGAGATAATAGGGGAGTAGTAGGTTATTGGTTGCTCTAGATGCATGACAAAAATAACTTTAATAACTATTCTAACTTCTATTTTTTATCCCAAGATAAGAGGTTGTAGTAAATGTGCCCCATTATAGAGGTGATTGGAAAAAAGAGTTTTTTATGTTGAATAAATGACTTATTGAGAGTGATCAGGTCTCAATTTTGAATAACTAGTTGGGAATATGAGTTGGAAAAATACATGCTCTAAATCTCATTCATGTGTAAAATTACCCAATACACTGATCCAAAAGAAGGTGGAATGATGATGGGTTCACTAGAAGTGATGCCAAGGATGTTGAGTTTCACTAGACTTGAACATACATCAACCATAAAAGATGGAACCATAAAATGGGTTCACTAGAAGTAATGCTAGTAAGGTTGTTAAGTGTCACTAGAATTGAATTTACATTAATTTTAATATATCAAATCACATTGCTATAAAAAGATACAAATTTTATTTTCATGATCAAAAGAGAATGAAGAATATTCATGCCACCATCATGACCTTAGTGTTGATATATTTTAATTGAAATAATAACCATTTGCATTTAAATTTTTAAATTGTAATGTAATAAATGTGTGCATGAATCAGTGTAATTCCTTTTGAACTTTGAAAATATATATGTAGAGGAACAACCATCATTCCTTCTTGAACATTCAAAATGAAAATATGCATGAACCATGCCTTTTAAACTTTAAAAATGTATATGTGCACGAATAGGTATCATGCATCTTATAATTATTTGTGAACCCTATAATTTATGATTTTATAACTATTTTACATATGCTTATGCACATGTAGCCAAGAATTTATGAATTTTTAATTGAGTCATATGCCCCCATAATTTTTTCCTATGTGCCAATATCTATCATGTATCTAGTTTTTGAATTAATTTGAATAATTGAAAACCTATATCCTATATGTGCAATCTATTTTTTTAATTTCCTTGAATATTTGAAATTTGTATTTTGTATTTGATGTGATTTTTGAATTAATTTGATTATTTAAAATATGTATTATGTATTTTACCTGAGTGAGTGTACATACATGGCATATGTTCCCAACACTTGTACCAATGTGTATAACGTATCAAAAATCTATAATTAATGGATAGTTTAAATCATTATGAACCTTGTATAATGTGCCAAAATATTATCTATGTTAATTTATTATTTGTAATTATCCTAAAGTATTTTTGATGTGAGGGATGAGAAAATTGAATGCATCATATTGAAATAAAATGTATGTTTTAAATACGTTTAAAAAAATTGTAATTTGTTTGATTAAATAGATTTTTAATTTTTTACCATTTTGACATAATGACATTTGATCATTTGTAATGTGATAAACATGCTTGATGAGTATTTTACAATGATTTACAAAGTAATAGTTATACCAAAATGATCTCGAGATAACAAGGCATATGTGGAAAAATTTATTGTATAGGTAAATAAGTGCTAATTTTGACATTTTTGAAATGGTTGGTAGGCATGAGGGAAATATTGTAATGCAAAAGAGTATATTACACATGTTCCAAATCATATCATAGGGAGTGATTTTGATAGTATCATTCAAGATAGGTGTATATGTTTGAAAAGGATTAGTTTCAATTTTTTTGAATTGAAAGGTCAACCCATATAAATAGGGTGGTTGAAAATACATTTATAATTTATTTTCATATTTATGATTTATGATTTTTGAGCTCTAGTTGAGAGAATTTTTTTCAAAAGAGAGATCTTAGACTTACTCTATTCGAGAAGGTGGAGGGCAACCTATAGTCTGCGGCCACTCCAACATTTTCCATGGAAACCTATTTTTTGACATTTTTCAAAAATTGTAAATTTTGTTTTTTGGGTGATTTTTAATGTATTTTATAGATATTTTCATAATTTTTTAGTCATTTTTATTTCTCAAAGTTCCTATCCAAACCCTACGCAGACTTGTCCATGGAATTGTATGTTTGACTATAGACCTATCTATTTTAGTGTAAACTTGTCCCTAGTTGTTTTTTAAATTTAACATTAGAATTTATTATTAATTGATTTTAGCCACATTTTCACTAATTTTCTAAATTTTATTCTAAATTTTTGTTATTGTAAGTTGATATTTGATATCATGATTTAATAAATGGGCACATGATGAAGACCATGTGAGCATTACCTTTGAGTGATGTAGCGAGGTCCACTCTTGATGCATCTAATCTTGGTCATGTTGGGTGGTTGGATATGAGGCCCTACAATATGCATATGCTAATAATATTGGAAGAGTGATGAGATTATAATATTTGCACTTTTTGGCTCCCCACAGGGGAGATAATAGTTGGTCTCCAAGATGTTTGGAGGATATTGAGACTTACTATTGTTGGTGCACATGCGACCTTATAAGATGGTGGTGGGATAGCTTATATAACACATATGCACCAGTATATGATTGGTCATGATATGGTTGCCCAATATGATGCTTATGTACCATTAGTTTTTTGTTAGAGATTATATTATCAAATGTTCCCTATGTAGAAATTTATCTATGTATTATTTTCATCATTTGATGTTTATGGAAATGAAAAATCCATTTCATACATGATGCATCAATTTTTTTAGGATATAGAGTATCATGGAACCATGTATTCATAGGGTTGGAATATGTTATCTTACTTATACATATATTTACATCAATTCACTTGAGAGGCCTTTGATATAGGACTGGATTCAATTAGATTATTGCATTAATGGGATTACAAGCATATTACTATGACATAACTTATATGTATACTTTGTGGTGGGTGGGGACATCCATAGATGTATGCAGAGAGATGGGTTAATATTTTTGGTATTCTACATGGTGGATTCTTAACTAATTGATGTCAAAGTCATTATGTTGAGACCCTATCAATATTTTAAAGGGTGTCCTGAGGATGGGTTGTAATTGAGGTGGATTCATGTGAGTTGGTTGTTTCATTATTGGTGGATAGATTCATATGAGTGATTTCAATTTAAGTACCTTAAATACCATTTTGGCATCACATAAGATGTGCTCTCGACATCAATTATATGAATCCAATTTGTGAGAGCTCTAAGGTGTGAGGGTGATTTAGGCTGACCTAATTTAGGTGATTTAGACACTATTCTATTGACTAAGATGTACCATGTGATCTTATTTTTATATGTAGATGATGTTGGGTATACACTAGTATATACCTAATGGTGGATGGTACATATGTGGCCCATATTATTTCTTGTTGTAGTAGGGTGGTCCTAAGGCATAAGGTGAAGGAGATGTGGGTGGAATAATAATTGATAGTGCTCATGATCCTCTTGTGAGTATGCATATATATTGAGAGTATTTTCATAGTTATTAGTTAGTTTGATAGCTTTGATATTGAAAACATGTATTATTTATTTTTTAAGGGATAACAAATATTGTATTACTATCATAGAGGCATCCCTAGAAATTTTGTCATGACATATATCATGCAAGGTAGTTATTGGTGGGTTATTTTAGTATTCCATGGATATTAGAGGTGATCATGGACCTTATATGATTGAAAAAAAATATTCACATATACATATGTAGTGGCTGCATAAGAGCATGATGACTTAAGAGATGAGTGAGATGTGGTGATCATCGAGTGAGACTAGCTTAGGGTAGAGTTGACAAGACATCAAATACCCCTCCTACTCTAATTATGGACTTAGGTCCAAACATATTGATAGAGAATGTATAATTATAACATGAATATGTGGATTTATAAGCACAATTGGTTATATATGTGAATCATGAGAGGAGGAGTCATTCTCACTTGAAGTCATGACATAATGATAATAGAGCCTTATCTTCATGATCCCCCTTATTGATTAACAAGGATGCCGATAGGGATGTAATTAGAGATGCATCTAGTGAGGACCTAGTTATTAAGTGACTTTACATATGTTGTAGTTGTATCATGTTAAAAATTTATTTTTTATATACATATATAGACTTTTTAATGTCTTCTTTCTTATATTGTGCTTATGTGAAATTGATATCACATATGTTTTTAAGAGTTTTTTAATTTTGATAATTGGGATCATGTGATGGCATTAATACTTAATATTTTGATATATTTCATTGTGATCTTATATATAAAACAATGTGTTAATAATATTTTACTTTAATTTGTGACACTTTTATAATTGATTTAATTGAGAATATTAAAATGATCTAACTACCCCAATGCAAATAAATTTTTTGCACCATAGTGATTGTTATTTATAGTTATATTTTGATATTGAATCTTTGGCTCTGTATTCTTAGAGATCATCATTGCTTGAGGTTGATAATATTTTAATATATATGAATTATGCATTACATGTTAATATCTCTGATATGAAGTTAAGTGATATTAATTTGGTACCCATGTTTGTGTAATTCAAGATGTAAGTTTATTATGAATCACATTGTCCTTCATGATTGTTCTACTATTTTGAAATGTTAATAAACCATGTTTAAAAGTAAAAGGTAATCTTATGTTATCCTTATTCATTTTAGAAATTCTTTTTTTGTAACCATTGTTATCCCAAAACTACATTTCCTTATGAAAGAGTATATTGTACAATAAATAATGTATTCACTATCTTGAACCCTAAAGTTATCAATTAAAAATATGTCCCATATCAAAACCATGATATGTGTGTGTTTCAAGTCTTTTTCACTATATCACACACTTTGTATAATTTTTATTGTAGCAATACATTGTTGCATATTATTACAATAATGTCTTCTTTGTATGCACTATTGATGAGATCTCAAGTGATCATTAGTTCTTTCTCAAAAGTATTCTGATGCAGGAGCATCTTGGGAGTGCTTAGATGTGCTAGGAATATGGATAAAGGTTTCCCTCCAAAACATTGTAATTCAAAAAAATTCAAATCATGTACACTTGTCAAGAGGAGAAGGATAGGCCTATTTGAGTGTTGAAAAGGTAAAATTTAGTTATTTTAGACTAAAAAGAGGTTGATAACCTTGTTACAATGTAAAATCAGGGGAATCAAGCCATAAGTGGCGTAGGTTAGATGGTAGTTGAATAATTCTATGTTTAAAAGCATATTGTTGAGGTTTTTTAGGAGATGGTTGAGTGGTTTTAGTAGTAAATTAGGACTATTTCAATAATGTGAGACCAAGTTTGGGAAGCAAGTCTGGAAAAAGGACTACATATTGATGGATTGTACAAGAATTATTCAAATTGAAATTTGGTGATAATTATTGTATTGTCATGAGTATGATCAATGGAAATACACTTCTCTGGAATTCTGTGATATATGCATTCCTTGTATAGACATAATTTTTTTGACAGGAGGATATATTGCCACAAAATGGTAGATGTTGATTCATAGAATACTAAAGGTTTGGTAGATCGAATCTTATGGTATGAGTGGAGTCATTTTCCAGTTGTTCAAAATTGAAGCTAGTTGATGCAACGAAGAGTGACTAAGGAAGAGTGGAGAGACATGAAGTGAAATGTTTAATAGAGTTCCAGATCTAAAGAATCTTGGTAAGTCAATGAATCTCCATTTGCTTTAAGTAGTTGAGTGACAAAACAATAGTGTAAATAAGGCTTGGGATAGTTTTGGTGCAAGTTGCAGCATTATATTCTGGACTGACTATGAATAGATCGATACCTTCATAAATTTGTTGATAAATTGGTCAATGGAGTTAGATTGGATTTGTAATTATTCAGGAATATGCCATATTGGGATTGCTAAAATGTTATAGATGTTGGTCAAATCTTTGGAAGTATATAGACATCAAATTAATCTTTGAAAACATGGTCATGGGTTCGATTCCCACATATGGCACCATTTCTATTCTAGCACAGAATATAGACATGCAAAGTTGTGATTGAATTCATTGACTCTGTTAATACGGATTCAATTACTATGTTATGAAGTCCAAGATTGTCAATTTTCTGTATATGGTTCATTAGAGATTGTGGTTGCATGTGGATATGACAACCTCAGATTGGTCTTGGACACTGTCATGTTGTTTAATTATATTCCTGTAAAGTAAATCCCACTAATAAATATGCACGTTATATTCTTGGAAGCGCAAAGGAGTCAATGTCGTTGTTTAATTATATATGTCCTATCTGGATGCAGAGATAAACACATATTTGTAGTTTGTTGAAAGTGCAAAATTTGTGAAGCTTTCATTATTTTAGCAAATTCACTTCAAAGCTTTCAAAATTTGATGAATCTTTTGTAAATATTTCATCATTTTTGAGACTTGATTTGCAAAGTTTTGAATTGTTATTTTTTTATCATTTTTGTGAAGAGATCGTGTGCTGTTGAATGGTCACAAATTTATTCAAGGATTTTGTAAAGGTAGAGGAAATAAAGGTATTCAAGGTAGCCTAGTTAAGGGAGCTTTTGCTTATGGCATTACTACTCAGTTCAAAATACTTGTGCCAGGAGCAGTAGATATGAAAGCGCAGGACATTATAGCCATGGAAGAAATATATATGTGGGTGAGTACAGTTTTTGAAAATACACAAACATGAAAACTATATTATTGTAACTCCTATTTTGATAAGGCCTCTAGCCAGGGGAGAACAATATAGCTATTAAAAGGTCTATTTCTCTTGAGAGTGTCATATAGAATGTGTTAGTGTTAATGGATTCTTCATTGGAAGGACAATATGCGAATGATGATGTAACTAAATTAGTTGGACTGGCTGCAAGGTGTTTGCAGTCTATTTATAGTTTACCAATTTTGGTATCAGAGCTAGTAAGCTCTTGGAAAAAGGAAATTTTTTTACTCTTCTAATCAGTTTTTGCGGAGATAATGTACTTTTTGAAGTTGCAAATAGAAGAAAAAAAAGTTTGCAGTGATTGAAGCAAGTGAAGAAGGTAATAAGAAAGTTATTGACAAGTTGTTTTCAAGCTCTTTAAAGACTAATTGTTGTTGTATTGAAGAAGTTGCAGGTTCAAGGTAGTCAAGCCATTGAGGCTTAAGAGGAGAAGAAGCCAAGGAAGTCTTAGGGAAGAGCCAAGAGAAGCTCTAGAAGAAGAGCAAAGTGAATTGCTCAAGAAGAAAAAGAAGATCCAAGAAGAAGCTTGGATAGTTTGCCAAAAGACTAAGGTGAAATAGACTTAGGTGAGGTAAAATATGGAGTTTGAAGAATTGAGAAGAGTGATAGAGGGATTGCCTAGAAGAAACATGAACCAGATAAAGAGAGAGAAACAAGAAAGAGAAAAAAAAAGAGACAAAGAGAGGAAGAGTACCAAAGAGAAGTGAATGAGATAAAAGCAAGGATAGCCATGATAGAAATCATGGTAGAAAATATGGAAAACCCATGGCAAGGATGGAAAATGAAGAAGAAAAGAGTAAGATGGCTAGTTAGATTAGTGATGGAAAGAAGAAGAAGAAGAATGCTAAGAGTTGCCTTAAGGAGAGAGATGAAGAAGTATATAAAAAAGGATAAGCTCAAGAATGAAGAGCTGGGTGAAAAGTTTCAGTTTGAAGAGGAATTTTAGTATGAAGAGGATCAATACTTGGTAGATGAGATAGACCTCATCATTGAAGAAATAGACCAACAACAAGTAATCACTCAGAAGATCAAGTGGCCAAATGTTTTTGTATCTGACATTTCATTTGATGTTTTGTTTACAGGAAAGCAAGTTGAGGAGGAAAGAGAAACATATGATCCAATGAAGGTGCTCATGGATCAAGGAGGTGAAGCAACTCATGAGAGAATGCTTAGACAAGAAGAAGAGGCTTGTTGTAATGCCTCAAGTGATGAAGACATGAAGAAGGATCAGTTAGAACTCCAACATAAAGAATTGATCAAGCAGGAAGAAGAAGTCCTTACTCAAGAGGACAAAAGAAATAAAGAGTTGCATGTTGATGAAGAACAAAGGTATAATGATCAAAATTCAGAATTGGAAAAGATTGAAGATGACAATTTTTAGTTGCATAATGTTGATATAGTTGATTTTGATCAAAATGTACTAATCACTAATGAGGAAGATCTCTTAAAATAAATATGGCAATTTGATCAAGAATTTGCAAGTGAAGGAGAGTTGCTTGATAAGAAACAAGAAGGGGTAGAATAGCTGCAAGAAGAAGATGGAGAGAAGGTTAAATGCTTAGCCTTGACAATTGAGGAAGATATCTTGAAGGAGATAGAAAAACTTAATGGAGAGTTTCTAGTTGAATAACCAAACAAACTTTTTGTCTATCAAAATAAAGAGCAGTTGTTAGAAGAGTTGGCAGTCTTAAAATATGCCATTAACCATGAAGAGAAGAACAAAACTTGTCCTATAATGATATTTTAGGAGGTAGAACATTGCTGTGAAGAAGAAATGAAGACAAAAGACCAAGAAGTCATACTTGAGCAGCAAGTATGGGTTTAAAAATTTGGAGAGACCTAAGGTTCTCAAATTTTTGCTTCTAATTTTGCTTTGAATGGTGATTATACAGGTTTGCTTGATAAGGAGGTCAAGTACTTAGAGAAGAGAGCTCTTCTAAGAGCTCAAGAAGAGAGAATGGAAATTGCTATCCTCATTCAAGAGGATGAATATGTAAAGAAGAAGGCTGCAAAGAAGATGAAGAGACATCAAGATGTACTTTGGAAGGAAAAGACAACAAGCAAAAATAGACACAAGTGTGGTAGTCAAGAACATGCACATTTGTATGAAAAATTGAATGAAGAAGACATTTGTTTTGTAAAAGTTTTACCTTTGTAAATGGGCAAACAAATGAAACTCATAAGCAGGAGCTCATGAAACTTTTTAAGCCCAGGAATCGGATGCAGGAGCATCTTGGGAGTGCTTAGATGTGCTAGGAATATGGATAAAGGTTTCCCTCCAAAACATTGTAATTCAAAAAAATTCAAATCATGTACACTTGTCAAGAGGAGAAGGATAGGCCTATTTGAGTGTTGAAAAGGTAAAATTTAGTTATTTTAGACTAAAAAGAGGTTGATAACCTTGTTACCATGTAAAATCAGGAAAATCAAGCCATAAGTGGCATAGGTTAGATGGTAGTTGAATAATTCTATGTTTAAAAGCATATTGTTGAGGTTTTTTAGGAGATGGTTGAGTGGTTTTAGTAGTAAATTAGGACTATTTCAATAATGTGAGACCAAGTTTGGGAAGCAAGTCCGGAAAAAGGACTGCATATTGATGGATTATACAAGAATTATTCAAATTGAAATTCGGTGATAATTATTGTATTGTCATGAGTATGATCAATGGGAATACACTTCTCTGGAATTCTATGATATATGCATTCCTTGTATAGACATAATTTTGTTGACAGGAGGATATATTGCCATGAAATGGTAGATGTTGATTCATAGAATACTTAAGGTTTGGCAGATCGAATCTTATGCTATGAGTGGAGTCATTTTCTAGTTGTTCAAAATTGAAACCAGTTGATGCAATGAAGAGAGACTAAGGAAGAGTGGAGAGACATGAAGTGAAATGTTTAATAGAGTTCCAGATCTAAAGAATCTTGGTAAGTCAATGAATCTCCATTTGTTTTAAGTAGTTGAGTGACAAAACAATAGTGTAAATAAGGCTTGGGGTAGTTTTGGTGCAAGTTGCAACATTATATTTTGGACCGACTATGAATAGATCGATACCTTCAGAAATTTGTTGATAAATTGGTTAATGGAGTTAGATTGGATTTGTAATTCTTTAGGAATATGCCATATTGGGATTGCTAAAATGTTATAGATGTTGGTCAAATCTTTGGAAATATACAGACATCAAATTAATCTTTGAAAATGTGGTCATGGGTTCGATTGCCACAGATGGCACCATTTATATTCTAGAACAAAATATAGACATGCAAAGTTGTGATTGAATTCATTGAATCTATTAATATGGATTCAATTACTGTGTTATGAAGTCCAAGATTGTCAATTTTTTGTATATGGTTCGTTGGAGATTGTGGTTGCATGTGGATATGACAGCCTCAGATTGGTCTTGGACGTCGTCGTGTTGTTTAATTATATTCTTGGAAAGTAAATCCCACTAATAAATAATACACGTTGTATTCTTAGAAGTGTAGAGGAGTCAATATCATTGTTTAATTATATATGTCCTATCTGGACACAGAGATAAACACATATTTGTAGTTTATTGAAAGTGCAAAATTTGTGAAGGTTTCATTATTTTAGCGAATTCACTTCAAAGCTTTCAAAATTTGATGAATCTTTTGTAAAGATTTTGTCATTTTTGAGACTTGATTTGCAAAGTTCTGAATTGCTATTTTTTAATCATTTTTGTGAAGAGATCGTGTGATGTTGAATGGTCACAAATTTATTCAAGGATTTTGTAAAGGTAGAGGAAATAAAGGTATTCACGGTGGCTGAGTTGAGGGAGCTTTTGATTCTAGCGTTACTACTCAGTTCAAAATACTTGTGCCAGGAGCAGTAGATATGAAAGTGCAGGACGTTATAGCCATGGAATAAATATATATGTGGGTGAGTACAGTTTTTGAAAATACACAAACTTGAAAACTATATTGTTGTAATTTCTCCTATTTTGATAAGGCCTCTGGCCAGGGGAGAACAATATAGATATTAAAAGGTTTATTTCTCCTGAGAGTGTCATATAGAATGTGTTAGTGCTAATGGATTCTTCATTGGAAGGACAATATGTGAATGATGATGCAACTAAATTAGTTGGACTGGCTGCAAGGTGTTTGCAGTCTATTGATAGTGCACCATATTCTAGGATATCTTGGTCTTTGTAGAAGATGTAGGAGAATATGAAGGAATTGATTTTGTTATCTTGTTTTCCAATTTTGTAAATGTGATAATGTATTTATCTACAAGTTATGATATATTTTCGTACAATGCATAAAAATAATTATCTTGATGTTCATTTATACCATAATAAGTGAAAAATGGCTTACGTTTTACATACTCAAGATGATGAGCAGGATGATAGTAATTAGGAAGAATATTGATTAACTTCTTTCCAATAATATTTTTAGAATATCATGTGGTTTATCTCTAAATATATCAAAATGAAGAGGTTACCTCTTAAAGAAAGTAGATTTGTTCACACTAGGCAGTGCTATGTAAATTGGTTCTATCCCTTTATTGACTACCTTAACTTGTTCTTCCTTGGTTATAATTATTATCATTGATTCATCCATATTATGATAGAATTTAATTAGAATAATTATTTTAGATGTTAAAATTGATTCTATTATTTTATTGGTAAATTCCTTATTATGTTAAGATGGGCTTGATCTATTTGTATTGGTAGCCTTATGTGTGTCATAATTAAAGTCACATGCATATTTGAACACATAAATGTATAAATTATCAAAATAAGTATAAAATGTATGCATGGATATTTATTTGAGTGGAGATAAAAGACCCCATATTTAAGATGAATTGGTTTTCCAAATCCAGGGGTTGATATGTTAAATAATGCAACATAATTTTGAATCATAAAATGTAATCTTCAATAAGCTCATCATGGCCCTATTAAAAACTTTGTAGAATTTATAATTATAATTTAGGTACCATGTATTTGTGATAATATAATAATCACACATTTAATATTTTTAAGTTAGGTAAACAACCACCAGGTAGACTATAAAATCAATTCAAGACATCTTTTGTGAGGCTTATATGAATTTTTTTAGTAAAATGCGTCCATCATTACCCCATTCTCCAAAATAAAGTGTATATTGAGTTAAATGAATACAATAATCTCTAAGACCATCAAACAAGGGTAGTATGGATATAAAAAAATACTTTGGATTTTGATGTTCATATATAACTCATGTAAGACATTATCCTGAAACGACATTATCTTTAATATTAGCGCAACATGATCTAGTTTTCAAAGTGAGATGATGTACTTGAATTTGAAGATCAATAATAACACGCATCATGGACACAATATAAATAGTATGGATATTAGTGTTTTGGAAAGGCTCACTCATGGGTTGTAATTGATCATCAAATTAAAACATTGGTATGATAAGATCATGACAAATATCATTTCATGGCTTAGGATTGCATTTTAAGATTAAAAAAGTGCATATTTTAGAATCATTGAATATCTTATCACCTTAAATTTATATAGGAGGAAGAACATCACATTAAATTTCATTATTATTTTTTACTTAGGAGAGGAGTGAGATTCATCTTAGGTAATGTTATCATGAAACCCATATTATATGGGTATAACATGCCTATCTTGAGAATCTTTTCACATTGTTACATTATCATTACTTTGTAAAGATAAAGTAATAATATTTATTTTTATTTTTATATCATATTCATTTATATATTTTGATATTCCAAGAGAAGGGTAAGAAGTATCACATTCATTATATTATGTTTTTAAGAGTTTTTTCATTTTGATAATTGGGATCATGTGATGATATTACTAATTAGTATTTTGATATATTTCACTATGATCTTATATACAAAATAATGTGTTACTTATATTGTACTTTAATTTGTGACACTGTTATAATTTATTTAATTGAGAATCATAAAATGAGCTAACCACCCTAATCTAAATAAAAATTATGCACCCTAGTGATTGATATTTATAGTTACCTTTTGATATCAAATCTTTGGCTCTATATTATTATAAATAGTCACACATGTATTAGTTCCTTGTGCTACTCATGATTGATAATATTTTGGTATATATGAAGTATGTATTACATGTTCATATATTTTCTATGAATTTAAGTGATTTTGATTTGATATCATTGTCTATGTAATTTAAGATGTAACTATAGATACCTAAAACTAGCCACATCTGGCCTTTGCCTGAACTTTAGACTAATTCCTACCAACCATTGCAAATTAAGCTTAGGAATTACTGAATATCCCAAATTTGGTTGTGCATGATTCATCAAATCTTAAAATCATGTTAAGGCATCCCTATTTGGGGTACTATCCCAAATACAATAATAACCTCTCATGGATTAATCCCCAATCACCTTGCAACATAATAAATGCCAATTTGGCTTATGGACCTATTAAGTGGGGCACTTGCACACTTAATTAAATCTTGAAAGAGCTAAATAGACAATCAAAATCAATTAAATAAATTAAAAAATATTAAATTCTTAGTTAAATTATCCATTTGAAATTAATAAATATCTCAAAAAGAAAATTTCAATAATCAAAATATCCTAGCCTTTCATCATTATCTTTATGAGTTATCAAAATATCCCAAAATGTCTAAATTTAGAACTATGAATAGTAACTAAAAGTCATAATTGTATGATAAATATTAATTTAATTGGAGTTATTCTCAACTCAACATTATAATTTGAGAACTATGACTAGTAACTGAAAGTCATAATTGCATGACAACTTTTAACTCAACTCAACCTTAACTCACCTTGTGTGAAAATTAAATCTTAAAGTTAATATTCAATGTGTTAGGATTCAATGTGCTCATATATTTTATGATACTAACACAATAATAAACTCTCCTATATGGATTCATTATTCACATAATGGCATCCCTGGTGGGACAAATAATGAGGTAGTTATTATGGCTTTTAGTGTTGATGCAGGAACATCTTGAAAAATATGTACATATGGTAGTGGTCAATGGTGTCAATTGACTTAGAGGTCTTTAGAAGTCATTTAAATCTCAATAAGTATTTATTGAGGAATTTATAACTTGTTTTAAGTCATATAGACTTTGGAGTGTTTCCCTCCAAATGACATCAATTTAAATTCTCAAATGTAACTATGTAGATTTGTGTATGGTTTATAATAAACCATGATTCCTAGAGGTATTTTAGGAGTACACTATGTAGATAGGAATGTTATAAGGCTATTTTTATATTATAATCATCCATAAGGATTAAAAATGAATTTGTAATAGCTAGATAGGTCCATGGAGTTGAAGTATTATATTAAGTCAAAGTAGTTAAGGAAGAATATCATGCAAAGATTGGTCAATTCTAGGTTTGAAGAAACCTTCAACCACTTGATAAGCATTGATCCTAATGATAAGGAGACATGTAAGGTTGAATAAAAGCATAAAATGACTATTTATTCATCATTATGAGACTAATGAAGTGTTTCAATCTAGAATAGAAGTTTGAGTGGTTTTGTAAAAGTCATTTCTTATGTAAATAAAGGTGTGTGGTTCAAGAATTTATTGTGTTCACTTAGTCTCTATGTGTATGGATAATTTCAAGGTAGTTTATAGTGTGTTCTCACTCAAATCATAAGTTCTTGTTATTAAGTTATTTTCCAAATTCTCAAAATATTCTATTGAGCATGCACATTCAATTATGGAGGTCTAGTTATACTTGAAAATCTTTACATAAAGTCTTTTTGACTATTGGAATAGGTGAAAAGATATATTAAGAATAATATACAATTTTTGGATATTTAAAAAGCTTATCAAAACTCTACAAACAATCATCAACATATTTTGATCTTTTTGGCTTGGGGATTATTGATACTTGTGGAAATCTTACCTTCAAACCTACAAAGATGGTTTTGTCCTCAGCATAGAGCCCAAAGTAGTAGTGACTAGGCTCTTAGTTTTAAATTGTATAGTGGTCTAAATCATAGTTTGTATGTAACACTATATTGCATGTGTAAGGAAGATAAAGCTTTTCAGATAAGACCATCTAAAAAATAGATTTTAATATTCGGACTAGCACATTTCCCTACATGTTGTAGATATATAGTAGATCAGATTTGTTTCTTGAGTCTATATATGTTGTATCTTCATTTTCATTATATAAATCATCTCCATAGGATTCCTAATTTGGTCCGTGTGGATTCCAAGTGTTACATGGTAGTTTTTTGCATCTCTCTAAATAAAACAATGTTAGAGGGCATTTTCATATTGTCACAAGATATAATGAGTTTTAAATACCATTCAACATCTAATTTGGTCTATATAGATCATAAGTGATTATATAAGCTTGTATATATCTACTTCATGAATATCTATGAAACTTGTATGAAGGTGCAAGGGGTAAACTAAGTTTTCATTGATTGTAATATAGAAAAGAATCTTATGGTAATATGTAGATGAGTGAGAAAAGGATTAAAGAAAAGGTCTTATTATAAATAAGAAACTCATTGGTCTCAATACCAATCTAAGAAATAACCAGATCTCCAAATAGGCTTGAAATAAGATTATAGAGAAGCAAATAGAATTCTAGTCTCATATGAATAATTAATTTTGTCAAAGTTTGAATTCTGAGGTTAGACAAGGTTATAAAAAGAGTTGGTAAGCCTTGTAAAGCATAAAAAGAAATAATATTCTCATTAGTTTTATCAAAACCAATAGTGTTAAGGAAATATATTAACTATAGAGGGTATTTTAATAGAAAATGTGAGTAAGGCTACCTCAATGAACACATGATTTGTAAATTTGGTTAAAAGGAAAAAACATCATTAGATAAAATAAATTGAATAAGTTCAATCTATTATAGATTGAATCTATTTTAATTCAAGTACAAAAATCTAGGGATAAGATTTATTAAAAAATGACAAGAGTGTCATAAATTTTGGTATCAAAGCTTAGATGTAGATCAGGTAAATTAGAAGACTTGGTAATCCACTTGTGAATCATAAGAATATGAGCAGGATAATTTATACTAGGTTTAAGACAGAGAGCACACAACATAAAGCATAACTTAGGGGAGAAGGTATCCTATTGATCTATTTGAAATTTTGAAGATTGCATATTGTAAGAAGTTGATATAAATTTTATTTTGTGAAAAAATTATATTAGAGAAGAATTACAAGTTGTAGTGTTGAAGGTCTTGTAGGGAAGTTGTGGTTCTAGCAATTGTAAGCCATTAAGGCTTAAGAGGGATAATAAGCCAAGGAAAGATTAAGTATAGAGAGAGTTCAGAGGAAGCTCAAGAAAAGATCTCAGAGAAGATCAAGTGGAGAGCATAGATGTTGCTTAGTGTAGATCCAAGAAATAATACTTGGATAGGGAAAGTCAAAAGACGAGAGTGAAATAGATCTAGGTGAGACTTGGAGAAATTTATCAAGAGACCAAGGAGTTGGTTAAGACAAAAGGTATAGTGAGAAAGAGATAAAATAAGATGGAAGAACTGATAAGGGATAACCAAAATAAAAAGAAGAGTAACCTAGTGAAGGAAGGGTTAATAAGTGAAAGTGAAATACAAGAGTTGAAAGAGAGGATAGAGAAGTTATAGCTCATGATGGAGCACTTATAAGAGAGTGGAAGTGAGAAGTTGACAATATAGATAAAGAAATAGGCAAGGTGGCTAGTAAAGAAACTTATGGAAAGAAATAAAAGACATCACATGATCAGAAATATGATAAAATAGATAAAGGTATTGGAGACTTGCTCTTAGGAAGAAGATAGAGCAGAAGCAATCAAGCCTCAAATTTTTAGTTCTAATCTTTTGTGTGAATGTATGTTTGCATGTATAATGGAAGAAGAAGATAGTGCTTGAGATGAAGCATTTTATTTTGAAAATATATTAATGAATCTTAAATTATTAGCTTTAAGGTGCAACAAGAATAAGAGGAAGAGAGCAAAAAAGTTCTGATTGTGAAGAGCTCAAGCAGGGATGAAGAATAAGTTATAGATGCATTTTTAGCATCTATTGAAGATGACACATGTGAATAATGGCTTGATACAAGTAGTTAAGAAAATGAAAAAAAAGAAAAAGTCATGGATGAAAGACTTAGTTCACAAACATATGAAGATAATAGATTGAAGTCAATAAACAAAGAAATGTAAAATAAGGAGTTGTAAGGAGATAATACCAACAATATGAAATAAGGTATATTTGTTCATCATTTGGTAAATCTGTTATGTGTATTTTTATGGTAATTTTGGACATCACACATGTTTAATAACTATGTAAAGAGTTATGTCAAGGAAATATATGCCAATGAACAAGTCTTTTTGAGGACAAAAGGAAGGAATTTTGACCTTGCATCAGGTGCAGTAATGAAAATCAAAGCAATGATGGATTTTGATAAAAGAGGAATAAAATCAACATCAATAATGAAGGTGAAAAAGAATGAAGAATTGTTGAGAGATATGCAAGAAAATTTATAGAGAAATAAGCAATGGAAGAAGTAGGTAAATAATGTTTTCAAATGGGTAAACTATAATTTGAAAATTTAGTTGAATATGTTGAATGTATATAGAATGAGAAACATAACAAAGATGTAAACATGGAAAAAATTGGGTAAGCTAGCAGTTGTAGTTAGATGGACAATGAATTATCAATATGATAGGGGAAAGCATCATAACAGGTATAAATTTTTGTTTAAATCATGGAAGTTAAATGCATTTTCATTATTTTTGATAAAGGCAAGTAGCAGGAAAACAAAATACAAGGTATAATCATGAAGAAAGAATTCAAAGGAAATCCATAATATGGTTTAAATATATAGATATACAGGGATGAGTTTATGGTAGGTAAGGCATTGTAAGAGAGCCATAAACAAGTTAATGAAGTGAACCACTTAATTGAAGAAGGTATACACCAAATAAGTAAGCCATGGGATTTAAGATAAGATAGACCAAATAAGAATAATGTTGAAGAAAATACAAGCATGCCATGAACATGTTGTCTAAAGACTAGAGTATCAAGGACTCACAAACAACAATTCATGAGTTATCTTTCTTTTTACCCCAATGGTTTGATGCAGGAGCATCCTAAAAAGTATGTAAATATGGTATTGTTCAATGGTGTCAATTGTATTAGAGGTATTCAATAGTCATTTTAGTCTCAATAAGTCTTTATTGAGGCATTTAGAACTTGTTTTAAGTCATATAAACGTTAAAGTGTTTCCCTCCAAATGTTATCAATTTAAATTGTCAAATGTAACTATGTAGATTTGTGTATGGTTTATTATAAACCATGATTCCTAGAGGTATTTTAGGTGTATCCTATGTAGATAGGAATGTTATAAGTCTTTTGAGATTATAATCATTCATAATGATTAAAAATGAATTTGTAACAACTAGATAGGTCCATGGAGTTGAATTACTATATTGAGTCAAAGCGGTTAAGGAAGAATCTCATGCAAAGATTGGTCAATTAAAAGTTTGAATAAACCTTCAACCACTTGATAAACATCAATCCTACTGATAATGAGGCATTCAAGGTTGAATACAAGCATAAAATGACTAGTTGTTCATCATTATGAGACTAATGAAGAGTTGCAGTCTAGAATAGAAGTTTGAATGGTTTTGTAAAAGTCATTTCTTATGTAAATAAAGATGTGTGGTTCAAGAATTTGTTGTGTTCACTTAGTCTCTTTATGTATGGATAAATTCAAGGTATTTTTATAGTGCATTCTCAATTGAATCGTAAGTTCTCGTTATTAATATATTTTACAAATTATCAAAATATTCTATTGAACATGCATAATTGATTATAAAGGCCTGGTTATACCTAAAAATATTTACATAAAGTATTTTTGACTATTAGAATAAGTGAACAAATATTTTAAAACTAGGATTAAATTATTGGATCTTTAAAAAGTCTATCAAAACTCTATAAACAATCATCAAATAACTTTTAGTCTTGCTAGCTTGGGGATTATTGATACTTGTGGCAATCTTAACTTCAAACCTTCATTGATGATTTTGTAATTGACATACAACCCAAAGTAGTAGTGACTAGGATCTCAGTTGTAAATTGTATAGGTGCATAAAATTGGTCTGAATCATAGTTTGCATGTAAAACTATCTTTCATGTGTAAGGAAGAGCAATATTTTTAGATAAGACCCTTTGAAAAATAGATTTAAATATTTGGACTAGCACATTGCCTTGTATTTTTTAGACATGTATCATATCGGATTTATTTCTTGAGTCTATATATGTTGTATCACCATTTTATTTATATAAATCATCTCCATAGGATTTCTGATTTGGTCCATGTTAACACCAAGTGTTACATGGTAGTTCTATGCATCTCTCTAAATAAATATATGTTAGATAGAGTTTTAATATCATCATAGGATATAATGAGTTTTCAATACCATTAAACATATAATTTTGTATATATAGACCATAAGTTATTTTATAAGCTTGTAATATCTACTTCATGAATATCTTTGAAACCTATATGAAGGTGCAAGGAGTGAACTAAGTTATCATTGAATGTAATATAGAAAATAATCTTATGGTAATATGTAGATGAGTGGGGAAATTATTAAATAAAAGATATTATTAAAAATAAGAAATTCATTGGTCTCAAGACCAATCTAAGAAATAACCAGACCTTCAAATAGGCTTAAAATAATATTACAAAGAACCAAATAGAATTCTAGTCTCACATAAATAATTCGTTTTGTCAAAATTTAAATTATGAGGTTAAAAAAGGGTATAAAAAGAGTTGCTAAGCCTTTTGAATAATGAAAGTATAGAATATTCTCATTGGTTTTATAAAAACCAATAGTTTTAAGGAAATAAATTGACTATAGAGGGTATTATGATAGGGATTGTGAATAAGTCTACCTCAATAAACACATGATTTGTAAATTTGGTTAAAAGGAGAAAGCATAATTAGATAAAAGAAATTTAATAAGTTAAATATATTGTATATTGAATATATTTTAATTCAAGTTCAAAAATATTGGGATCAGATTTATAAAAAAAATGACAAGAGTGTCATCAAGTGCATTTTGTCAGGATTTTCTATTTTCCTATTAAAAATGGCTGATATAGAGATAATAGATTTTTTTATTAACTATTTTTATCTGAATTTTTTTAATAAAGGTGGACCTTGTACCTATGAACAACCTCCCAAATTTTTGTGAAGAACTAGTGTATAGTTTAGAAGTTATGATCAAAACACTGACCACCACTTTCATTTTTTGTTTTTCTGCTAAAAAAGGCTCTAATTTTTAATCTATTTAATTTTTTTATTATTTTTTAATAGATTTTTATTACTAGATCCATCCTAATTATCTCAAAATTTTATTAAAATATATTTTGTAGTTTAGAAGTTATGACTCTTTTAGTGACTATCTATTTTTTTTGAATAAATGGTCGTTAAAATAATCATATTTTTTTATCCATATACTATTTTTCTAAATTTTTTATAGGTTGTGTGCATTAGTTTTATCTAAATTATATATAAATTTCATCAAAATAAAACTTCTAATTTTTGAGATATCATTATTTTACAGTCCCTTTTATTTGTTAATTTTTGTTTTAGTTATTTTCTAATTTTGTTTTAAATTTGCAAGTTTTTTTTTAATAACTTGTAGGTATTTGTTATTTAAGATCTTTACAATATTTTGATTTTATAGGTTTTGATTTTTAAATATTTCCCAAAATAAAAAAAAATAGCAAAACCCTCTGAAAATTGTAGGACATAAGCTGGAAAAAGGCACAAATTTGCAAATGGTTGTCTTGAATACTTTATTTGGTGCCTAAAAAGAAGTTAGATGTTTTGTACTTAGTTGTTTGTGAAAGGTTTTTACAAGTTTTAAACTAAGGCCAAGAGACTAAAATTTCATGAACATTTCCCTTTGGTGCGTTAGAATAAACACTCACACTTAGATTACATATTCTTAAGTGTGTTTTTGTTTTATGCTTGTTCTTTCAAAGTTGTTTGTTTTCAAAAAATGATTTATGAATGTATGCTCTCATCTGTCCCATCTAGGTAACTTAGGTGACCAAAATTGATATTTATTTGCATTTGCGTCTTTCCCAAAGGCATGAAAAATAACATCATTAAGGCTCTCTTTAAATACATATGGTTTGGGTGGTCTAAACGTGACCCTAAAGTCTTTTCACTTATCTATTATTTTTATGCATTTTGGCTTATGAGTGAGAGATCACTTCTCCCTCACAATTTCTCTAGGGGTGAATTGATATGGGGTTTAATCTCTTATCATCTTACCAACCCAACTCAATATTGGGGTATATAAATAAAGGCATTAGACACTATGATTACCAGGGGTCTGAGTGACTAGCCTCTTCGATCATAATGAAAACCTGAGTGAGGTCTAGCTAACTAGGGAATTCCACTAAGAAGTAAAAGAATAGAATCACTATGGAAAGGAATAGAATCTTGGATAGTAAGTTAGCTGGTATGAACTCAATTGATGTGATTGCATCTTTAGTGTTAACCACACTTAGGATCATCTAGAAATGTGTGAAACTTATAGTTTTAGACAACCCCACTTACCACAGACATACTGTTGATGTAGGGTGAATATCTCAAAATTTTGTGTCACCGTAAAAACTTTTGAGAGAAGAGGGGGATTAAAAACCCTACTTTTCATGCATTTTTTAATTTTTGGATTAATAATTAAAATCCTATCAAGAGCAAGTATATAGATAAAATTTGACAATATGATGTAACTTTATCAGTTTTAGGATTTAGGATGTCATTTTATCCTTTTTTACATGGTTTAGAGTCTAAATATATTTATTTATCTTCCCACATCAAAAATTAGTTTGAATTATACATCATTCCTTTGTTTGAGGAGGTGTCATGCTGTCCATTTGAAACCATACCTTTGCCTTAGTCTTTTTACAAAATGTTTTCATGTGTGTGTCACTTGGTTGACAAGGGTAACATTACACTACCCAATTCTTTCCAAGTTGTGTGCCATTGAGTCTTAAAACAAACCATTGATCACATATTTAGAGTACAATGTCATTGTTATGCTATTAAAATAATTTCAAAGACTTGTTTGCCTTATGCTAAATTCCCATTTTCAAAATCTAAGCCACGTGTGCCTTTTCAAATCTTTGCCTAGTGTTGTTATACTATCCATTCTTGTCTAGCTTGTTATTTTTTTAAAGATGCCTAGTTTTCCAAGTTGAGTTTAATTAGCCTTGACAAGTTTAAACCCAAACATTGATTGATTTCTAATTGTGCCTTGTGTCATTTTGGCATAGATATTAATCTTTCTCTTTTGGGTGGGTTGTGTAACTTATGTTAATTCTTTATTCAATTTAAAAATTATTTTTTGCACCTAGGTTTGGGGGAAATAGGCTATCTTCTATGTGCCTAGAGTTTCATGCCTTATACAAATTGACCAAGTTCATGTTTCAATCTAAGTTCCTATTTTATGCTAAAGTGTTTCTGATTTGTTAGATTAAATATCATAACTTATTTTGATTAAAGTATAGCTTTTGTGCCTTTTCCAAAAGACATAAAACATACCTATTTTAAGCCTAGCTTTTATGCCTTTTCAAAAAGACCTAGCACAATCCTATTTTGAGCCTTCTCCAAAATACCTAGAAACTTTTATTTTCCTTAGATTAGACTTGTTTGGAACACTTTATACCTAGAGTTTGGTATTCCATTTTTAGTTCATCCACTTGACATTTGATGTTAGATTATTGCTACCAAGTTTTATCATATACCATTTTAGAGATACAACTCCACCCCTAAACCAAGTTAGAATATGTTTGGACCATTTATCCTTTGGACCTTATTTTTTAGAGTTTGTATAAATCTAGGCCTTTTGAGAAATGTTCATCATTGATGTGGATGTCTTATTATACTCATAATTAAGCCATTTACAATCCAAGTTATGATACTGTGGTCATAAAAATTGACTTTGATCAAGACCCCTATGATGAAGAGTGGTTTGTGAGATGGATCGTTATCCTTCTTACAATACCCAATATGGGGAATAAACATAAGATCCTCAAGAGTAGTATGAGGTGATAACTTCTTTGGGTTGGTTAACATAGAATGTTCACCCTTTTACCACTCATGGTACCTGATCGCCCACCTATACCATTAACCCTCCTTCAGATTGTGTGAGCCTTAAAACTCCATAATGTCTAAGGATTACCATTCTAAGACATCATCCTTTGGCCTGTGTGAGCAATCAAGCTTCACAATGCCCTATCATTTCTATATTAGGGCCTTGTCCTTTGGCTTATGATATCAACCAAGCTTCATAATAACCTACCATTACCATTATATGACCTTATCATTTGGCTCATGATATCAACCAAGATTTACAACTCCATACCATTACCATCTAGGCCCTCATCGTTTAGCTCACAATAACAACCAAGGTTTGTAATGCCCCACCATTACTATTCTAGGACCTCATCTTTTGACTTGTGAAAGTAACCAAGCTTCATAATGCCCTACCATTACTATTTTAGGACCTCATCCTTTGGATCATGATAACAACCAAGATTTGAAATGCCCTACCATTACAATTCCAAGCCCTCATCCTTTAAATCTTGATAGCAACAAAGATTTTTAATGCCCTACCATTACTATTCCAAGACATCATCCTTTGGCTTGTGTAAGCAACCAAGATTCACAATGCCCTACCATAACTATTCTAAGATCTTTTCCTTTATATTGTGATATAATCCAAGCTTGTCAATGCCCTACCATTACCATTCTAGGCCCGTCCAAGTATGGTAGCTCATTCTCCCAATAAGGTTATGGAATCATGACTCCATGGGTCATAAGTACTATCTTAGGCTAGTAACCAACCTTTTTTAAGACTACCATTACCCAACCAATAGCCATTATTCATATGTTTCCAACATTCCCTCACTTTAAAAAATCCATGTCAATCATTGAGCCATAACCAAGCTAATCAGTACCTCTCTAATAGAGCCAATCATTTGAAGACCACGATATGTTTAAAATTGGTATTTTACAACTAATTGTCAACCAAGGCCAAGAGAACCAATCAATCTATGATTTTTTTATTGAATCACATAATTATGACAAGTCAACCTATGATGAATCACCTTTTTATACTATCCACATTATCAAGGAGTCTCACTCTGATAAGCCAGTCTTTACTGAGTCACTTCTCAATGATTATAACCATCTTTAGGAAAATCATTATCTTTACCATTATCCTATTTTTAAAGAGCCTCCCTTTGACAAGCCAGTCTTTATGGAGTTGTCTCTTGACCTTTTTCCCATCGTTGAGGAGTCTCACTTTAACAAATTAGTCTCTATAAAATCCTTTTAAGCTGAGCCTATTTTAAAAGATCCCATTATGTCATCATAGGCCATTAATTATCCAATACCAAACATTCAACAAGATAATATTATAGTAGCATCCGCAATTAAATAAGAATCAAAATTAAAGTTAGGTTTTATTCTTAAACTGGCATCAAATTTAACATCATAAGTAGAATAAACATCAATCTAAACATTGGATTCAGAGTCCCTTGAGTAAGACTCAACTTCAAAATTAGAATATGTTTATGGTTGTTACAATATTGGTTACACATGCTTTGTAGATCAATTTAAATACATTTGTGATCCTTTCATGATTTTTGAGGATGATTATTTCAACATCAACACAAGTCCTCCTAGTATCTTCTAATGAGGATTGTGTTTCCTCTTTCCATTCCATTACCTAGTATCTTCTCGACATACCATTATCACCACCCAATATAGCCATTATATTGACATTCCACCTCCCACAATTTTTGATTGGGACCAAAAAAATCATACCTTGTTGAACTGCATCCATGGTGACATATTAGTTGAAGAATATTAGGGGGACCAAGACCACATTCATGCATAATAAGAACAATATCCTAGTGAAACCTTTTCAGAGGTGCTAGAGGACAATCAAACTATAACCTCAAATCTTATAGTGAAATATTTTTGAAGGTGCTAAAATATAATAAAGGTTAAAAGTTAATGTTCTTCAGTGAAACCTTTTCAGAGGTGTTATGGGACAATCAAGACAAATTTATTAGTGAAAACCTCATTGAGGTGCAAATAGCTGAGCACAATCGCTATTCACTATTTGATAAATAAATTATTAACGATAACATCAATACAACTTCCAATATACAACATAATCATATGGTAGCTACTCTCAGGCCCAAATAATAAATTTTTTTGGTGGTCCCATCGAGAGCATATTTAGAAGTCTTTAGCCTTGGCACATCCAAAGTTATGTCAAATCTGGAAGTAGAAAAATTATGTGTGCCTAAAAACTTGATCTTCATTAATTTCCCAATAATTATACATTCTATTATCATCCACCTTTACATTGTCAAATTAGACCTATCATCCAATATTTATCAATATTTACGAACCATACTTTCCTTTATAGCAACTACAAAGATAACTCATCTTGAAGTTTGAAGGAAATAAAATCAATGACCAATGAAGATCATAAAAACATTATTGGAGTCTAAATATGCAGCCAATTGTTGATAAAACAGTTATTCAGAAGTGGTGTGGGCTATAAATTTACATGATTGATTACTCTAGTTGTATCATATGCTGATTAGGATGTGCATCCCGACATTAATAGGAACAATAGAAGAATTTTCCAAAAACCATACCTTTACCTTACCATTTACCTTTCCTTTTTATTTTTCCATTCTTCTTATCGTTGTTTCATACCCTGCCATTCCCCTTACCTTATCACTTGGGAGTAAAACTATTACCATTATATCCAATTGTCATAACATCACCATCCTTGAATAATTCCATACCCTATATCATCCTATAATATCATCCCTACTAGACCAAAGCCTATTTTTCGCTACCCTACCCAACCCTTTTTTTATCTTGGTTCCTTTGGTTCTTCCTACACCTTCCACGAGGGGATTTCGATCTAGTTTTAACAGTTTCAAATTTTTTTGTTTAAATGACAAACTATGAAAGTAGTGTGATAATAAATTTGAAAAGTTATCTTTCATTTACATTCAACTAGTACCACTGATTATAACCACTTATGGGAAAATTAATATTCTACCTTGTGTTACTAATTATAACTACCTATGGGAAAATTAGCAGCAAAACCCAATGCTATTATTTCCTAATTATAACTTCCTATGGGAAAATTAGGAACAAAACCATTTACCATGTATTTCCACATCACCTTGCCATTACTATTCTAATTTGCCTCAATTTGTGAACTTATTATTACCTAGTGAGATCTCACCACCTTTTATGTAGGCAAAACTACTATGACTCAAGGTCTTAATGGGACTATGTAGGTTATGATTGATTCATGTTGAGGTTAGATTCATCCCCATTTTCCATATGCTCTCACCATTTTGTGAGAACCTAAGCCATGCTCTTGTCTTTTTTTAACTTGTACCATTCTATGTTTTGTAATTCTCAATAGAGTTGAGATACTTAGAAAATTCCAAAAAAATTTCAAAATTATAAAAACATCCAAAATTTTCAAAATTCAAAAACATGTGTCCTATTTAATATAATTAGTCATTCTTGATCCACCCTACTAGCGAAAATCCATTGTTATTTCTAATCCATTCTACTACCATTAGGGGTGTGACCTTCCCTTTGCATGTATCCTTGCTTAGGGGCACCACCTATTTATCCTACCATTGAGCCTTCATGTGTAGGTATTGACTTAGTTGATGTAGGATGATTTTTGTTGATTTTTCTTTCAATATTTTTGTGTGTTTGTTTGTTTGTTTGTTTGCTTATTTGTTTCATTTCATTGTTGTGCCTTGACTTAGTTTATGTGCATTCATTGGGTGATTCCTTGTGCATTATTATTGAGTGTATCCATATTCATACATCGACACTATCATCATGGTTTTTATCATTGGTACACTATTTTAAATTGTTTATTAGAGTGAGAGTTAGTCCTTAAGCACATTTAAGTATCTTATCATGATGTTGTATATCATGGTGCATACCATCATGTGCTATAGTAAAAATCATCTCAAAAAATATTACAAGCAATGGATCCATGGAGAAAATTTTCCTTGGTAACCTTGGTAAATCCTCACACCCTCATAGATCAACTTACTCACTTGACCTTATAGTTGTATCAATGTTAATAAGGATGAGCATCTATGCATTAGTATGTATAATTGAATCATTTCAATTGATCAATTCTTATTATTCCAATCATATCTTTCATCACTTTGTATATCATAGTGTGCATGGTTATTTATGGCTTCTTTAGTCATTAGACCATCACATCTACATTTGTGCTTACTCATCTTTAATCTATGCAACATATTATATCATTGATTTATGCTTTCCACTCTACCATATTGGGGCACAAACAAAAATCATTATTTAATCTAGGTCATCTTAATGATTATAACCACCTATGGAAAATCATTATTTTGACTCATCAGCCCTAACTGGGGCATATGCCATTGACAATGATTATAATTGACTTTGGGAAAATTAGTTTCTCAACCTTTGTTACTAATTATAACCACCTATGGGAAAATTATTACTTATTTTTAAATAAATACATGCAAGCATTACCTCAATTGGATTAATCTTACCCATGGGTTAATTTCATTCTTCTTCTTACTTATTTTTGAGGGACCATCAATCAATCATATGTGTCGACCACTCCCTTGAGGGGGAATATTTAGCTCATTCATTGTCAATGAAGTAGTGGGCATACAAGACCTTTTAATTCTTTGAGAATATGTTACTATGCCTATATCTTGTAATGCCTTCACAAATAGGGGAAAACTATAGACACCTAAAAATAGCCACAAATAGATTTTGCCTAGACTTTAGACTGATTCCTACCAACCATTGAAAATTAAGCCTAAGAATCATTGAATATCCCAAATTTAACCATGCATCATTCATCAAAGCTCAGAATCATGTTGAGGCATCCCTATTTGGGGTACTAGCCTATATACAATAATAACCTTTCACAGATTCATCCCCAATCACCTTGTAATATAACAAATGTCAATTTGGATTCTAGACCTATTAAGTGGGGCACTTACACAATTAAATATTGAAAGAGCTAAAAGGATAATCAAAATTAATTAAATAAATTAAACAATATTAACTGCCTAATTAAATTATCCATTTGAAATTAATAAATATCTAATTTTTTTCCTAAAAATCAAGATATCCTAGCCTTTCATCATTATCTTTATGAGTTGTCAAAATATCCCAAAATATCCCAAAATGTCGAAATTGAGAACTATGATTAGTAATTGAATGTCATAATTGCATGACAACTATTAACTCAACTGGAGTTAGTCATAACTCAACCTTCTAATTTGAGAACTATGACTAGTAACTGAAATTCATAATTGCATGACAACTTTTAACTCAAGTCAACCTTAACTCACCTTGGGTGAGAGTTAATTCCTAAAGTTAAAAATACAAGGCTATGCCCATTCATTTTAAAATAAGCTCTCATAAACCAAATATATAATGCTAATTTGGAGAGAGACAATATTTGTAATAGTGTTATAATGCCAAAATCTTGAGCCAAAGAAATCACAAGCCACATCAAAGCCAATGGTGCCAAGGAGAGAAGGAGCCAAAAAGATTCATTTTCCAAAGAATTATTGATGTACAAGTTGAGCAAGCCACTCAAAAAATCATTGGGAGCTCCCAAGGAAGGTAAAGTATTTGTGTCTTTTATGTTTTAGTTGTGATTTCATCTAGTATTTGTTACCTAAGCTCTCCCTAGTGTCTCGGTTAGAGGTGTTAGGATTCAGTGTGTTTATTTGATTTTATCTTACTAACACGATACCAACCTCCCTTCTATGGATTCCTTGTTCACAATAACTTTATCATGGATCACATTGTCCTTTATGCTTGTTTTACTATTTTGAAATGTTAATAAACCACATTTGAAAGTAAAAGGTAAACTTGTTTTATCCTTATTCATTGTTGCATTCATTTTTTATAACCATTGTTATCACAAAACTAAATTTCCTTATAAAAGAGTATATTATATGATAAATAATGTATTCACTATATTGAGCCCTGGAGTTATCGTTAAAAAATATGTCCCATATCAAATCCATGTGCATGCTTCAAGTTTTTTCACTATATCTAACACTTTGAATAATTTTTATTGTACATGTATTATGTTTTTTTATATTATTAAAAAAATACCTTCTTTGTATGCATTATTGACAAGAGCTCAAATGATCATTGGTTCTTTATCATAAGTATTATGGGATATATTGGTATTCATAGAAGAATATGTAGGAGAATATGAAAGAGCTGATTTTGTTACCATGTTGTCCACTTTTTAAAATGTGATAATAAATTTATATACAATTTGTGATATATTTTCGTACAATGCATAAAAATCATTATCTTGATGTTTGTTTATACTTTGATAAGTGAAAAATGGCTTTCCTTTTACATACTCAAGATGATGAGCAGGATGATAGTAATTAGGAGGAAGGTTGATTAACTTATTTTCCAAAAATGTTTGTATGATATCATGTGGTTGATCTCTAAATCTATCAAATCAAAGATGTTGCCTCTTAATGAAAGTGATTTGTTCACCCTAGGTAGTGTTATGTAAATTGGTTCTATCTTTTTATTGATTACCTTAACTTGTTCTTCCTTGTTTATAATTGTTGTCATTGATTCATCCATATTATGATAGAATTTAATTGGACTATTTATTTTAGATGTTAAACTTTATTTCATTATTTTATTGGTAACTTCCTTATAATGTTAATATGTCCTTGATCCATATGTATTGGTAGCCTTATGTGTGTTAAAATTAAGGTCACATGCATATTTGAACACATAAATGTATAAAGTTTATGCATGGATATTTATTTAAGTGGAGATAAAAGACCCTTATTGAAGATGATTTGATTTTCCAAATCTAAGGGTTGATATGTTAAATAATGCAACATAATTTTGAATCATAAAATTTAATCTTCAATAAGCTCATCATGGACCTATTGCAAACCTTGTAGATTTTATAATGCAAGTTTAGGTATCATGTGTTTGTGATAATATAATAATAACACATCTAATATTTTTAAGTTAGGTAAGAAGCCACTGGGTAGACTATAAAACTAATTTTAGGCATCATGAGGCTTCTATGATTTTTTTTAGTAGAATGCATCCATCATTACCCCATTCTCCAAAAAAAAGTGTATATTGAGTTAAATGAATACAAGGATCTCCAAGACCATCAAACAAGTGTAGTATGGATATAAAAAAATCCTTTAGATATTGATGTTCATATAAATCATGGAAGACATTATCATAAATGAATTTTTTCTTTAATATTAACATAACATTATAGTTTACAAAGTGATATAACGTACTTGAATTTGAAGATCACTAATAGCATGCATCATGGACATAATTTGACTAGTAGGGCTATTAGTGGTTTGGAAAAGCTCACTCTTGGGTTTTGATTGATAATCTACTTTAAACATTGGTATGAGAAGATCATGACAAATATCATTTCATGGCTTTGGATTTCATTTTAAGATAAAACTAGTGCATATTTTAGAATCATAGCATATCTTATCACCTTGAATTTGTATAGGAAGAATAACATCACATTGCACTTCATTATATTTTTTTGACTTAGGACATGAGTGAGATTCATCATAAGTAATGTTATCATGAGACTCATATTCTACGGGTATAACATGCCTAGTTTGAGAATCTTTTCATAATGTTACATTATCATTAATTTTTAAATCTAAAGTAATAATATTAATTTTTATTTTTATATCACATTCATATATGTATATATTTTAATATTCCAAGAGAAGGGTAAGAAGTATCATTGGATATTTCAACATTATTTGTCATATTAATGGGAAGATAAAGATTATCACAATATTATATATCATTATCCATAATTAAAGTAAAATGTGGAATATCATATGTATTTACATTATCTACCCTTTCTAGAGAAAGAGAGGGAATATCATACTTATTCATTTCATTTTCCATTTCTATGCAAGGGCTAAGATTTTATAATTTATACTAATTAATGAAGTGTATTGTAGTAACAAACATAAGAGGTAAATAAATTTTGATAATGATTGATCCTTCAAATTTTGATACTTTTGATAAATGTTACTAGTTCATCATTTTTTCTTGTGTTAGGGATCTGGGTGCGAATCAAGTCTGGATTCATGAGTGGTTCACTAGCCCAATGCCTAGGGTTCATCCTTAGGCACTCAGGTGTAGTTGGGTTTCTTTTGGGATGAAACCTAGGTGTTAGGATAATTAACCCATAGTCCAAAATAGTCAAATATAGTCCAAAACACATTTTTATTTTTTTATTTTTCATCAAAACTTGTACATTTTTTAGGGCATGTGTCCAATAGGGCTAGAGGCACTAAGTGAATGGGTCATTTTTATGTGCATAAACATTTATAAATGGGAGTGTGCCTTGTAAACGTAAGCATAGGCATAATAAATGAGTTTTTGAGCATGAGAAAATCAATAGAAGAGCTGAGAATGTAGGAGTTGATGCTGGGTCATATTCAGAGTCAAACCAGTTATTGGAGCCAAGAGGTAGAGGTAAGTTTAATTTATATCTATTGTTTAATATTTATGTATATTTTTGTTTTTGTATTTATATTTTTATATTTTATGTTTTATTTTATTTAAAAAAATTAAACTTTAATTTTTATTTTTTTAATATATTGTTCATATTTTGTTTTTAAGTTTTAATTCTCCATTTTTTGATTTATAGTTATTTTTATTTCCATTTTAAATAGTTTATATTTTATATTTTTAAAAATATTTATTTAATTTTATATTGATAGATTATATTTAAAATAGTACATTTATTTATATTTTATATTTTATTTATATTTTTTATTTCTTAAATTTTATATGTTTTTTGTATGGATGAACCCAAAATGAACTCAATGGAAAAAAATGACTGTACCGATGAACTAGGTTCTTTGCACCCACACTAAAACCAAAAATGAATAGGTAACATTGCTTGTGAGAGATTAAGGGAAAGAAGACATTGATTATCAGTATGTTTTTTGGGTTTTGATTTATGAAAAGAGGAATATAAGGGAGGAAAATAGGTTTTTTTTTTTAATTTTTTTTGAATTAGTGTGCTCACTTTCCTCTTTACTATATTATTCACTATTGTACCAATCATATATATTTTTTTTTAGTAAAACCATACTCATATTCATAATATTATCTATCATAATCATATTCTTCATTAATAAAAGTAACATCATGTTGGCTATAATTTTAATAGATAGACAAAAGCATGTATATTGCAGATAATAGTGCTATGGGACATAATCCCTCCTTTATTAAAAGGTAAGGCTATCTTTATTGAAAGTAAAGAAAAAAAGAAAAAAGAAAAATACAAATGTACATTTTTTTAGGGTTTTGCATGTGTGTAGGAAGGAATTTCAATGAGGGAAAGATGGACAAATAATACAAAGAGTTATGTAATTTATAAGAAGAAAAGAAGAAGAAAATGAATAATTGAACACATGCAAATTTCATTTATATTTCATTTCTTAAGGTGAAAATAAGAATTAATATTTAACCATGAATATTTTGCATAAAATAAAGTGTAAATTTTAATAACATGAATCAATGAACTTAAAAACATTCATTCATAAATACAATAGAGGCATAAAGTACTATGATAATCTCATTTTATTGATTTATGAGAACAACACAAAGTTTCTTATTTTTCCCTTTCTTTTCTCCAAAATTATGTATCTTGTCAATAATTAAAAATTCATTTGAAATGGCATGAAAGCCTCTATTCGTAGCATAGAAAGTGATAACTACCAAGAAAGAAACTACCTATTGGCTTAGTAAACCATTACAATAATCAATTTTCTAAAAATAGAATAATTTCAATTTAAATTCAAAATTTACATTTACAAAGTGCAATAAGTCATAACTTAAAAACTACAAAAGTGTTTATGTCAAAACACATTTTTGGAAACTACAAAAGGGAGTACACCAAAACATAGTTTTATAAAATATAATTTAGAGAATTTCTTCCACCACCTACTAAATATTTCATTCATCATAAATAACCTATAATTCCTTCTACTTTTCTTACTAAATCCTTTTCCATTAATCATCAAACAAATTCATCATCTCTTTAACTTTGTATTTGTCTAGACCATCTGAAAAAAGGTAGCTAATTTATCCTTCAACTTTAAGATCTATCATTTGATGTGGAACAAGTTGAAATTTATTCAAATATTTAACATGCTTGTCAAAAGTGTTCTAATATTTGATAAACCTCTAGATAGACTCAAAATTTAAGGTAGAGATAGGATTTGACTATTTCTCCATCAAATTATTGAATTCACTCTTGATAGGATTTATTGAAAGTACCACTTCATTATTATGAGAAATGGAAAATGAATTTTTTTAATTGCATCTTATATATAATTTTTAGCATCTACTTCCATCACCTGAGATTCTTTGAATTTTACAAGGGATTATTTAAGCATCAAAATCCAAAACTTAGTAGCACTTAAAATTCTATTTGATCACCTTGGCATTATTGACTTAGAACATTTTCTATGAGAGTGTTTGGATCTATTTTGGAGAAGGCTTCTAACTTTGACAATAATTGTTTCCATTTTTTGGCTTTTATTTTATATGTAGTCTCAAATTTCCTAGCATAATTGAGTTCATTCTCAATTAATGCATAAATTAAAAAAGTTACATTTATTGATCTAGCCCCTTAAGGAGTAACTTATTTGATCATTCCCTTATGGTCCTACCCATATGTCTTATCTCCTCATCTATGTTCAATGATTTGGTATTATGTGCATAATCACATGGAGATGACTGAATTGGATTCACCAATTTTTTGACTATCGATGAGAGATGTTTAACTTTCCATTTAGTTTATCTTTACCTAATTTATCCTAGTCATGTTTATTAAACAACATATTGATGGCTAGTTACACATATTATTTTATCCCCTCACAAGTAGCCTTACCAAGGTGTACCTTTTATACTTGATAGTATTCAACACCAATCTCTTATTTATACTTATTTGGAGGAGAAACTACAACTTCAACATATATTTCCCCATGTTCATTAATGAATATGTGAGAAACAATTTTATGTTTCTTTGGGGCATGAAGAGTAGGTGCAGTAAGCACATTGAAGTCAACCTCCTATGGTTAAACTATGTTCTTCCTATTCTTGACTACCTCATTCAACCAGTATAAAATTTATATACTAGGAGATTCTTGGAGAATCCCTTACCCATTTGGGTTTGATTCTTAGTGGGATCATGGGAAATTATGAAGGATTTAAATTAATTGTGTGCAACACCTCCCTTATCTTGCATAGGATATTCAAGTTTAAATTTAAGAATAGGGGTGGTGGTGGAATAATAACTATAGGGGAAGGTTGATGAGGTAAGTTAGTTATCTTAGGATAGGTGGACATAAGGATTACTAGATGAGGGTATGTTACCATTGACTACAATGTGGTGTTCTTAATCAAGCCTTGAGATCATCCAACATTTGAATATGTATCACTTAAGATATTAAAGATCCCATATTTACTTTAACTCCTCTAGTTGACTTCCTAATCTTGATCTTGAGTGGATATTTAGTTTGATGAACTTATGGGGCCTTTATTTATTTTTTATTTTACTCTTCAATTATAATTCAACTCATTTCAAAATTGGAAGAGGAACTTGTAAGTTATTTCCCATCATTTCATTATTGTGGATGTTCATGAATTATGCCCACAACTCTCAATGGTGGTGGGAACCCAAAATTTTCAACATTGACCCCTTTACCTTTAATCCATGTGAGATTTATATTAAAGATTGCTTTCATCCTATCCTCCAAAAACGTCTATTATGGATTACTATAATCAACTTGAGGTAGGGTTCTTGCTTCCATATATTTTCTATGGTAAATGTGATCTACATCATATTGAATGTCTTATAAATATTTTTGTTGTTGTAATCAATCAGATACTCAAGGGTGAAGTGAGAGTAATCCCATATCTTGACCTCTTTCTCACTATCAAATCCATCTTGTAGTCTTTATGATATGGAACATGTTGATATGAAGAACTAAGGATGTTTTATATCAACCCTCTTATATTAAAATAAGGTTTACTATGAAAGGGCCAAAGGGTAACTCAAGTCATTTCCACATCATTTAAATTTTCCTTCAAGAGTGAGGGAAAAGTGTATATCCAAATAGTTATTGGGAAATGAACCCCTAACTTATGCCTGATAGATAAGAATTTGTGGGTTTCTACAAGCTGACACACTAGCTCCATCAGGGCCCACCTATCATCAACAAACTTTGATAGCATATAGGGGCATTCTAAAATCCATAGACTTTGATATATAATAAAGTGGGGAATTATATGAAAAAGGCACTCCATATAGAGATCTTTGTGGTATTTTTAACATTTTTTTAAAATTGTATAGATTTGGCTCAAAGATTTGAATGACATAGTGTAGAAAGGCATCATTAACCTTGTGAAAATGTTTAATACTAGCATCCAATGTGAATTGAGGGTAAAAATCATAGATCCAAGATGATGAAATATTTCCCAACTATTTTTAACCAATTATATATCATTCAGAGGGTAATTGTATATACTAAATAAGAATTCATATAGAACTTCCTTGGTTGATGCACCTTGCATAGTCATTTATAAATAAAGTCACTGATTTGTTCTACCCAATTTATGATTTTTTTATTCTCATAGATGATTTGAATATATTTATACATCCATTCTTAGAATTCCTTAACCAGGGGATTGACAATGACTCTATTCAAGTGTGTGATAATATCATTGATTTCAATCTTGAACTTAGACTATATAATGATCTTAGGTATTATGGTATAAATGGCTTGAGGTCTTATTAGCCTATGCTTATTTAATGATTTAGAACATGAAATTGAGTTAAAATCCATAAATTACTGAGAAGTATCAAGGGTGAGATTAAAAGAATATTCATGTTTAGGTATTCTCAACATGTCTATAATATGATATACATGAAGGTGGAAAATATACTCACCCTCTAAATTCCTCACATCTATTTTATCCTTATCATAGTGTCTCACCATGGTTATCATTAACTTTTGAGATTGAACTTATATTGGGAAAGTTGTGGCATGTTTAAACATTTTTGGGTATGTGGTATCAAGGGTTAAAGTGGTAAAAAAAATATGCACAAGGATGAATAAAATTATTCTAAAGTAGGCTAAATGATTGAAAACTTAGATAAATGAATATTTTAAATTAAAACACTGAGTTATGCTAAATATATAAAGAACACTCAAAACAATAGTTTGATTGCATAAACACTAAGAAGAGATAATACTTATCTTGTATGAAAATGTGAAGGAAGATCTAAGAATTACCAAGGTGGAAATAGGCATGGGCAATATAAAAATCTAGTTGTTATACTCTATAAATATTTTTTATAGAGACATGAACACTTGAGTTATCCCTAGGACACTTGTGTTAGCTTTAAGACACTTACATCAACACTTTTATCCTTATCTCGATGTAACTATCCTATATACAATATTCAATGTATTGTGAAGTGACCACTAAAATATTTATAGGTTTTTTATCACCTTTATATTGATGTATTTTATTCACATACATAGGCTATCAATGATTGTACATGGATCAAACCTTAGTTCTTCACCTTGAGTCTTTGCACCTTACCAAAAATGAGTTAATGTGCCCAAATTTTAGAGCTAACCCCAATGACCCCTCTGTTAATGAGTGATACCTACATAGACAATACTCTAAGGAGGGACTTAGACTTATGTAGTTCTCCTCTAGGTGTTGGCTTGTGAGTGTATAAGGGTGAAATATACTATATGCAAAGGCATGAAATGATCTAACTTATAACTTGAAAAATACTACTCATGGGTTATTCTTTGAGTGATTTAGACCTATAATATGATTGATATGATTGATATTAAAATAGGGAATAATATGGTAGTATAACTCAATTTTTCAATTGACTGAGTGATTTTGACTAGGTGTTTTCTTGGTATTTGATAAATGAATAATGAGTAAGATTATATTTGTATTTATACCACACCTTTTGAAAATATCTCATGGTAAGGTTTAATAAGACAAATGGTTGACCCATAAGATTTGAAAATTATACAAATTTTGAGGATGTGACACATAATAATCCAGACAATTGAATTGATGCAAGTGTCCCTATGTGGGACACAAGTGTCAAATAGGTTAGAAAGGTTCTGAGGATATAAAATTAACATTGAAGGATATATATTAGATTTTAAGATTTATATACAATGTAAGAGATTTGGGTACTTAGAAATGATAGGGTTAGACTATAAGATAAACAATTAGGAATAATGAGATGGTGAATGTGAGCTTGTTGGCAATAAGAAGGTCTATAAAGAAAGGATAGAGCCTCAATAGGTGTTTTTCAAGTATATAAGACTAAGATGTTATATAAATAGGATTTTAGTATCTATATTTGTCCCCCATTTAATATAGTAATGAATAAATATGAAATTACTAGGTTAAAGGAAAAATATGCATAATTGGATGTGTATAACAAACCTTGCCTTTGTTTGAGCCTAATTTGAGTGTTTTTTAGGTGTAAGACCTAGAACCAAGAGCATGTTATAGGTTATTGGTTCCCAATTATACACCTCTTTCATTCAACCTTGCACACTTGAGAATATGGAAAATGTGGATGATAAACCTAAATTATATCATTATATATAGGGAAGGGTTTAACATTTAGATGGACTGAATGCAGATAATGAATGGAAGAAATTGACAAAGGGTATAGTTAACTCCCTGCTACTTTTGGATCTTCATGAACCAAGGTGAGAGAACCTAAGGAGTAGCTTAATCACAAGGAGTTATACTAAATTTCAATCTCTAGGGGGATTATTGGCACACAAACATAAATCTAATCAAGCATAACCAACTTTACATAGTCCACTTGGGAATAGTTATCACACAAACTAGGCAAATGATTTTAAATTCAGACATAAGATACTAAATATAGATAAGAGGGTGATTGAAACCTTAATTTATAAAGAAACTTATTAAAACTAATGCCAAATGGAAGATTTTAATGTTGGGATTCAAAGAGAAATTACAGACACATTTTAGATATGCAAGATTCATCCATTTATAGGCAAATAAAACTTAGAATGGTCAATAGGGTGTATTATTTTTAGGGGTAGGGTAGGTATGATGAATTATGTATATAAAAGAGTGGTGTGGTGGATTTTAAACATAGGGAAATCCTTTAACAACCATGTTATCATTCATTTCAAAATATAAAAGACTGAAAGAGAAGCTAAGAAAACTATCAAGAATGGTTTACATTCATTGGTGCCAATCCAATGCAAACATTCAAATGATCCCTAAAACCCCAAAGCATACAATACAAATAACGCTTTAATCACTTTCTCCTATCAAATACATAAGCCCAGGATGACCTTAAATGACTATCAATAACACATTCCCAAATCATAATGTAGAAAGGAATTTATAACCTAAGTCTATGCCCAAAATGACGACCATTAAGTGACATAAAACTAGATAACCAATCAACAAAGCATGAAGATTGTATTATTTCATTTCATTAATAATAAAGAGTATAAATCACATATTTCTTTGTTTCTTATATTTAATGCTTTTTGATTCCATGCCAAGATCATCAACATCCCTAAAATTAGAATCAACATAATTAATATAATTCAATCATGAAGCTTTGTTTCTCTGTACTCTCCTTATTCACATTATTTTTCATCTTCAAGAAATTTAACAAACCTTTTAGCATCTAAAATAGGTTCATCTTCATCATCATAACCATTAGATTCATAGTCACCACCATACACAATTTCTTTGGCATACTCTATATATTGTTTATCCAAGACAACCTCTAGGCTTCCTAATTTTCCCTAGGAATATTGATATTCCTTAGACCCAAATCAACCTCATAGATAGATGATGTATGCATATTATCATCAATAGTCATGTCCTCTTTAATAGTCTCATTTAAATCTTGATTACCTACTAAATCTTGCTTACCTAATGGAAGGTGGGATAGGGAACATTTTTACTCACAATAAAAAAATTCATTACATATTGGAAGACATCTCCAATTTCCCTTTGCATCAATGAGAGCACTTCAAGAATATATTCTACAAGTTTAAAATCATGTGATAGAGGAAATGAATGCTTAGATCCTTCAAGTGCATATACATTGACATCAATCATTGTACTATCTACTCTTTCATCACTATATGATACATCAATGGCATCCCTTCTTCCATATACCTTCAACAATAACTCTACAATAACACCAACAGTTTCAAATGGGTCAATCCTTAGTTTTGGATGTTCAACACTAGTATTTTAAACATAGTGATGCCAATGCCCTACAATGACAAATTAGATACAATGTGGGACCAAACCAAAGTAATAGCTAGCATTCTCCCTTAGATTTAAATTCATCACTCAATCAACTGATAACACGTGCCTATTATACCAACAAGTTTTTTTGAACTTTTCACTTACTTTCCATGTTTGCAGGCCTTAGGAATTAAACTGCAATTTTGTAATCTATGGGTTTTAGAGTTTCAGATGTAATTTGTAAGTTAAAACTATAAAACTTGATTTTTGAAGTTGTTTCTCCATGTAGAATCTTCATCATGTATTCTTATGATTTCCATGTGGTCAATTCCTTTACTGTGGGTTTTAGAGATTGGTTTAAATTTTACAAATTACAATTTTAAAAATTATTTTTTGCACATTGTTATTTACACCAAGATCTCTATTGTATTTTCTTATAGGTTTCAAAATTTAATATGAAAAATTCAATTTATAAACTTGCTTTCTTACCTCATTTCTCCACCGTACCCCATGCTGACTTTCTTTCCCACATTGACTGGTGGGAGGCAGACATTGGCTTACACATTAAAATTTGTAATTCAAAAACTTGTCTTTTGAAATTATTTATCCACTGTAAATGTCTACTATAGACTAGGGAATCTTGTGTACAAATTACAATTTGAAATTAGAAAGTTGTATTTTACTTTTAAAAATTTTCCAAGCTTCTTTTTCATTTTGATAACCTACATTGATTCCTTTACTCTCCACGTAGAACTTAAAAAACTTGTGCTCTTTGCTTGTGGGCCCTTAAAAAATTTATGTGGGTTTTATTTATGTGTCCCTTTTATTTCTTTCCACATGGACCAAAAAAAATCCCATGGCATAACCACCAATCTTCAAAACATTCACCATGCTTTTGATTTGAAAACCTCCGCAATGTTTGGATTTTAGACTTCCACATGGACATTTGACCCTTGATGTGAGCCTTAAGACATTTCCACTTAGACATTAAAATAATTGGCATAGACTTCCTGATTACTGGTGTGGACATCCTTGTGTGTGGTGGAACTTTGAATGCCCTTTGTAATTTGTAAAATTGTAAATATGCAAAGTTGTGTTTTCCATTAGAATCTCCACTATAGACTTTGGAGCTTTGAATGTAATTTTAAAGATTAAAAGTATGCATTTTCAACTAATATCCCCACCTAAACATCATTCCTTTTCCTTTTGAAAATGAAAAACACTAGCCTTAGTCAATTATTTTAGCATCTCAACTCAATTTCACCATAGACCCTATAATGCCATTGAAACATAAAAACATTAATTGTTAGCTAAAAGTTAGATTATAGGGTCTTCCACAACATGGTTATGAAAATGGTATTTTAATAACCCATGTGAAGACTTCTATGGATTTACTTTAAGGGGATAACATTTTGAACCTTTAGGTACTCATTTTTCAAAAAAAGAGGGCATAAATATTTAAACATATTTGGGCACCAACATTGGCTCTCGCACAGGGATATACACCCATATGGGTGTACAAAAAATCCCAAAAAATAAGACCAAGTGATAATTCCTTGGGCCATAGAGTCAAAATTTTAACAATTTCATAACAAACACCCATGGAAATGTTAGCCAAATTTGTTACCCTTGTTTTGAAATTTCCTTTGGCTAAGTTTAACATCTCTTGTCTATTTTCAATTCAATTGTGAAGGACTCATGAAAGAAACTAGTTGGTTTCTCTTCTTCGAAAGCTTTGTTTCAGCCTTGTTCAAGTGTTTTTCACCCCTTTTGCCTATGTGTTATCTCCTTTGGAAAGGTTACTTTGTTTTGGGTTTTTTGTCCAATCTTATGAATTCTTTCAGACTTTTTGTATTGAACAAAAAGCTTGAAAGAGTTCTCTCTTTGCCTTTCCCCAAAGGAATCCTTTGTTTCAAGTTTTTTGTCTTAGACTATTTATCTCAAAAAAAAAGCTTGAAAGAATTCAACCTGTCTTTTCCTGAAAGATTGCCCTTCTAAACTTTTTTGAAGGGTCTCTCTCTCTTTAGATTGCCCTTAAATTTTTTTTTGAAGGGCCACTTTCCTTGAAAGTGCCCTTTAAAACTTTTTTCAAGGGACACTTTCCCTTCTAAGTGCCCTTTAAAACTTTTTTGAAGGACACTTTCCGTCCAAAGTCCCATTTACAAAGTTCTAAAGTTTAATTTCCCTTCTAAGTGCCCTTAAATTTTTTTTTAAGGTTATTTATCTATTCAAAGTGCCCTTCAAAACTTTTTTTAAGGGACACTTTCCTTCCAAAGTGCCCTTCAAAAAGTTCTAAAGGGTCACTTTCCTTCCAAAGTGTTGTTTGGAAAGTTCTGAAGGGTCACTTTCTCTTCCAAGTGCCCTTCAAAATGTTCTGGAGGGTCAATTTATCTTCTAAGTGCCCTTAAAAAAGTTTTTAAGGGTCACTTTCTCTTCCAAGTTCCTTTCAAAAAGTTTCTAAGGGTCACTTTCCTTCCAAAGTGCCCTTCAGAACTTTTTTAAAGGGACATTTTCTAGCCTGAATGGATCTTTCTAAAAGGAAGTGACCTTTGAAAGAAGTCCAAAGGAATTGTTACAGACTTTTTGTCTACAAAAATAATTTTGAAAAGCCATATTACAAAGGATTGAAATGACATGGAACATTCAAAGGGATGATAATTGCCACAAAAAATTATTCAAGGAAGGGTGCCCAAAGGAAATAGGCAAGAAAAAGTGGCAGAAAAAAAGTCCAAAAGAATTCCTTCAAACAAATTGTCTGAAAGAATTCATTCAAGAGAAATAATACCAAAGTAAAGTGTCCCTAGAAAAATATTTAAGGAAATGACCTTAAAGTAATTATTATAGTGAAGTGATGGGCTCGTGAACATTAATTTTGGGGTAATAGACTAACTATTGGTGTTCAAATAGAAAGACTCATAAACAGATCTAAGGGATCACATTATCCATCCATCAAAGAATTAATAAAGGTCCATTCCACCATTGATAAAGTCATGATTTATGTCATTATATATGTCCAATTAAATGATTAATCATTGTGTACATAGATTCCTAGCAAGGCCTCTCCAAGGCCAATAGAATGAAAATGACAAATCACCATGATAAATGGAAAGTCATTAGCATAGATACAACTCAACAATAGGTGGAATTTATTGTAACATCCATTTTTATTCCATAAATCAACCTATAATATCCTTATTATATTGATGCAAACATTGAAAAAGCATCTATGAGAAAACATGACAAAATATATAACAACTTGTGATGACATGGGTCAACCAAATGGCCTGAACAAGCATCTTTTGTAAAAAATGGTTACAGATGAAGATGGTGACTCAAAACAAATTAATTCCTCTCCTTAGAACCAAATCTCTCTCTCTCTCTCTCTCTCTCTCTCTCTCTCTCTCTCTCTCTCTCTCTCTCTCTCTCTTTCTTCCTACTATTTATACAACCCTTCGCTAGTAAAAGATCATCCAGATAGAGTACGACAAAGACTTGCTAGAATGATATCCTACTTTTAAGCATTATTACCAATCAAATTTTCTTTGAAGTTGTGAAAATTGTTTGAGTGTGTAAGTGAAAAATAGTGACAATAAGTGATGGTATTCATCCTTATATCCTTTATCCTTCATACTTGAGCAAGGGTTTTGAATCTAACAGGTCACACAGAGTGTGTATAAGTGTATTGAATTTATGCATGTGTATTATTATTTTGGAATGTGCAAAGTTTGACTTTCAAACTCATTTACTTTATGTAATCTTACACATCTCACCTTTGTTTTTAAATACTTGTTTTAGATTATTTATAGCTTGGAAATAGCCTATGTATTTTACTAGATCATGCACTAGGATATGACATTTGTGTAGAAGATAATTTTAGTGTATCACTACCCTTAGAATAGGTTTTCCTTTTCTACAACTTTTAACTCTTTTCCCTTATCTCAACTAGTTTAAACAGAGATTGTCTTGCAGAGACACATTCAAGGACCTAGCCCTTTAAATCTTAGAGGTTCATTTCCCCTATAGGCACACCCACATGCTTGGAAATGATCCAACATTGCCAAAATCTAGAAGAGGACTAAACACCACCTTCTAGGGTGCAATATTTGGAGATAATAGTTCTAGCACACTCAGTGGGAACCCAATTCCTGATTATTTACATGTCAAGGTGAATGTTAGTCTTGACAAACCTGACTTTATACTCTTAATACAACATTTGGTGACTCCAAAAGGTGAGAATCTCTAGTTGTAGATCAAATTTTTCACATTATACTTTATGGTCCTCACTAGGTCATCTAGGACTTCTAAACAAATGCCCTTAGCTGAAGTTCTTCTTGAAGAAAAACAACCTGAACCATTCCCAGTGCTTAGAGATCCTTAACAAGGAGGTTTTAGAGAAGAAGTTGAGGAAGTTGGAGAAATAGGATATCAAGAGGAAATAAGAGAAATGGAGAGACAACAACCTTTCCCAACCTTTAACACACAAAATCTTATTAACCTTCCTAGATATGACCCTATTCCTCCCAATGCTACTAAGCATATTCCTGGTTTCAATAGAGAGGGTACTATTACCCAATTTGAGTATATTAGGGACATCTCAATTTTTTTTAATTTTCATAATGTCACCCAAGCCAACATAGCCATTAGATTGCTTGACATGTCTCTAAAAGGCAAAGCACTTGACTGGTATAGGAATTTGGAAGGTGGTTAAATTACAAGTTGGGATGGCTTTGGGGAATTTATAGTGACTACATTTGAGAATAAGAGTGACCAAAATTCACTGATCTATTAGTTGAATGTGATAAAGAGAGGTGCTAACAAATCTATGGGGAATTTCAATGAAAGATTTCAAAGGACATGGCATAGGTTTCCACCTATCATGAGACCTCCTCCAAGATTTGTGTTCCCCACCTATCTCAAAGGTATTATTATTGATGTAGCAGTGATATCAAAATATAAGGGAGGATTCACTCTACTTGATGCATGTGAAATAGCTATTGAAGCTAAAAATAGCTTGATACAAGCTAGAAGACTCCCTCCAAGAGTTTCCATGCCATTGATGTCTCATTGTTTAGTTGAAGATCCAAACATAGCTCAAATTACTAATGCCAATGTCAAGCCAAGATCCTTCCCCAAGAAAGTGGAGAGTGCTATAGACAAAGATGAAGAAATCTGATCATTACAATCTCAACTCAAATAATCTCAATTCTAGATAAGTGGTCCACCTAACCATCAATAATATCCTCAACAAGGATATAGAGCTCCACCCTAATACAAATACCAAGGAAGAGGATAAGGTTAGAAAGGTTTCAATAGGTATTCTCATTCCTATAATCTTAATCCCACTCCTTCCACGAAGGTTGTTGTTTTAATACATGCTAGTCTGGTTCAAAGAGAGAATCATTTGGACCAATGGGGACAACCTCAAGGTTAGTTTATGCATGATGGTGGAGAAGGAAACCGAGATTTGGTGGTATAAGAAGAAGATACTCTTTACATAACTTTAGAAGTAGACCTTATGAAAAAGGATAACTATGGAAAAGGAAGTAACCAAAGTGTAGGCATGATGAACTTCCAAGTAAGAGATGATTATGTGTTAAATCAAAACATGCTAATTCCAGCCAACACAAGAGCCAAGAAGATATATATAGGAGATTTTTAAGGAGTGCATGTAACTCCAAGAGATTCCTCTCCAAATCCACAAAGTGTGAATCCTAATGTTGTACTCGCTATAAGTCATGCTCCTCAATAAAATCATAATGCAAGTAGGATTATCAAACCTACAACATAGTAGTTTTAGACTCCTTCTCTACCTTAAATATTATAAGAAAAGGTGAATGTTACCTCTATAAATATTATTTATTATTTAAATAATTCCAAGATAAGCATATCTATTTGGGAAGTCTTGCATATGCCTGGCCAAAAGGAGCTCTTACAAGAACAACTTGAAAACATTCATTTAGCCCCTCAAACTTCAAAGAAAAATGGTGTAGACCTTATAAAAAGTCTTAAAATCCTCCACCCTAAAAATTTCCATATCTCACCCTCATTATGGGAGACAAGCTAGTCCATAATTGCATAGTGGATAGTGGAGCTAGTACCACTGTTATGCCCAAAGTGGTGGCTGATAAGATGGGATTAAAATATGAGCCACATAAAAAGTGTGTATTGTATCTTGATTGGACTTCAACTAATATAGTGAAACTGGTCAAATGTCTAAATGCATTTATACATGATTTCCCAAGTTTTCCAAAATTTTAAGACATTGTGGTGGTAGACCTTCCAGTCCATTTTGTTATCTGCTTGTCAAGGGACTTCATGGCTAAGATATGAGGTTTCATTTCTATTGATTGGTATTTTATATATTTTAAAACAATATATTTATCCAAGGTGACTATAATTACCCAACCCTTATCAAGGTTTCATATTGAACCATACATGGAGATAAACTCAAATCAGAATTGTCTAATTAGCAAAGAATATGAAAGTGTTATGGATGGTGAAGCATCCTCCCCCCTTGAAGGTATTTATAATCTCTTCCTTGATAAATATAGCACTGTAAAACATGGACTTGATCCATATAATTTCATTAAAGATATTGATTTATGAGTTTATTGTATCCTTGAAGGGGATGTTCTAATCCCTTCACTTACTAATAAAGACCATGAACTTGATGGGATGTGGGAAATGTTTTTTAATAGCTCAAGAAGCAAAGTAGGTGTAGGAGCTAGAATTATGTTATTTTATCCATCAAATAATCATTACTAATCCTCATATATATTCCACTTTAGATGCATTTTCAATGTGGTAGAATATGAAGGCCTAGTCTATGGTCTCTAATGGGTAAAGAAGAGAGGAATTAAGAGTTTAAAGGTTTATGGAGATAGTGAGCTAGTCATCCACCAAGTAAGAAATTAAGCTACAACCAAGAATCCCTTACTTAATTCATACAAAAATAGAGTATGGTACCTACTTGAAGACTTTGATGCCTTCAACACACAACCCATACCAAGGGATTCCAATAAACATGCTGACAGATTGGCTACCATAGGGGCATGATTTGATACAACTGCTGATGTGGGACAAGAGAAAGATCAATCTCATATCAAGATCATTGTGAGACCCTCTATTCTAGATAATAAAGTATCATGGTAGGTTTTTGAGAGTGATGAACACATTGCACACTTATTGTAAAATGATGCAGGTTTCTCCTTAAGAAACCAAAAGAGACTACATGATCAATATGAAGAGCAAATCATTCAACTGAAGATAAACAAGATACCTAAGGGGATGATTACCTTAGATATTTTTTTCAATGAGGATGATCTGAAGAAGAAATAAAGGGTGATCATGTGAACAAAGGAAGATAACTATGAAAGAGTCTTGATTTTCAAGGTTGGACTTTTGAAAATTAGCATGATATATTCTCAACCTAAGAGGCAGGCTTTTACTAAATTGTAAAAAGAGTTTCATGATATATTTACTTAGGAGTATAAATACTTTGAAGGTTTTATCCAAGTCTATCTCATCATACCATTAAGTTATAACCTAGAGCTAAACTAATTAGGCAAAAGAAAATGCCTATCAATCCCAAGATATAAGAACTCATGAAGAAATAGCTGACCAAGCTGATTGAGTCTAGGATTATCTTTCCTATCAAACACTCAACTTGGGTGGCTAATCTTGTACTTCCAAAAATAAGAATGGAGAAATCAAATTGTGTGTGGATTTATGAGACCTTAACAATGTGTCTCTCAAGGATCATTATCCACTACCTTCTATGGAACAAATTCTACAAGTTGTTTCAGGTTCTTAATGCTTCTCTCTTCTTGATGGTTATTTAGGCTATAACCAAATATTGGTAAATGAAGAAGATTAGTTCAAGATAGCCTTCACCACCAAATGTGGAACATTTATCTATAATAAGATGCCTTTTATTTTTTCTAATGCTAGAACCACTTTTTAAAGAGCAATGGACATGGATTTTGAAGGTTTGATCAATAAGTTCCTAATTGTGTACCTAGATGATGTAACTATCTTTTTAGAAGATGCTTCTAATCATATGAAACATCTAAGGTAGGTGTTTAAGAAATGTAGGGAGTTTTTCATATCCCTTAATCCAAAAAATTACATATTTATTATTCATGAAGGTGAACTTTTGGGGCACATGTTTTTAAAAGGAGACTTGTCTATTGGCCTCAAAAAGATTGAGGCTATCCTAGGCTTGTCTTTGCTTCAACACAAGAAGGGACTACAAAGATTCTTAGGAAAAATAAACTTTTTTAGAATGTTTATTATATATTTTGTAGTTGTGGTAAATCCTATCACATCCATGCTAAAAAAGAACCAAATTTTTACTTAGACAAAGGAGGTAAAGAGTAGTTTTGAGATAATCAAGAAAGCAATTGTAAAATCTCCTACTCTCTTAAACCCAAACTTTGCCAAGGATTTCATACTCTATACCTTTACTAACCTTGATATAATCTTAGTTATACTCATGAAAAAAAATGATGAAGAGATAGAACAACCAATTACATTCTTTAGCTAAGGTTTAGAGGATTATGAGGTCATATATACATTTGTTGATAAGAAAGCTTTGATAGTGATAATGGGATTGAAAAAATTCAAGCACATGGTCTCAAACAATAAGATACATGTCATTGTTTCTCATCTAGCACTAAAGAGTTTCTCCTAAGCAAGGACCTCAATGAGAAAAGAGCTGGCTGGATCACAAAGGTGATAGAGTATGATGTAGACATCAAGGTGACAAACTTGGTGAGAGGACTAGGATTATGCAGGCATTTAGCTTTAGATCTATAGGAGATAAAAGAAGAGGTTTTAATCAACCAAGTTCAACCCCAACTAGCTGATCATGTTCTAGTTTGAAGTTGGACATAAGACATCATCAATTTTCTTCAAAATTGTGAGTGCCCCAATAGTTTGAGCAAGTCTGAAAGGAGATACTTTAGATTATAGACTTTTCCTTATTGCCTTGCTGATAATGTTCTCTTTAGAAAGGACATAAATGGTGTGCTATTAAGATGTGTTGACAATGATTAGTTTGACATGTTGTTAAAAGGTTTTCATAATGGTGTAGATGGAGGTCATTTCTCTCTTAAAACTATAGCTACAAAAATAATGAGGGCTGGCTACTATTGGCCTAGTCTTTTTAAGGACTATTATCATTAGACTAAGGTGTGTCCTCAATGTGCCTTATTTTTAGGCAAACAAAAACTTACAGCCCTTCCATTGAATCCTATCCAAGTGGACTAGCCTTTCATGTAATGGTGCCTTGATTTCATTGGTATGATCAACCCTCCATCAAGTGCTAGACACAAATGGATATTAACTACTATTGACTACTTCACAAAGTAGGTAGAAGCTATTTCATTAAAAGAGTCAAATGAAAACACTATCTTGGAGTTATATTAGAGCATTATAACAAGGTTTGGAGTTCTTCATATCATCATTTATGATAATACACTTGCTTTCTTAAGTGCCAAAACTTTTGATTGGGTAGGAAGGAATGGAGTTCACTTGAGTATCTCATCTAATTGTTACCATCAAGGTAATGGATTGGGTAAGTCTACCAACAAAAACCTCATCAAGATCACTAAGAGAACATTGGAAAACAATCAAAGAGCCTGACATAACAAGTTGAAGATAGCTTTATGGGTAGATAAAATTACTCCTAAGAAATCAATTAGTATCTCTCCCTTTGTACTTATTTATGGAAGAGAAGCTAGGTTGTCCATATCCCAATCACTCCCTACCCTAGAACTTACATAGCATCTAGAAATTACTTGAAAACACTCCAATGGAAGTGAATTTGATAGAACTAATGCAACAATAAGAGGCAAGGGATGATGCCCATAAAGCCACAAAATAACATCAAATGCTCATGAAGAGATCCTTTGACAAAAGGACAAGTGTAAGAGTGTTCAAATAGGGTGACTTGGTTTTGAAGTGGGATAAATATAGAGAAAAACCAAGCAAGCATACAAAGTTTGACACTTTGTGAAGTGGCCCTTACATCATCAACAAGTGCAAGTAAAACACATCCTTTCAAATATCCAAAATGAATGGAGAAGATTTGCCTATCCTTATGAATGAGATATACTTGAAATCCTACTATTAGACCTTTCTCATCCTTTTATGAATACTAATTTATATGTGTGTGTTTCCTTTTGTTCATTGTTGCATTCCCTAAGTGCTTTATAGCACAAGTGTGTTTTATTTCCTTTTATTTGGTGTGCATCTCTACCTTATGTGTGTGAATCAACCTATTTAGAGTGTTTTTGAGCCAAAGATTGTTAAATTATCTTTTAAGTGCCTATATGCATGAATCCATGCCCAATGGAAGGATTTAGGTGTCTGGTCTTTGGCATAGTAGGCATGCCTCCCCTAGGAATCACAAAGAAGTTTAGCCAAATTTGTTACCTTTGTTTTGAAATCTCCTTTGGCTAAGTTTAACATCTCTTTTATATTTTCAATTCAATTTTGAAGGACTCATGAAAGAAACCAGTTGTTTTCTCTTCTTTGAAAGCTTTATTTTAGCCTTGTTTAAGTGTTTTTCACCCCTTTTGCCTAAGTGTTATCTCTTTTGGAAAGGTTACTTTATTTTAGGTTTTTTATCCAAGCCTAGGAATTATTTAAAACTTTTTGTCTCAGATAAAAATTCCAAAATAATTCTCTCTTTGCCTTTTCCCAAAGGAATCCTTTGTTTCAGGTTTTCTATTTCAGACTATTTGTCTCAGACAAAAAGTTTGAAAGAATTTGGCCTATATTTTCCTAAAAGATTTCCCTTTAGAAGTTTTATGAAGGGTCTCTCTCTCTTTAGATTTTCCTTTGAAACTTTTTTGAAGGGTTCTTTCTCTCTCTAAAGTGCCATTCAGAACTTTTTTGATGGGCCACTTTCCTCCCAAGTGCCCTTCAAAACTTTTTTGAAGGGACACTTTTTATCCAAAGTGCCCTTCAGAAAAGTTCCAAAGGGTTACTTTTCCTTCTAAGTACCCTTCAAAAAGTTTGGGTCTTTCTCTCTTTAAAGTTCCCTTCAATTTTTTTTTCAAGGGACACTTTTCTTCCAAAGTGCCCTTTGGAAAGTTTTGAAGGGTCACTTTCTCTTCCAAGTGCCCTTCAAAAAGTTCCAAAGGGTCACTTTATCTTCTAAGTGCCCTTCAAAAAGTTTTAAAGGGTCACTTTCCTTCCAAAGTGCACTTCAGATCTTTTCTGAAGGGACACTTTCTAGCCCTAAGGGATCTTTTCAAAAGGAAGTGACCTTTGAAATAAGTTTGAAGGAATTGCTGCAGACTTTTTGTCTAAAATAATCCTTCTAAAAATCCATATTCCAAAGGCCTAAAAAGACATGGACCATTTAAAGGGATGATAATGCCCACAAAAAAATGTTCAAGGAAGGCTACCCAAAGGAAATAGGCAAGGAGAAGTGGCGAACAAAAAGTCCAAAGGAATTCCTTCAGACAAATTTTCCAAAATAATTCCCTTAAGAGACATGTAGCCAAAACAAAGTGTCCCTGGTAAAATCCTAAAGGAAATGCCCTTGAACAAATTGTGCTGGTGGAGTGATGGGCCCATGAACATCCATTTCAAGGTAATAGACTAGTCGTTGTTATTCAAATAAAAAGACTCACAAGTAGATCCAAGGGCTCATATTCTCCATCTATCAAATCATTACCAAAGGGCCATTCCACCATTTATTAGGTCATGATCTAGGTCATTATATATGGCCAATGAAATGATCAATCATTGTGCACACAGCTTCTTAGTAAGGCTTCTCTAAGGCCAATAAAATGAAAATAAAAAATCACCATGACAAATAAAAGGTTATTATCATAGAGAAAAATCAACAATAGGTGGACTCCCTTGTAATAACCATTTTGATGCCATGAATCAGCCTAGAGTATCCTTATTCTATCGATGCAAATGTTGGAAAATCATTTATGAGAGAATAGGACAAAATGTGTAACAACTTGTAATGACATAGATCAACCAAATAGCTTGAGCAAGCATTTTTTGTAAAAAATAGTTGTAGCTAAAGATGGTGACTCAAAATAAATTGATTCCTCTCCTTGGTGCCAAAGGATTTCCTATCTCTCTTCCTTCTTACTATTTATATAACACCTTGGTGAGTGAAAAATCATCTAGACAAAGTATGGTGAAGACCTAATGGAATGATATCCTTCCTTTAAGAATTACTACCAATCATCTTTTTTTTGAAGTTATGAACATTGTTTGAGTGTGTAAGTGAAAAATACTGAGAAGTGATGGTCTTCATCCTTTTGTCCTTTGTCCTTCATGCCTGAGTAAGGGTTCTGGTTCTAACAGGTCACATAGACTGTGTCTAAGTGTATTGAATTTATGCATGTATATTACTATTTTGGAATGTGAAAATTGTGACTTTTAGACTCATTTACCTTATGTCATTTTACACATCTAACCTATGTGTTGAAATACTTGTGTTAGATTATTTAGAGCTTGGAAATAGCCTGTCTTTTGCTGCATCATGCACTAGGATATGGTATTTGTGTGGAAGATAATTTTTGTGTATCACCACCATTAGAATAGGTTTTCCTTTTCTACAACTTCTAACTCTTTTCCCTTAACTCAATTGGTTTAAATAAAGACTATCTTTCAAAGACACATTTAGGGATCTATCCCTTTAAATCTTAGAGGTTCATTTCCCTTATAGGCACACCCAAATGCTTAGAAATGATCCAACATTTTCCAAATATAGAATATGACTAAATACCACCTTCTAGGGTGTAAGATTTGGAGACAACAATTCTGGCATGCAAGATGGGACCCCAGTTCCTAGTTATTTAAATGTCAAGGTGAATGTTGGTCTTGAAAAACCTAAGTTTATACTCTTAATACATCTTTTGGTGACTCTAAAAGGTGAGAATATTTAGTTGTAGATCAAGTTTCCCAGATTATACTTCATGGCCCTCATTAGGTCATCTAGGACTTCTGGCCAAGCCCCCCTAGTTGAAGCTCTTATTGAATAACATTGCCTTTAACCATTCCCAACACGTAGAGATCCTTCACAAGGAGGTTTTGAAGAAGAAGAAGAAGTTGAGGAACTTGGAGAAATAGGAGATCAAGAGGAAAGAAGATAAATGGAGAGACAACAACCTTTCATAGCCTTTAACACACAAAATCTAATTGACCTTCCTACATATGACCCTATTCCTCACATTGCTACTAAGAGTCTCCTTGATTTTAATATAGAGGGTCCTATTACCCCATCTGAGCATATTAGGAACATATCAATTTTTTGTAATTTTCACAATGTCACCTGAGCCAACATAGCCATTAGATTACTTGCTATGTCTCTAAAAGGCAAAGCACTTGATTAGTATAGGAATTTAGAAGGTGGTTTCATTACAAGTTGGGATGGATTTAGGGAATTGTTGGTGACTATATTTGAGAATAATATTGACCACACTTCACTCATCCATTAGTTGAATGTGATAAAGAGAGGTCATAACAAATCTATGGGGGATTTCAATGAAAGATTTCAAAGTACATGGCATAGGTTGCCACCTATCATGAGACCTCCTCCAAGCTTTGTGTTCCCTACCTATCTCAAAGGTATTTTTACTAATGTAGAAATGATGTTACAATATATGGGAGGATTCACTCTACCTGATGCATACGAAATAGCTATTGAAGTTGAAAATAGCTTGATATAAGCTGGAAGACTCCCTCCAAGAGTTTCCATGCCATTTTATCTCATTATTAAATTGAATCTCCAAGCATAGCTCAAATTAATAACACTAATGTCAAGCTAAGATCCTTCTCTAAGAAAGTGAATAGTATTATGGACAAAGATAAATAAATTTGGTCATTACGAGCTCAACTCAAAGAAACTCAATTCTAGACAAGTGCTCCACATAACCATCAATACTATCCTTAATAAGGATATAGAGCTCCACCCCCACACAAATAAAAAGGAAGAGGATAGGGTCAGAAAGGTTTCAATAGGAAACCCAATTCCTATAATCCTAATCCCACTCCCTCTATAATGGTTGTTGTTTTAATACATGCTCATCTAGTCCAAGGAGAGAATAATTTAGATCAATGGGGATAACCGCACGGTTAGTTTATGCATGATGGTGGAGAAGATAGCCAAAATTTGGTGGCACAAGAAGAAGCTACTAATAATGTAACTTTAGAAGAAGTAGACCTTATGTAAAAGGATAACCATGGAGAAGGCAATAACTAAAGTGTAGGCATGATGAACTTCCAAGCAAGAGATGATTATGTGTTAAATCAAAACATGTTGATTATAGACAACACAAGAGCCAAGAAGAGAGATATAGGATATGTTTAAGGAGTGCATGTAACTCTAAGTGATGCCTCTCCAAAGCCACAAAGTGTGAATCCTAATGATGTACCTGCTACAAGTCATGCTCCTCAGAAAAATTAGAATGCAAGTAGGATTTTCAAACCTACAACATAGTAGGTTCAAACTCCTCTACCTTCAAGAGTCAAATAAAAGGTGAATGCTCCATCCATAAACATTATTAATTATTTTAAGAATGCTAAGAGAATCATATCTATTTGGGAAGTCTTACATATGCTTGGCCAAAAGGAGCTCTTATAAGAATAGCTTATAAACATCTATGTAGCCCCTCAAACTTCAAATCAGAATGGTGTAGTCCTTATCAATGATCCAAGCCATATATTAGATCCCTCCACCAAGTATGAAAATCCTCCACCCTTATATCTCACCCTCATTATGGGAGACAAGATGGTCCATAATTACATTGTGGATAATGGAGCTAGTACCACTGTTATGCCTAAAGTGGTGGCTAATAAGATAGGAATAAAACATGAGCCACATAACAAGGGTGTATTTTAGATTGATGGGACTCTAACTAAGATATTGGGACTGGTCAAAGGTCTGAAGGTCTTTCTACATTATTTCCCAAGTTTTCCAAAATTTTAAGATGTTGTGGTGGTAAACCTTCCAACCCATTTTGCCATCTGCTTGTCAAGGGACTTCATGGCTAAGATAGGAGGGTACCTTTTAGATGATTGGTATTTTATATATTTTAAATAAGATGTGAAACCAAGGTGACTATAAGGACCTAGCCCTTAGCAAGGTTTCATATTGAGCCATACATAGAGACAAACTCAAATTAGAATGGTCTAATTAGCGAAGAATTTGAAAGTGTTATGGACGGTGAAGCATCCTCCCCCCTTGAAGGTATTTTTGATCTCTTCCTTGATAAATATAGAATTGAAACACATGCAATTTATCCATATAATTTCATTTAAGAGACTAATTTGGGAGTTTATTGTATGCGTGAAGGGGATGTTCCAATCCCTTCGCTCACTAATGAAGACCATGAACTTGATGAGATGTGGGAAATGTTTTTTGATGGATCAAGAAGTAAAGTAGGTACATGATCTGGTATTACTTTAGTTTATCCATAAAATAATAATTACTACTCCACATATATATTCCACTTCAACTACACTTGTAATGTGGTAGAATATGAAGGCCTAGTCCATGGTCTACAATGGGTAAAGAAGAGAGGAATCAAGAGTTTAAAGGTTTATGGAGATAGTGGTCTGGTCATCCAAAAAGTAAGAAATTAGGCTACAACCAAGTATCCCTTACTTAAATCCTACAATAATAGGGTATGGTACCTACTTGAAGACTTTGATACTTTCAACATATAACCCATACCAAGGGATTCCAATAAACATGCTAATAGATTGGTTGCCATAGGGGCACGGTTTGATACAACTATTGATGTGGGACAAGAGAAAGATCAATATCCTATCAAGATCATTGTGAGACCATTTATTCTATATAATTAAGTGTCATGGTAGGTGTTTGATAATGGTGAAAACATTACACACTTCTTGCAAAATCAGGCAGGTTTCATCCTCAAACAACCAAAGGAGACTACATGATCAATATGAAGAGAAAATCATTTAGCTGAAGACAAACAAGATACCTAAGGGGATGATTACCTTAGAGAGTGTTTTCAATGAGGATTATTAGAAGAAGAAAGAAAGGGTGAGCATGTCAACAAAGGAAGATAACTATGAAAGAGTCCTAATTTTCAAGGATAGACTTTTGAAAATTAGCAAGATATGTCATCAGCCTGAGAGATAGGATTTTAATGAATTGTGAAAAGAGTTTCATGACATATTTTATTGAGAGTATAAAGAATTTAAATGGTTTGATACAAGTATAGATCATCATACCATCGAGTTATAACTTGGAGCTAAATTAGTTAGGTAAAAGCAAAGGCCTATCAATCCTAAGATAGAAAAATTCATGAAGAAAGAGCTGACCAGGTTGATTGAGTCTAGGATTATCTTTCTTATCAAAAACTTAACTTGGGTGGATAATATTGTACCTATCTAAAAGAAGAGTGAATAAATTATACTATGTGTGGATTTTTTATACCTTAACAAAGTGTCTCTCAAGGATCATTGTCCACTACCTTCTATGGAACAAATTTTGCAAGTTATTTTAGGTTCCCAATGCTTCTCTCTTCTTGACAGTTATTTAGAATACAACCAAATATTGGTAAATGAATAATATTAGATCAATAAAGCCTTCACCACCAAATGGGGAACCTTTGCCTATAATAATATGCCTTTTGGTTTGTCTAATGCTAGAGCCACTTTTCAAAGAGCAATTGACATGGCTTTTAAAGGTTTGATTAATAAGTTCCTACTTGTGTACCTAGATGATGTAACTATATTTTCAAAAGATAATGTTAATCATATGAAACATCTAAGGTAGGTGTTTGAGAAATGTAGGGAGTTTGGCATATCCCTTAATCCAAAAAAGTACATCTTTACTATTCATGAAGGTAAACTTTTGGGGCACATTGTTTCAGAAGGGGGCTTGTCTATTGACCCAAAAAGGATTGAGGATATCCTAGGCTTGTCCTTGCCTCAACACAAGAAGGGATTGCAAAGCTTCTTGGGGAAAATATATTTTTTTTAGAAGGTTTATTCCAAACTTTGTAGCTATGGTAAAGCCTATCATAGCCATGCTAAAAAAGAACCAAGTTTTTACTTGGAGAAAGGAGGGAAAGAGAAGTTTTGAGACAATCAAGCAAGAAATTACAAAATATCCTACTCTTTTAAACACAAACTTTTCCAAGGATTTCATACTCTATACCCTTGCTAACCTTGATACAATCTTAGCTATAGTCATTCAAAATAATGATGATGAGATAGAGCAACCAATTGCATTATTTAGCCAAGGTTTAGAGGATTATGAGGTTAGATATACATTTTTTGAGAATCAAGATTTGACAGTGATAAGGGGATTGAAAAAAATTAGGTACATGGTCTCAAACAATAAGATGCATGTCATGGTTTCTCATCCCAACACCAAAGAGTTTCTCCTAAGGACCTCGATGAAAAAGAGTTGGCTAGATCATAAAGGTGATGGAGTATGACATGGACATCAATGTGACAAACTTGGTGAGAGGACTAAGATTATTTAGACATTTTACACATCTCACCTATATGTTGAAATACTTATGTTAGATTCTGTAGAGCTTGGAAATATCCTATGTTTTTTTTGAATCATGCACTAGGATATGGAATTTGTGTGGATGATAATTTTGGTGTATGACCACCCTTAGAATAAGTTTTCCTTTTCTACAACTTCTAACTCTTTTCCCTTAACTCAACTGGTTTAAATAGAGATTGTCTTCTAGAGACACATTTAGGGAGCTAGCCCTTTAAATCTTAGATGTTCATTTACCCTATAGGCACACCCACACACTTGGAAATGATCCAAAATTACCCAAATATAAAAGAGGATTGAACACCACCTTCTAGGGTGTGATATTTAGAGACAACAAGAAACTCAATAGAATGAGGGTAGGCCAAGAAAATATATTAGAAGGATCTAATAACATACACATGAAAAAAAATGAAAGGAACTATACAAACAAGTACCAATGAATAGGGAAATAAAAAAATAAAATTATACACTATAAATTACTATACACGAACATGGAATCAATCAAAGAAGTGTTTTAGATGTTTGCCATTAACTAACAACTCCATTATCTCACCATCTAGGTCTCTCAAGAAGGTGTGTTCCCCAATTTTATAGTCAATAGAGTAAGGGCCCATCCATAAGGCATCAAATTTTAAATGCTTTCCTTTATCCTCATGTCTACTATCCCATAGTAAAACTAGATCTCCTAGTTGAAAATTTATTGGAGCAACATTATTGTCAAATATTCTTTTGATTCTTTCCTTAAAATTGAGGTGTCTCTCATGAGCTTATCTTCTAATTTCATCAAGCTCAACAATCTTGTTCATTTTAATTTCATAGTAGTAACTTTCATCATATTCTAACTATTGCATGAATTAATAGGCTAAAAACTATAAATTCATAGGCAAAATAGATTGAGATCCATAAACAAGCTCAAAAAATATTTTACCTATAGCTCTCTTAGGCATAATCCTATTATCCCACAAGGAAAATTTTAGCTGTTCATTCCATTTATTTTTATTATCTTCTAAAATTCATTTAATGCTTTTGAACAAGTTCTTATTACTAGATTATACTTGCACATTCACCTAAGGGTTGTAATTAGAAGTGTAAGTCAATGTGATCCTATATTCTTTGCATAATGCCATTAAAATTTTAGCTTTAAAACTCATGGCATTATTAACAATTACCTTGACAAGCACACCAAATCTACAAATAATCTGATTCAACAAAAAGTCCATGATTACTTGATGTGTGGACTTATTTGTAGGAACCACATCAACCCATTTTATGAATTAATTAGTTACAACCAATATCTACCTATGTCTAGTGCTTTATGAATCAGTGATCTCCCTAATGAAATTGATCCCCAATTATCTAAATGGGCCTTCAACCATTATAGGTTACAAGGGAAGAGAACCAAAAGATTTTAGCCTTCCAAAAAAGTGCTGACATTTCTCACATTTTCTTACTTTTTGAGCAACATCCTTGAATAGTGGTGATCACCAATAACTAGCTCTCAAAATTTTATGAGCAATGACTTTAGGTGAAAAATTATCACCACATACTCCATTGTGAAAGTCTTTAATTAAATCAACATTTTATTCTTCTACCAAGCATCTTAGGATAACCCCATCTAGATTCTTCCATGCCAATCCATTTTTAGTCAAGAGATACTTTTGGGAAACAAGTTTTAGAGTTATCTTTTAGTTATTAAATTAAGGGTACAATTCAAAATTTGAAAGTAGTAAACAATGTCCCTATACCACAAAAACATGTTAATTTGACTCAAAGAATTATCAATATTAAAAAAAATAGTGTTTATCTCCATAGCTTGTAAATTTGTCTCAGCCATGAGCTTGGCTAAGCCCATCCCTCTCACCAACTTGGTGGTCTATATTTCTATGTTGTACTCTTGTAACTTGTTGACCCATCTACACCTCTTGCCTGATGCTTCAATCTAAGTCAATATGTCCTTCACCATTATATACGTGACATATGCAACAATCTTTGAGCTCATAATATAAGCTCTGAATGTCTTAACAAATTTCAAGAGGGAAAAAACTTGTTTTTACATGATGGTGTAGTTTAGTTTAGATACCTACAATTTATTAAAGAAAGCTATGGAATGTTCATGACCATCATCATTCTTTTGAAAAAGAATAATAAATAAAGTACTATGTGATGCAAAAGAGAATATTTGAAACTCCCTAGTGTAATTAGGACTAGTCAAGTTAGGGGAAGACTTTAAATCTCCCTTGATGTCATTGAAAACTTGCACGACCTTCTCCCACTTGATGGTTTGGTCTTTCTTTAACATGAAAGTAATAGACACAGTGATCTCTATAAAATTAGAAACAAACCTCCTTAAAAATTTGATTTGTCCAAAGAAAGATTGAATTCCCTTCTTGGACTATGGGATAGGCACTTTGTCAATGGATTCCACTCTTTTTGAATCAATCATGACACCATCTTTAGGAATTATGTGTCCATAAACCTAGCCTTTTACACTCTAAAGTGACATTTCTTAGGATTCAGGGAAATACCAATTTCCTTGCATCTAAGGAACACCTTTTATAAATGATCCAAATGTTGTTTTCTATTTTTGAAGTACACCATAATGTCATCATAATACATAATTAATAAACCTATTAATTAACCCTGCAAAAGAAACATCCATATCTCTCTAAAATGTTACACCAAAATTCATTAACTTGAAATGCATCCTCATGTAGACATAAGTGACCCAAGGCATAGTAAATGTAGTCTTGGGTCTCTCAAATTCCTTTACCACAACCTAGTTATACCTTGAGAAACCATCTAATGTTGACAACATCTCTGATCTTGTAACACTCTATAATAGGTTATCCATATTAGTCAAGGGGTAATTATCCTTTAAAGAAGCTTTATTTAAATTTCAAAATTCCACACACAATCATATGTCATAGTTCTTATTTCTTATATGGACTAAATTTTCCACCCATGATGAATACCTGATGGGATAAATAATCCCACCATCCCTTAGCTTCTTTAACTCTTATGAGATCTTGGTGGCCAAGATGGGGGTAATAGGCCTTTGCTTCTACTTGAAGGGTTTGTTGTAAGGCTATAATGGGTTGACATGTTGAAATAAATCCTCCCTATATGATTTCAATTTAGAATAAGACCAAGCCAAGCAATCTTGGTACTTCTTTAGTAGCTACATGTAAGCTCATTTTTCTTCTACACTTAAGTGAGTACCTAGCCAAAATTTTTGTGGATTTTCTTTAGAGCCCAAATTGCATTTAGTCACATCTTTTGAGATAAAAATATATTAGGATTTAATTCTATATGGTCTATCAAAATATGCCTCTAAACATACCAATTACCTTAGAATAGTATTCATTTTTAGTTGAATGATGTCCTTCCCAAACAAGATTTCCTTCCCATCACAAGTCTAAACCATGGATTCCAAGTCTATAATCTGATTTTGAAATTCCACTTCATAATTGAGAAACCTTATGATCTAATCATCATCATCAAAAAATTGCTAATATGGATATTTTATGGGACTGAAGGTCTAACAAGAACATCCACTTGATACTTATAGTGAGGGTTCATATTTTTAATTTAAAACTAAGCACCCAACCCTACAAGTCTATCATCTTCATTATTAAAACTTTTATCATGATAAAAAATATTGAAAGCATTAAAGAACTCTAATGAATCCCATACAACATTCCTATATTGATTCAACCTTTTATTTTTTGTGGTAAAGCATTAAGGACCTACTTCACCACTAACTTGGAATCACCCTCCACAATCAAATTTGTAATTCTATGTTCATGAGAAATTATTAAACCAAGTAGAAGTGCCTCATATTCAATAGTATTGTTAGTGCACTCAAAGGACAACTTGAAAGAAAACTTAAAGGATTTATTATTAGGGGCATAAAAGACAACCCTAGCTCCATTTCCAAGATTGGATCAAGCCCCATCAAAAGACATTTTCCAAAATTTGTTGCTTACTTTGTCAAATCCAGTATCAAGAATAACTAGTTGGTCAACATAGTCAATATTCCTAATGAATCTACATAGCTCCACATTAGTGTACAACACCTCTCTCATTTAGAGCTCATTTTGGATCTTATATTACATCCATCATCTTGGGATCTTGATGAATTTTGACCATCTTACCCTTAAAAGGAATGGTGGTGTAAAAAAGGTCCATATGAACACTACTACCCATGTTGACAACCCATTATTTTAACAACAAGATCCCCCACTTTGGGGGACAATCCAAAACTACCACATCCATATTTAGAAACTTACCTAGATGAAACACAAATTTTACTACCAATCCTTTAACTTTCTCAATAACTGGTATGTCTCTTAAGTCCATGGTGTGACACTTGCCGAAGGTAGATGTTATTTTCACTCCAATCTCATTAAGGATAACCAAGGGCATCACATTACAAGAGGATCCAAAATCAAACATTTAGTTATGAAAAATCAAACCATTAATTAGTAGGGTATTATAAAATAGATCAACATTTAGCTGACTCTCTATTAATGTAGTCCCTAAATAAACCTTTGGGGTTGGTTGAATAACCTCATCTAACTCTTCATCATTATCTAAGAGTGTTTAGGGTGAATTAATATCATTGCTAGATGCATTCCCACTAAACTCCAAATATTCAAATGTTTTATTCCTATGTTCAAGTATTCATAGCAACTCAACAAGTGGCATAGTGATCTTTATTGGCTCAACACTTGGGCCATATCACACATGCTATATTGAAGAAGGGGCATATTTGGAGGAAGGGTGGCAATGCCTTTAGCTAGAATGCAATTATTCAAAGTCATAGGTGGAATAGGATGGGATGAATTAACATTACTAACAATAGTTTTCAAGGGTGTATTTATTCTTATATCACTCATACCCTTAGGAATAGTGTATAATATGGGTTCTCTATTCTTGGCTAGTGCACCTCTCTATTTAATAACTTGGGAAGTAGGTGTTAGTTTGAAAATAATAGAGACTTCTTTAGTTTTATTAACTTCCTTATTTTCATCCCCTACCCTTAGATTTGTAGGGGTAGTCTCCTGAGGATTAACACCTCATTTTTTGCTTCTCAAACTATATTCTTTCTCTTAGGCAACTACTATATTAATTAGTAGTTGCCTATCATCAACTGAAAGAATTCCCCCATCATAATTTTTAATCATCATTGATCATAAAAATTCAAAGTTCCTGATAGGGTATTTCATTTGATTGTGTCATATTAACATCATAAAAAAACTTAGAAGTTGGGACACATACCTCCTTTACTGCACTCCAAAATTGATCAATGGTAGTAACACTTAACAATTCCATGAGATTTGAAAATCAAACATTAAAATTAGATCATCTTCAAATGTAGACTTAGTTTCCTCTACATATTTATCAATTCATTTAGTAGTATCACAAGGAGGATGGGGGATGAAACATGTATCACACCAATCAATATCAATATCATAGTCTACAACATTAACTTTGGCATTCAATGGATCAATAATTTCCTTTCCATCCCCTCTATTCTAATTTCTATCATTTAGGTAGGTCTATTCCCTATATCATTATCTTGATTGTGGAAAGAGAGTATCCCTTGTGCTTGATTCTGATTTTGAGTTCTCTCGACTAGAAGATCCATGAATAATCCCCTTCTTAGCTCTAGCCAACTTGTATGACATCTCCTTGACAAAAATTGCCAAGGTTTTCATAGTTTCCTCATAGTTAGCATTCTTATTGGTCTAAATTTTTTTAGGATTGAATAACTTCACATTGGCCCTTTTGTTCAAAGGTTTGACCATAGCCGTAATATAATTTTCAATCTAGATGGTCGTGTTGAATGTCAACCTCATATTTGCAAGAGCCTTATCTCTCAAGTAATATGTATCCTTATTTTCAAATGCATCAAAATATTTAATCAAGCAACCTGTGTCACTAGGTTTGATATTTTTAGGTAGCCTCATCATAGTCTTAATAAACCTTGTGTTGAAGTCCTACAAACACTCATTAGGGGTTTTTTATGTTTTCAAATTTTGAAAGAAGTAACCTAGGATCAATCCTATCACTATAGTGTATTTTTAAAACATTCTTCATTTCTTCCCATGAATTTATACATCTATGGGGAAGGGAATTGAACCAATCACGAGAACTTTATTCTAGTATGTGCATAAATATTTTAATGCATACATCTTCATGCTTAACCTCATAATCTTTAATGATAATTTGAAAATCCCTCAAATACTACTAACCAATTATTGCATTATTCCCTTGAAACTTAGGGAGGTGGTTCCTTACTTCATGTGGAACTTCATTGGGGTAAACCTCCATTTCATCAAAATTAATAGGTCTAAATCTAGGAATCCTAATGTAGGACATCATTCTTGTCCTAATCTCTATACCTCATGACTGGGTTAATGGTGGGTTCAAGATTAAATGATAAAGAGTTTTGAGGAGGTGAGTGAGGTGGATTTAGGGCATCAAACCTAGGAGATTCAACTTGTTGAGAAGGTGCTTGATAGTAAATAGTACTATAAGGATCTAAGTTATTAGGATAACTATGATAATATTTAATTAAAATAAGTTTAATAAATAAGAGTTTAGGTGTACCAAAATTTTGATAGTTTAGACACTCCTTTGTAGTAGAAATTTATCCTTCAATTGGCCTCCAAATTTGTCTCCTTATTCAAAGATGAAAACTTAACCTATAGATAAGCTACTTTGATGAGTCATCTTTGAAGGAGGATCTCAATCCTTCTATATTTTCAAACAAGATAACACTCAAAATTAAAGATATTCAAAATGGGCATTGATATTTCAAAAATTAGGTAAAATGTTGGATTTGCCACTAGAAGAAAACTTCTAGAATATAATATATCATAAATGTGAAGTGATATAGTCTAAAACTATACTTTATTGATGAGATATGAGAACAAAGATACTAAAAATTTTAGATTCATGTTTAAAAGGGAAAATCACTTTATAACATGAACAAATAACTGGTTGTTTGTAAAAACTCAACAAAGGTCAATTGATCAAATATTTCAATACATAGAGCTTTAAAACCTAATATTAATAACTCTCTACAAGATTCCTTGACAACATGGGTGCCAAGGCTCTTATCCCTAAAAATGGTGCCAATAACATGTTACATAGTTGATAGCCTAAAATAGTAAATCATGCTCAAATAACTTTATATAGAGAACTTTAGAACCTAAACTAATGATAGCTCTCTAAAAGAGTCCTTAACAACACAAGTGACAAGGGTCTTCCTCGATAATGATGCTAATAAAGTGTTGGTTCCTAGTTGTACACCTCTTATTTTTAGCCTTGCACACTTGAGAAGTTGGAAAACATGGATGATAAACCCAAATTATTTCATTATAGTCAAGGAAGGGTTTATCATTTAGATGGACTAAACATAGACAATGAACTGAAGACACCGACATAGGGTATGGTTAACTCCCTGCTACTTCTGGCTCTACCTAAACCAAGGTGAGAGGAGTTAAGGGGTAGATTTTTCATTAAGAGGGATACTAAAATTCAATCTCTAAGAGGATTATTGGCACACAAACATAAATCTGATTAGAGCATAACCAAATTTACATAGTCCACTAAGGAAGGGTTATCACATAGATTGGGTAAATGATTCTAAATCAGACACAAGCTACTAAAGATAGATAAGAGGGTGATTAAAAACTTAATTTATAAATAAAATTATAAAAAATAGGGGCCAAATGAAAGATTACAATGTTGGGCTTTAAAGAGTAATTACAGACACATTTTAGATATGCAGATTCATGCATTAATAGGCAAATAATGCTTAGAATGGTGAATAAAGTGTATTATTTTTAGGGGTAGGGAAAGTAGGATGAGTTAGGTTTATTAAAGAGTGGTGTGGTGGCTTTAAAAAATAGGTAAATTCTTCAACAACAATGTTATAATTCATTGTAAATTGTAAAAGACTAAAAGACAAGCTAAGAAAACTATCATAAATGGTTTACGTTCATTGGTGTCAATCCAATGAAAACATTCAAATGATCTATGAAACCCCAAATCATACACTAAAAATAAGGTTTAAATAAATTTTAAATATCAAATAAATAATCCTAGTATTCCCTTAGAAGACTATCAATAACTCATTCCCAAATCACAATGTCGAAAGGAATTTATAACCTAAGTTTATGCCTAGAATGACTACCATTCAGTGACATAAAACCAGATAACCAATAAACATAACACAAATAGTGTATTATTGATTTAATTAAAAATAAATACCAAAAATCACATTTAGTTTCCATTAACTTAAAAATATATATTACATACATTAATGTTCAGAAGGCATAACAATGGTGAAAAACATGGTGAGTTTGTTCTAAAATAGGGGAGATATACATTATACTCTTAGAGTCTACTAATGGCTATAATATTTCAATTTTTAATTGATGTCATATGTTTGAGCCTATAATTTATGTCATGGAGAGAGTGGTAATTTATATGAGGATGATTTTTTAAGCCTGCTTAGTGTGATCTCTAAAGTGATCTAATGGAGTGTCTTGTGAAACATAGTGAGGAATGATGGAATGAGTGATTACAGATATGAAAAGTTGTTTTTTGAATTAATTGAGAATAAAATGAGGTGGTTTTTCATTATAATGTATTTTATAATTCATTTATAGTATCAAGATAGTCTCAAAGAGGTATGGTACCTAGTAGGTCTGCATAGTTGACTAGTCCTTGTACATGAATATGGCTTATAAAGGCATGTTGAGGCATCATGATTAGGTTTGGTGGATTGTGAGATTGTGTAATAATGGTATTATGATGTATGACATGGGTATTATGTATTTAGAGAATTGAAATAGGTTTCAAGGTGTTATCAAGGTCCAAGTATAAACAAGTAGTCTAAGGCCTTGTGTGCAAAGAGACCTAATGAGGCCTAATATGGTGTCAAGTTAAGTTACCAAGGTGCCTAAAGCTCATGTGATATTTTAAAAATGTGTAATAGGATGATTATATAATGTTGATGAAGCTTCAGATCTTGAGGTAAAGGATAAAGCAATAAATAAAGTTTGAAGGTCTCCTATGTATGTAGATTGAAGAGTTACAAACCCGAGAAGTAACTTTGATGCTCATTGACACATGTAAAATTTTCATGGTGTCCTAAAATATTGTGGATATATGGAAAAATATCCTAGAAATTATTTATAATAATTAATAGGTATTTTCAAGGATAATACTATATGAATAATTGTTAACACCAAAACTAGTCTTAATCCCTCTCAAAACCCTCTTAATGACCTGATTAGAGAGATCTTATTAGAAATGGCCCAGAATGGATTTTTAAGGATATTTTGATGATTTGAGGTGGTATATAACTATTTTAATAATATATATGTGGAATTATTTTGTTATGATAGTGAGTGAAACCTCTATAAAAACTTTATTTCTAAATTTTTTTATGTTATAGGTAGGGTTGACTAGGTCAAGATTGTAGAATGAATGGAAATTAAAGCCTAAGACCCATTTTTTGTCCATGGTGTTATTTTGAAAAGTTATACCATCTATTTAAACTATTTTGGTCGCTCAAGTTGTCTTATCACTAAACTGGGGTAATGGTGAAGATAGTGAGAAAAACTAGTAAGAGTGAGAATGCATTTAGGGATTGGTTTCACAGAATTAGGGATGGATAAAATTTATTTAGGTCATTATTAAAGACCTATACCTCATGTAAATATTTTTTATATTCTTTTAAATTCATTAATTTTTTTTAAATGGTGTTCACAAGTTGGCTTATTTAGAGAAGGTCAAACTGTGAATGAGTAAGTTTCAAAGATTGGTCTATATATTCCACATTTGCTATTATACCTCTATAAATTTGGGTTTGAATTTATTATAAATATTTCAAAGGATCATATAAATGCATCATTATTTAATAAAGGCATCTACATAGGATTTTGAATTCATGTTCACCATGAATGGTTCTTATGGAATAATGACAGTTCCAAGTATGCAAGGTAGAGTGAAGAGTTTGAGACTCTTTCATAGGAGTAAATTTATAAAATTAAATTTTAATTTTTTTTTGAGATTTATATCACCTATACATGATTTATATACTATGGAAAGTCACTTTAAGAAGTTAAAACATGAAATCCAAGATGGTTGATCTAGTTGTGTAAGGCCTGTGTAAGAGAGGCTTAAGAAATTGGTCTATAAGATCAATGGTTGAAATAAAAACCAATGTTATATCTATTAATTGATGTTATATAAGTCACATATTATCTATTAATGTTAATTATAAGTCATTAAAGTTTTATTACAAGTGATAAAGACATCTTTTATCATGACTTTGTTGACATGGTTATTGGTAAATCTATGTAGTCATCTTGTAGAGATGAGATTGAAGTGATATGGATAGAATTGAAGAATATATTTCATATTAATATGGTATATAGGTATTTTATGTTCATGATAATGTATTTAAAGTTTTTGACTATACATTGGCAGTGTTTTTTTGCAAAAGTGTGCTCGAGGTCTGTTGCCCTATTTGGTGATGTCCAATAGGCATGATGGTGACCATGAGGTCATGAAATATATAATATATTTTTTTTAAAATTATTATATGGGAAAATTTGTTTTATGCTTTATTTGTGTGAGGCAGACTTTTTCTGTGTATGCAGGCCTAATGACAAGTAGGCCTAATGACATGGTTCAAGTAGTGATTTTGTCTAACATGTGGTATGGAGATATGAGGACACTATAAAAGGTATATTGGAGGTATATTTAAAGTATTTAATTAATTTTCAGAGGCTCATGTTTACCCCAAGTGACTAAGTGTAACATGTTGCTTAAGATAGACCTAATGCACTAGGTCTCTAAGTAGGCCTAAGAAGAGATTAAGGTACAAATGAGTCTAGCTAACCTATGTGGTGGTTCATTAAATTTTTAAACATGTGTTATGAATCATTAAAATTTTTTCCAAGTGTGGAAATATTTTTTTTCGACCAAGGTGGGTTAAAGAAAGTGTTTGGTATAAATACAAGGCATAATAGGCATATTTGAGCTAGTTGAATACATGTGAGTGTAAGTGAGTAAAAGATCACCTTGAGGAATATAAGGGGGTATTTAGGATCATTAAAATAGGTGGAATAAACTATTATTAAAATATAATATAACTTATTCATATGGATGGCAAGGTCAGTTGACCTAATGAGCCTAGTAGGAGGCATATTGAGAAAGTGAGCCTATAAGGCTATGTGAGAGGGGTAAAAGATTGAGAAGAGTTGAGTGAGTTGATTGGATATTGAGAGACCATTAGATTTACATAAAATGTGTGATAAAATTGTATGATATATATTTTATTTCATATATAGAAGACAAATATCTAAATAATAGGTCACCATCAGTTGATTGAGCAATAAGGTGTTGTGAAGGTGATCAAACTTGTCTTAGTTGGGTTGGTGCTTAGTCAAAAGGGAGTTGGAGATACCTTGAATTTTTGAGATTTAATATGTGTAATTTAAGTGTTTATGTTGATTTAAAGTCACTTATGGGTTTGGATCCTCATTACATTTTGGATCTTTCTAAAAGACTAGTTGAGTTGGTGCTTAACTAGTGAGGTATTAGTGTTCCTTGTGGGGTTAGTGCCTCACTAGATGATGATTCATTGATTATATGATATTATTCCAAGTGGTTTTTTTAGTGTTTCTTATCCCCCATGAGTGTTTCTCACATATATCTTATGTTCATGTGTTGATATCTTGCTTCTTGTCTGTGTGATTGCTTCTCTATGCATTGATTGATTACTAGATTGGTTTAAAAGACTATTGAATGATCTATGTAATTGAAAGTAAAGTTTGTAAATTGAGTCACCTTATATAAATGGTTTTATTACAATAATTGGTATCATATCAGGTCCTTTGGAGAAGGATTTATAGCTTGAAGGTGATTCTAGAAGCACAAGATGGCTAAGCTTGTGAAGGCCATGATTGAGGTTTGCATAGAAGACTGTATGATGGTACTGGAAAGATTGACTAAGAAAAAGAATTATTATGTTGAATCCAAGTAAAAAATAAAACCTAAGGACTTTGAATACATTTTTAAAAAAATATCTTGTTGAAATTGGTCTACATGGTCAACTAACATGGTATAAGGAAGATGTTTCTTAGTTTAGGCCTACACCTAGATCTAGTCATAGACTCTACTAGGTCTATTGAAGCATGATGGGAAATATAGAAGCATGTGAGATGGTGTGATGTTTTGGTTATATTATAAAAGTTTTTCTAAATTTGTTCACCAAGTTTTAATATCATATAGATTGCATCAAGATATATTGAAGGTGTGAGCATGTGTGAGATGCTTTAGAGATTCAATAAGCTTGTTTTGCTATGGTTTAGGTATAAATAAGTTATGTTTGATAGATTACAAAGTATATGGAATTTGTTAGGTCAATGAGGATAAATAATAGGTTGTGAGGCATCCATATATTTCTTGGTGAAGTTCTGGTGTGTCATTTGACCATTTGGAGAGAGAAAATATGCATCCTCTAGCCTAACAAGGACCAAAACATCACAAACCATCACATAGGTATGAATGTACTGAGAAGTTTGTGAATTTATTGTAGGTACTCAAAAATTCTAAATTGGTAAAATAAAAACATGGAGATGATGTACTTAGTGCCTTGAAGGTTCCCTACAATTTTGGTATCATGAGGAGTTATCCTCTTCAAGATATAAGCTTGCAAAGATCATATAGCAATCTATGAAGTAAAAAAGGACGTCAAGTTTAGGCTATAGGAAATAGCCATTGAAGTTCAAAAATATGAATGTTGGATTTAAAATGACTATGTATGTGCATTGGACCTGAGAGTAGAGAAGATGTTGTAGAATGCATGATATTGGTCAAATCAAGTTAAAGTAAAAAGCAAAGTTGAAGTAGACTCCATGAAGATCATTCTTCAGGGGGTAGTTTGTTTTGAAAGTCCATATAGGTGAATTTATTTTAGGTCAAAGTTTATTTTTAGTTGAAAATGGTAGATAGAGGTATTTTTTGGAGTTGTATGGAGCTCTTGGTCAATAAAGGTAAGTGTTATAAGTGTTTGGAGATGTTATAAAGGTCATATAACATCTATACATGCTTTGTGTATGGTCATATTGATCTTAGTAATGAAGAAAAAGCTCAAGTTGTGACAAATAGAGGGTTGAGAGTTTCAAGGTGAATTCTGACTAAAAAACCTAGGTATGTTTTCTTGAAGCAAATGAATTCATTCATGGACTTTGGAGTTTAGTATTTTGTTTGAGGGAATAGTGCAATGTTTCCTTCAAAAGTTATCATGCTTGTAATGCATGTGTGAGCTCAAGGTGATGTATAAGAATCCAAAGATAGAACTAGTGGTGTAAGAGTTAAAGATTAGTCTACAATACCAATGCTATTAAAGGTAGAGGTTGCTTGTTCATATGATATAAGGTTTTGTGGTGTTCTAAGAGTGAGATATCAAGTTTTTATGACCTAATAATGTTCATAAAGTTATAGAAGTGATCATTATCCTATAACGTCACATGAATCTTGTAAACTTAAAAAGAAGATTACTGTAGTGTTCCTATAATGTATCTAAAGAGGGGTATAATAGTAGAATAGCTAATAGAATAGTGAATAGTGGTTTAGTATCACATGAATAAAAGTAAGGATCTATGTAGATGAGAATTAGTCTAAATAAAAGGGGTATAGGTTAGTATGAGGCATCCAAAAAATAATTTGTAATTAGAGATTTCTCTAATAAGAGGTTGGCCCCTTGAAGAGACCTATGATATGGATATATTCATTCCATAAAAGGACTTGTGTGTGTAATAAACATTTTTATTTCAATATATGAATTTTGGATTGTTATTGTGTAAGTTGTGAGCTCTAGGTTCTTAACATCTGGTATTAGATCCCTTTCTAGGGCCAATTTTTTTTCTATTGTAATAAAATGTGAGGTCTGAGAGATAATTTTTAGTCATTTAGTTTTCTTGTTAGCTAGTCATTGTGAGGATTACAACCATTTATAGTATTTAATTTTTTAGTCTTGTTAGTTATGAACATCATCAATATTACAGTCCATAGAGTTGTTACTTATGCATTCTAGTTTTATGAGCAGTTATTCTATATCTAGGTGTGATTTGTTTTTATGAAAAACAAAACAAAACCACAATACTACATTGAATGTGTTTTAGATATGTGTTTGATGCATTTATCTCCTATTGAGACTCAACTTTGATAGGAAGGAGATCTCACTTGGACTATTTTTGCTTCACTAGTTCCATGGCCTACCTCTTTCCCTTATTCATCTTCTTTTAGGGACCGATCCTCTTCCAAATGATTGAAACATCTATTCTCAGTGGTGGTAGATATTATACCAACTTAGCCTCATTCTAATTTATGGTTGGTTGAGTCATTGAAATATACATAGCCTCAAATTTGATAGGATGGAAAGATCTCTTTTATTCTTAGTGATAGTTGATGTAGTGGATCTATTCCTATACTCATAGTTGGTGTCTCACCTCACTTCCTTCAATACCTAGCTCAGATCAAATTAGCTTTGAGACTGAGATCCCCCTCTATTGATGATGCCCAATCAAACCCTAAATTTAAAGATTCATTGATATTACTTGCCTCTCAAATTAGCTTGGTGATTCTAATGACTTGGCTTAGTCTCTGACCAAATCTCTTAATCGATGGTGCCATCCCTATACCAAAAATCCATCAAAAGATATCCCTTGTCCTTGATATTTTAGTCTTCATGGTGATTTACCTTAGCATATATAACTGTTAGATCCACCATTGGCATCAAAATATCTTCATTAACTAGTTACATTATAGGGATCTACATTGACTCGATCATTTGCATTATAGGGATCTGCATTGACTCAACCTCAAGCTCTACTAACCTCAACCCCTTGATCAATGTCTAACTCTCTATTTATATATACTTCCACCATACTTGACACCATATACACTTTGATGCTAACACACTCAAGCTACATACTTGACAACTATTACCATCGTGTTGCTAGATCTACTTCCAATATGCCTCACTTCTTGTTACTTTGCTCAAACCACTTTGTACTTCTACCATAGTTTTATCAATCACATTAATTTTGGGAAATTTTTGGTAGTGTGTTTTCATTGATGGTAATAGGCATAAATGATGACAAAGTGGTGAGAGAGAATACTCTTGGTCCAATCTTCATTGATCTTGTAAGGTTGGATGCTAGTGTGAGCAGTTGGAGAAGTTAGTTCTATGGAGGCATGAGTGGATATCATAGATCTTGGAAAGAGATCATTTGAAATGTTCTTGGTATGATCCTATTAGGATAAGTATTCTCATATGGTCTTCATGTGGAGTTCCAATCATCCTATTCCTTGTATGTTTAACCTTTCTTGGTTGTATATGGAGGTAAGTGTTGTATGACTTGTATGTTATTATTAGGTGATTATAGTGCTTGTATTGAGTGAATTTAAGATATATAAGGTGATATGAGCTTATTGGATAAGTTTTCAAGCACTTTTAAGAGGTAAGTTGGCCTGGTGGTTCTAGGCCTAATAGGCAACATGGGCTAATGAGGTCTTTATGATCAATCATGAAGAGATTCCAGTTGGTAGAGCTCATGTAAGCATGTATTTTGTTATTACATGATGGTTAAAAGGTGTTTACCAAGTTTTAGGTCTTCAAGAGAAAGATAAAGTAAGATAGTACATTGGGAAGTATTTTGTGCATGCAAAATGGAGGTTTCCTAACCTGAGAAGAAGTTTGTGATGCTCATTAGCACATGTAGAGTTTGAATGGTGACCTGAGCCTTTTTGGAGAGGTGGAACATGGAAATAAGAAGGTTTTAAAATTATTTTTAATTGGATTAAGGGATATAGTTTTATGAACATTTGTTAAGAATGTAAACTGGTCAAAACCCTCTATAAACCCTCATAATGGAGTGATTGGAAAGAACTTGATATAAAGAGACTAGAATGGATTATTTTAAAAATTTTTACTATTATAAGGTATATAGGACTCCTATAGGCATCTCCAAGTGGTAGCGGTGTGTTAGGGAAGTGAGTAGAAGGTACAAAAATATGCTTGTATCTAAAGATTTTAGTACTATAGGTAGGGTTGATTGAGTCAACACATGAGAGTCATTAGAGATTGAAGGTCAAGACTTGTTATTGAGGTATATGGAGTCAGTTTGGATTTTTTTTATTTGTGTCAATTAACTAAGCAAATAAAGTTTCCCTATTGCTAATCTGCCAGATAGTGAAAATAGTGACAAAAAGCCAATATGAGTGAGAATCCATTTAGGGATGGTGTGCAGGTGAGTAGGGATGTATCCAATGGTTTGGGGTATTTTTTTAATACATATATCACATTATAAATCTATATATTTGTGATTGGAAATGTTATAAGGTTTTTTTAGGATCAAATTAATTAATTATAATATCAAAAAGTGTCTACACAAGTGTTATATGTCATGTTCATCATGACTGGTTTTTGGAGCTTGTAGGCAGTCTGGAGTGGCCTATTTAGAGAGGCTAGGTTGAGCTATTTTGAGTAGATTTTGAGATGAGTGAGAGCTTGGTGATATTATATGAGTGTTATATATTTATTACATGGATTTTTTATTTATACTTTATCTCTATTTTGGTTAGATCAATCAAATATCTTTGACTAATTTTCTGGTGTGCATGACCAATTTGAGTAATCAGTTTGGACCTATGTGAGCTATATGAAGGGGAAAAATTGATTTGGAGGTTTTTTTTGTATTTTAAGATACATTCATGTGATTTTTTAAGATTTTTTTTGATAAAATTAATAGTATGCCTCAATTCTTCTTGGCAGTATTTTCTAGGTGTTTGCAGGACTTGGAGTGAGAGAGAGAATGGATTGGATGGAGTAGTGGTTTAGAGTTATAGATGTTTTAGACCAGTGTGGGAGTGATAAATTATATATATGAGGCATGTTTTATGTGTTTCATATATTTTTTAATTTTTAAGGTGGACCAAATATTCTAAAGAGTATCATGTTGGTTTGTAGGCCTAATTCCTTTGGGTTTCTATTAGGCCTAATTAATTTTTGGGTCTTAAGGGAAATGGATGACCTATGGAATATTTTTTTCTCATATTTAATGTGTTTAAGAACATATTTTGAGTGTGATACATGTAAGTGAAGCATATTGGCTGACCAAGATGGGTTAGATGAAAGATTGGTATATATACTAGGTGTATTTGGCCTATTTAGGGATGAGTGTGTGTGTGGACAAAAGTGAAGGAAGGAGATCAGTTAAGGATAAAATATGAGTAATTAAGGAACATAATAGGGTGAAGAGTATTATTCATGTTCATGAGATAACAAGTCATTATACCTAACAGTCTAAAGGGTGACTTGGTTGAGAGAATGAGGTAGGTGTGCTTGCCTTAAGAAGAGAAGTAGTTTTGCAGGTGTTAGAACAAGAAAAGGTCATCATCAGGTGTATAAGACATTATATAAATGGTGGAAATAAGATTAGAGGTTGTTGAGTGGGTGATTAATCACCTATGGGGTTGTAGCCTCCTTGCTAGTTAGAGCTAGCTAAAGGTCTAGTTGGAGCTGGACTAAATTAAGGGGTGGATGCTCCTTGATCAGTTGGAGCTGGTCTAAAGTCTCATGTTTATATTATCATTATATGAATATATTCCTTTGGTTTTTAGGATTTATAGTGTGTTTTATCCCCCTAGAGGGTTTCCCATATAAATGATATTTTCATATGATGTTTGCTCTTGTTCATGCTTTGGATGTATAAGCTTTCATGTTCATGTTGTTGTATGATGAATGAGTTTATGGAATTGAATGTGCATTGTTAACTATTGATTCACCCCCCCCACCCCCCCCTCTCAGTAGGTAATTACATCAATTCATGGTATTAAAATTTTATGTTTAGGTTGGTATTTAGGTTTTATTTATTAATGGTAAATGTGGTCAAGTTATTAGGTGTCATAGTAATAATATCCCCTTCTTATGTCATTATTAGTTTCAATAAAATATTTTTAGGTTATTTCACATTATTAATATGTCTTTAATATTTAGATCCTAAGTTTAATAGTGTCCACATATTTTGGATTTACTCATGTGTATTTCATACTTGTTTAGTTATATTAATGGTCTTTTGTAATTGTTTGGTCATATGTGGTCTCAATAATTATAGTGGTCTTTTGTATATTTTCTTGTGTCAGTGTCAAAAAAATCAAAATATTTTTCATTTTTTAAACAACACATTTTTAATTGAAACTAATGTCCACTCTCTGGTTCTCATGGAGCTTCCCAGTTTCTCTAATAATAATCTCACTAGTACATTAATTCAAATTCAACAAATTGGTACTATTAGGGAATATTAGACTGAGTTTGAAACATTAACCAATGACATATCTACTATAGTCTTCATTAATATACTTAAATACGATATTTTAGGAGAGGTTAAAATATGGAAACCTCACACAATGAGGGAAGAGGTGGTTTTAGCTAAGCTCTCTAAATACCACATCAACTAGAAACATCTCCACACAACACCCCCTCTCTAGATTGTAAAATCATTAGAGCATGAGCCTATAGTACTTGATCAAAAAATATAAGTGCCCAAATAGGCCCCATTTTATCTTGCGTTGGAATTCAAAGCATCGAATCAATCATTAGAAGAGTTTAATAAGGCACTTGTAGACCCTGAGCAAGCACCCAACATGCCTAAGCAGGTCATCAATGATACCATTTAGGAAATCACCATACTTTAGTAGGCCCTTGATGATCCAAGGTTGATAATAATATATCCCAATGAGGGAAATGAGTCTTTAAATCCCTCAAATAAAAATGATAAGGGGGATGGCATGTATCCTCAATTCATTCATCAGGTCAACTATTTTGAGCACCCTTACTCTCACTTTGAGGATATGATCATCATCATTAAAATTAAACTTAAACCTTTAGTTATAGTGCTAATGTTCACCCTATTTATTTATGTGTTCATATACAAGCACAATCAAAATAAATGGAAGAATAAAAGGACACATGGATATGCCTCTATATGGTCTTCAACCTATTTTTCATATATATGGTTTGGCCTTCTTTTGGTCATCCTATTTATTATCATGTTTTGAGGGTGAAACATATTTAAGGGGGATGTAATTTAATGTCCCTAGAGAGGGGTATAATATTATAATATCTAATAGAATAATTAATAGTGGTTTTGTACCACATGCGAGTAAGGAGTTGTGTAGATGAGAATTAGTATAAATAAAGGGGTATAGGTTAGTGTGAGGAATCCAATAAGTAATTTTTAATTAGAGATTGATATAATAGGAGGTTTACCCCTAAAATAGGCAAAATATATGTATTTATTCCTTTCATAAAAGTAATTGTGTGTGTAGTCAACATTTTTAGTTCAATATATGAAGTTTGGATTGTTATTGTGTGAGTTGTGTGCTCTAGGTTATTAACAATTCCTTTGAGTTTGTGTCATTGAATGAAACGTTTATTTGATATCAAGATAACATCATAAGGTAACAAAGGGACAGATTTTCATGTTGATAATTTTTAAGTGCCAGGAAGAAGATCACAATATTCCTTCACAGTGAGTTGTTGACTCAATAGGTAGAGTACACCAATATTCCTTCACAGTGAGTCTTGTTAACCATAAAGAAGATACAATGATGCATAAATAAAATTTTGATAGTAACATATAGACATAGTGTGTAATATATATGGTACATCATGACTATGCAAAAGTATAACATAGGTGTGTTACAATAGATAAGGTCTCATAGACCTAGTGAGTAGAGTATGGCAAGTGATGAGATAACTTGAAGAAAGTGTTGACTTGTGGAATTTGTAGAGGACTAATATAAGGCTTGAATAATAGATTATGTATGAAATATACCTAATTATTATTATTATTATATGAATAAATCATATTTTCTTATAGGAATAATGCTTGTAAAGTTGTATGCTAACTTGGTTGGTTGAGCTGATCTATTGAAAGGTGCCATAAGCTGATTTAAGACCTAATGACTTGAAGATTATATTTGAGGCATATTGGATATTTAATAATGTAGAAAAATTATTTATATATTTTTCATACATAGTTGATTTGTGGTTTCAAATGACATGATCTAGGTGGAACATGAAGTTAAGGAGAGCTAACTCAGGTCTCTTAAGAAGCTTGAAGAGAAGTATGCACGGACAAAGGGGAAGTTTGTTTGTTCTATGAAATTATCAGGTCCAAGAATCAATGGAATATGTGTATATGACCTTGTGATAGATATATATACCCTTTGTCATTAATTTCAAATGGGGAGAGATATTATGTTGATGGAGAAGTTGTTTATTGAAAAGATGTTAAGCTTGAAATATGGTTTACCATCAGTGACAAAGGGGGAGATTGTTTCAAGTTTTCATTAATGTCATGTGTTTGAGCCTTTCATTTATGTCAAGGTGGGATTGGTAATTTATATGAGTATTATTTTTTAATCTTTCTTAGTGTGATATTTGAAGTGATCCAATGGAGTTTCTTGTAAAACATAGTGAGGAATGATGAAATGAGTGATTATAGGTATGTGGAGTTTTTTTTGGAATTATTTGATCATATAATGAGGTTTTTTGGCATGATAATTTGTTTTATAATGCATATACATTATAAATATGGTCTCAAAGAGGTATGGTACCTAGTAGGTATGTATAGTGGACTAGTCCTTATGCATGAATATGGCTTGTAAAGGCATGCTGAGGCATCATGATCAAGTTTGGTGGATTTTGAACTTGTGTAATAATGGTATGGGATGGATGACATGGGTATGAGGTTTTTAAATCACTAAAATAGGTTTCAAGGTATTATTAATATCCAAGTATAAACTGTCAATCATAGGTCTAGTGTGTAAAGAGACCTAGTGAGGCCTAATAAGGTGTCACATTGAGTTCCCAAGGTGTCTATAGATAATGTAAAATTTGAAAAAGGTTAAATAGGTTGATTCAAACATGTTTATTAATTTTTAATTCTTGAGGTAAAGGATAAATCAAGAAAATAAGTTTGAAGGTTTCCTATGTATGCAAATTGAAGAGTTATAGATTTGAGAAGGAACTTTTGATGTTCATTGGCATGTGTAAAATTTTAATTGTGTCATAAGATATTTGGGAGTGATGGAAAATTTTCCTATATATTATTTCAAAGCATTAATATGTGGTTTTAGGGATAATACTATATGAACAATCATTAACACCAAAACTAGTCTAAAGCCCTCTCAAAACCCTCTTAATGACCCAGTTGGAGAGATATTGTTGGATATGGATAAAAATGGATTATTAAGGATAGTTTTATTATTTTAGGTTAGAGATAACTCTTTCAATCATATCAATGTTGTAGTAGTTTTTCAAGATATATATTGAAACCTATAAAAAACCCTTGTTTTGAAGAATTTGATGTTACAAGCAGGGTTGACTAGGTCAAGATTTCATAATGAATGGATATTTAAGCCTAATACTTTTTGTTTTTGTCCATGGTTTTATTTGGAAAAGCTATAGCCTTTGTGTCAACTATTTTGGTTACTAAAGTTGACCTATCACTAAATTGGGGTAATGGTGAAGATAGTGAGAAAAACCATTCAGAGTGAGTATGAATTTAGGGATTGGTTTTAGAGGATCAACGATGGATCTGATTACTTGAGGTCATTATTAAAGACCTATGCATAATTTTAATATTATTTAGATGATTTTAAATTAATTAAAAATGTTTTAAATGGTGTCTAAAGAAGGTGTGACTATGAAGGAGTAAGTTTCTAAGACTAGTCTATGTATTACACATTTGTTATTACACACACACACACACACACACACACACACACACACACACACACACACACACACACACACACACACACACACACACACACACACACACACACACACACACACACACACACACACACACACATGTGCACGCGCGCGCACACACACACACACACACACATTTGGGTTTAATTTTTTTATGAATATTTAAAAGGATAATCTAAAGGAATTAGGATTTTTAAAGGTATCTACACATGATTTGGAAGTCATGTTCACCATGACTGGTTCTTATGACATAATGACAGTTTCAGGTATGCAAGGTGGAGTGAAGGGTTTGAGACTCTTTGATAGGAGTCATTGTATCAAATGAAATTTAATTTTTTTTTGAGATTTATATAATATATACATGCTTTATATAAGGTGTAAAGTCACTTTAAGAAGTTAAAACATGAAATCCAATATGGCTTATCTAGCTGTGTAAGGGTTATATAAGAGAGGCTTGAGAATTGGTTTGTAAAACCAATGGTTGAAATAAAAACAAATGTTATATATATTTAATGATGTTATATAAGTCACATAGTATCTATTAATGTGAATTATAAGTCATTAAAGTTCCATTAAAAGTTATAAAGACATCATTCATCATGATTATGTTGACAAGGTTATTGGTAGTTCTATGTAGTCATCTTGCAGAGATGAGATTGAATTGATCTAGATAGAGTTGAATAATTTATTACATATGAAGAGTAATAACACATGAATATGAGTAATAATATGTTATATAGGTATTACAAGGTTATTTGTAGTTTTATTTAGTCATCTTGTAGAGATGAGATTGAAGTGATCTAGACAGAGTTGAAGAATCTATTGCATATGAAGAGTAATAAGATGGTATAGTGGTTTTTTACTTGTGAAATGCTTTTTCATGACTCATTAAAAAGGTAATCCAAGTGTGGAAAGATTTTTGGCCAACAAAGGTGGGTTAAAAAAAGTGAGTGTTATGAATATAAGACATAATAGGCCTATTTGAGCTAGTTGATTGCATGTGAGTGCAAGTGAGTAAAAGAACACCTTGAGAGGTGGAAGGGAGTATTGAGGAACATAAAAATAGGTGAAAGAAACTATGATGAACATATAACAAAAATTATACATATGGATGGAAAGGTCAATTGACCTAATGAGCCTAGTAGGAGGCATAATGATTGAGTGAGCCTAAAATGTTATTTAAGAGGGGCAGAAGATTGAGAAGAGCTGAGTGACTTGATTGGATATTGAGAGACCATTAGATATTCATCAAAGGTGTATTTTAGGTTTATAATAGAGAGTGGATTTCATATAAATAAGTGTATACACTATAATTTCATACCATTAGGGATGATTAATTAGGTGTCGTAGGTCCTATTTATTTAAATCCCCTAAATAAACCTTATCCTAAGGTTTAGATTATTTACCATTTACTAGATCAATAAATAGCCTTTTATTCTTACCTCTTTACCCATCCCAATCTCCTAATCCATTTATAACCTAAGAATATACCCCTGTAACCATTTTATCCCTATATGGAGTCATTAAAAACAAATCCACCCATTTCCAAGATATTCTCACATGTGGTTAAAATAAAGGCCCTATTTTAGGTGAATCGATGATGATTCTCCTATGATCAACACTGATTCTCTAGATCGGTGTTGATCCATAAATATACAGCCTGCCTTTACATTCTAGATCAAAAAATTGAGAGCCTCACATTACTATTTGAATTCTTAGAGACTTGATGATGTTCTTAACAATACTCTATTGGATTTTCATTGCATTCAACCACATCCTTTGTGTAACTCGAGCTATTTCTTGCACTTGTGAATGAATTTTATTCTTCTCACAAGCCATTCAAAGGTAAGTATCATATTCTATTTTATCATTATCTTTTAATAAATATTTGTTTATCTATCCATTTAATCATTACAATATTATTAACATCCTTATTTATCCATTTATCCATTATTCTTAGCAAATATATCTTGTTTTACTCTTTATTTTATTAAACTTAGCCATAAGAGAGAATTAACATAGATTAATTCTAAATCACCATCGATTCTATCTATCATCATTGATTATTTTAAGATCCACATCAATCTACTATGTTTAAGACATAATATTTGAGACATTATCATAAGTATCTATTTGAAATCCTTTTTTTATTACTATTATTTGAACATGGCCTTCTGCTTATAGATGAATCTACCTAGTTTAGTTCATGACATATCCAACATCATTGATATCCCCATAGTTTTCCAACCTTTATTTGTAGATTATAGTGATATATCCTTTGAGTTATCCCTCTGTGCCATCATTTATTCATGTCTTTTGAAGCCATCAAATAATCATTAGTTGTTATTCAAGATGATGTAGATTTTTCTTCTGCTTATTGGGAAAAATATTTAATTTACATTACTAAATTAATCGATGAAGAAAATATTAATTAACATTGTTATCACATTATTTATCTATTGTAATTCCTTATGATTTATATTCACTTAATTTCATAAATAGTATACTAATATCCTTCTAAGGAAGTGTATGACTTCCTATAACTAATCTTTGATTAGGTAGTCCCCCCATCTATTTTAATAATATATTTTTATTAAGTATTCACATGTGTGCAGGTTAGCCTTCCTAGCCAAAAAGGAGTTCTCACTTTCACTAGATTCAAGTAGTGTGAAATGTATTTTGATCCATAGGTATTCTCCATAAACCCTATCTTATTTTGAGTTTTTAGTAAAATTTATTTGAAAATAAAATGAAGAATTAATTAAACATTCTAGCATGCTTGGTGGGACCCCTAATGTCTTACTTTTCTTTTTAAAATTCATTTCTAAATTTATTTCTCTCTCTTTTCTTTTGTTTTTTCAATTAATTCAAAGAAAATCAAAATTACATTTTTACTTTTAAAGGTTAAAGATTTTGCATAGATTTTACCTATTTAGTTTACTCAGATAGAATAATATAGGTAGTGAATTTATCATAGTTATCACTTTTTATCACACAAAAAACAAATCACATTCATAATAAACTCATAAAAACATATGACATAAGGGAAATAATGGGGATTTCATCACCTCATGGTAACCTTCTTCATGACAATCCCACTTGGATTTCACTACCAAGGGGAGAACCATCTCACTTCTCTAGTTGAGTATAAAATCTAATCTATCAATATATTTTGTCTAAACACTCGACACCTTTATGATATGGTGTGTGAAGTGAGGGGGTAGGCCCCAATACCAATCCAAGTATAAATACCAATATAGAAATCCTTGAGAGACAAAACAAAACCTGAGACCATCTTTAGATTGCCACTTCTTAAGACCCTCGGTATCCTTTTTTTTTTATGACACATTAAAGTTAAAAAAGTAAAAAAAATTAGGAATGTATTTAGTGTGTGCTACATGGTTTTGAATTAACAACAATCTTAAAATAAAATAGAACCCCCATCTTCATCTTCATCTATGAATAATTCTCCTAGCCCCCTACTTCTCTTGAGTCCATAAGGGAAGGTATCCCTCAGTATTACACCCAAGGTGATCTTAAATTCACCACTATACTAGATAAAAATCTCATAACACTTAATCATTATCTTATCTCCCAATCCATATGTGTCCCATTATCACCCCATATGAAATTATATAGGAACCCATATGACATGCCTATGGAAGAGGGAGAAGGATTTAACACTACTATGGTATCCTCCCATAATAATCTCCCTCCTACTAGATTTAACATTGCTATGACATAACCCTTAAGAAACCCTCCTTTGATGATGTTTAGTGTTCCATCATCAACCACTACCCAAGCTCATAATGTTACCACTCCTAAACCTACAACCATCTAACTAGTTACTATATCACTCTAAAACCTAATTATATTGGTCCCAATGACACTTCCACTGATTCAAACTAGTATACCCTTAAGTCCCTAAATTCAACCATTATAATAGGCCCCTATAAGTCAGCCACCTCAATAGTATGTGTCTTTGACCACTCAATATATAACACCTACACAAGCTATCAAGTCTACATATATCCCTTTACAAGCTCCACAGTGGTAGCTTCTCAACCCATCATAACCACATCAGTCATTATCCCTTATCTTAGGCTTTTTTTATGTAACTACCCACATGCCAAATCCCACATTATAACATTTTGGGAGGAATTCCTCAACATAAAACCCAGCCTAATTTCATGAGCATCCTCATGAATAAGATGGATAACTTATAAACTCTACCCCTAGGTAGAAGAACATGTTTACCTATGAACAAATTTATAATGAGATGATCAACCCAGTAGTTCCTATCAAACCTTATCCTCCTCAATGGGATATCCCTAAATATATAAATTTATAGAATAAGGAAGACCCAAAACATCATCTTTGAGATTTTTGACATGCTTTCTAGGTCATAGTGCATAATGATGTGCTCCTTTTAGGACATTCCCTATATCATTAGCTAGACCTGACTAGATTGGTACAACTCAATTCTACAACATTTTGTTTTTTCATTTAGGCAGCTAGCTCAAATATTCCTATAACACTTTTCCATCAATATAGTGAGAAAAGTTACCAATACTGACCTTTACACCATCTAGAAATTAGATAGTGAATCCATCACCAACTTTATGGCTAGATGGAGAAGTCTAATTAATAAACTAACCTTTCTCTACCATAGTCTAAGTTAATTAAGTTATTTTCATGTGTTAAACACATCTCATCAACACTATCGGTACAATATTTTAAAACTTTTGATGAGGCCTTTTCAATGTCCTATAAGCTTGAAATTAGAGCCTAGAATAAGGGAAGGTTAAACTATGAAATACAAAATTTAAATTAGAGCCCTCCAAAGGGACTAGTAAGAATAACAAAAATAAAACCAAAGGGGCTGCCAACACCATAGTTGTAAAGTTAGTGCCACCATAAAATAAAAATCAATCTAAACCCTCCTCTTCATAGGAATAATATTAGAAGCAATCAACACACTTTCCCCCACTATAATATACCCCTTTAGGAGAATATTATACATCTATTTTAGAAAAAATCTTAAAGGCTTCCCTCATTGAGTTCCCTCTAGTAAGACCTCTTGATGAATCTTATCCTAAACCTAATTGGTTAGGGAAAATGACTTCTATAATTTTCACCATGTAATAGGCCATGATGTCAGTAGATGTCATTATTTCAAAGGTTTATTACAAAATATTATAGATCAAGGGGAATTACAATTAGATAATCCTAATACCCCTACAAACCAATCTATAGATATATTCATGAAACCATTCCAAAATCATGCTTCCACATTGAATTCCATGAAAGCTAAATTAGGATCTATATCAAAACATGAGACTCACATAATTAATACCATATATGACCAATTTCTACCTAAAGAAGTTAATGATGCTCCTATCCTTGATCTCCTCATAGGAGAAACTTTTGAGTCATCCAAACCAAGCAAAGATATCATAAAACTTCCTATAATTGTTTGAATCTCATTATTTGGGATCCATCAAAAGAATCCATATCTAAAATTACTCAAGATCTAAAAGAGGAAAATCTTATTGAAGAGAAGGTTTGTGTAGAAATTACACAAAAATCATGTACTATTCCTCACACCATTTCAATGCCCATATATAGTATACCTACTCCCACTAGTATATTAATTCCTGAGGAAATTTTTATGTTACCTCACACTATCTCTAGATTAGTTCCCCCCATTGCGAGGGAGGCACTAAATCATAGAGAGATCAAGGAGAAATCCATAGATACTAGAAACAAAAATATCAAAGCCATAAGGGGAAATATTTGCAACATCCTCCTATTAGGATTGAACTCCCCAAAGAGGACATCCCCATAAACCCATAAACATTTATGAAAAGGAAAAGCACCATTACCTCCTATTTAGATAAGAGTGTCTATACTAGGGCCTCGTATTTTAGCTAAAGTAAAAGCTTATCATTATAGAATCTACCACTAAAACACATGTACAATCATAAAAAAATATCCATTACTATGGTTATACTAATACATAATCCATTAAAACCCTATTACCCTTAGGGTCTAGGTGTAAATAATTACCATAGTCATAACGTGCCTACAATAGGACCATCTAAATAACTAGTTAAAGAAACCTAGGTTTGAGGTCATGTACCTCTTCCTTACCAGCAACCCAAAGAATGGAAAAACTAAGTCAATACCCATTAAAAGGATATTATTATAAGATCCTTTATCAACTTATACAAACCTCTTTAATCATGCTACCACCCATAAAACTTGTCAACCCCCATATTCAAAAGCCATCATGGTATAGAGAAAACAATACATGCACATACCTTAGAATAGTGAGGCATGACATAAAAAGCTATAATGCATTAAAGGTCATAGTATAAAATATGTTAGATGAAGATGATCTCTTAATATACCAATCAAATCTTGCATATCCCCCTAAAGTTACATCCACTATAGGAAGTAATGCATTAGAACAAGATATAAAGGAGAATGAATCCTCTGATAGAGACCAGAACTAATCTCTCTTTGTCAATTATTATGAAAACATAATGAATCCCACTCTATTCTAGATATATGCAATTCATATAGCCATATGATCTCAAGCCCAGGGTCATAAGACCCAAAATCATGAAAAAAATAAAGTAACTATTGTTAAAGCAATGACTTTTGTGCCAAATAGTCCAATTACACCTACCCCCAAACCTAAAGTCTCCATTTTAGGAAAGGCACAGAATAATTATGCTTCAAAAATCAAACAAATATCTATTTTAAAGTAGCTACATAAACTACCAACCAAGATGTCCTTATATAAACTTATCCAAAACTTCCCACAGTATCATGAAGCCATGATAGAGGCCTTATGGGACACATAAATACAAGCTAATGAACCCTAGTCTTTGTTGGCTTTCATCACATCACTTCACAAATCCTTATCCATAATGTTTCACAATTTTAGATACTACCCTTATATGTAGATGACCAAGATCCTACCTTATTTATCATTACCTATATAGATCAAACTTGAATTAAAAGAGTTATGATAGACAATGTAGCCAGTAT